>VXAL01018021.1:200150-231386 GCA_013399475.1 Chauna torquata | reverse complement strand
TCAGGGGTCTATGAAACCCAAATTGAAAGTTTCACTCTCGACTGATATTGTATGTTTCTGTGTTTGATTTTTAACTGGGCTGCTCATGTGCAAAATCTTCTCCCCTTCTTTATCCCCAAGGAAGCGGCTCTGAATAATGAGAAGCCCTTCCTTGGGAGAACTAGTCACCAGACCAATTAAAGAGGAGCCTCCCCTACCTCATCCTGGCAAGCAGAATGTTTTTCTGGCATAGAAATTCTCCAGTCATGCCAAATAGCCACTATGGGATTTCTCAGGCCCTAATGGCTTTTGAAAAAATACAGTACGTAAGCCATTAAAGTGCTGGCTCTGGAACTGTTTCCCAAGTAGATCTGTGTAGAAGCAAATGGCAGCTCTTACATTTCGACAGTCTTCAGGCTTTTACTTTAATCATCTGTCCTTCTTAGAAATTTCCTATTACAGGATCTCAAAGTGTCATATAAGCACTAGTGAATTAAGCACTGTAGTTTGGCTGCATACTTGAATCTCACTTTGCATTAAGTTACTGAGTGATTACAAGTGAATGACTTTTTTCACTAATACAAAATGGGAATTAAAGTACTTGGGTGATAATTTATTTGGCACAGATCTGTCTTTTGTTCTATTATACAAGAGCTAGCACAGCAGGGGCACAACTCTAGACTAAGTCCTGAAGTGCTACCACAATCCAGTTACTGCGCTGAAAGTAGTGCTGTGTTTATTCCATGTGGAATGGGACTTGATACTCAGATATCATAATGGTACTTTTGATCATCGTCAAAAGTAATTAGCATAGAATGAAATAATGCACATGGAGTAGTTTTGGTTTAGGATCCTGCTATCAAACGTCTTACATACTTCAAATTGAAGGATACCTGTATTCAGTGGTGATGAATGTATCCCAAGCAATTATTTAACGCCCCATCCCCAATGAACAGTCGGAATTCCTCATCTATTTGAATCACTTTTAGCATTGAATTGCCCTCAAGAAGTACAGGGATACCTTTTTTTGGATAGCAATTCTTTTGGAGCAGGTTGCTGGAAGCTGTGAAAACCAAGGTTGAACCAAGGTGACCAAGACATTCCCATCATCATAAGAAAGGAAATGAAGGAAACACTTCTTACTGAATTAGTGAGGGCTTTGGACTACTGCTGAACTGGTTTGACTAGTAACTTGCATCAAAAGGACTAAAGAATTCAATTTTATAACATTAAACCGTGAGATTGTCTTCAGTGCTACACCCTGTTATGTAGGGCACTTACTGCATAGCTAGGAAATAACAGTGTAGGTCTAATGAAGAGTGCAGAATTTTTTTTTTTAGTCTGAGTATAGCAGAGATCTTGACACTTGGAGAAGGACTTATCAGTACAAGTTAATTAAATGTAGTCCTTGAGCTGTATCATCAGGCCAGCATGAGAACAAGGCCTCATGGGGAATAGGCGTGCAGTGAAGGAGATGCACCAACTGAATGCCAAGTGCATGCTGAATGCCTGTTGCTGTAGCCTCCATTTTCAACTCAAGTCAGGCCAGGGATAATTATGAAGTAGCCATCTGTGACAGGGCTATACAACGTGTTAGAAGCCAAACTCTTTTGTAAGTAAAAAAGTGATTATTTAGGGGTGGGGGGACAAAATATCATTAGAGCTAGATCAAAGGTGTATCAAAGCTCCTTTACTGCATAGTAGCCAGCACTAAAAAAAACTTAATTGTCACAGGCAGTTGAGTTGAGTAACATCCCAGCTCACCAAAGTATTTTCATGCTAGCACCGTTATATTTGGCAGTACGTCTTTTCTCATTTGTTCTCAGGTGGTAGTTCTGTGGAGAATGGAAACTGAGGTCCGGCAACCTTTCCTGTGCAAATGACTGGTTAGCTGAAAGTTAGGTACACAGAACAATAGAGACTGAGATTTAGAGCTGTACATGACAGTTACCTTGCTGAAACTGAAAAATCAGTCTCCCTCAGTCACCCAAAAGCTCATTGGCGTTTGCAAGTAAAACTGGCTATTTGAACACAGTTAACATGCAAGTCTGTTTTTGGATTTTAAACAGTCTTGTTTTGTAGAGGGCCTAGAACATTGGGTTTTGGCCTGGGCTCCTTCTGTATAAGATGTGAAGCATTTATAACCTTGCAACATATATTTTAAGGTGGGATTGATGAATATTCCTGTTTGTAAAGAATGGAAACCCCATCTGATTTTCTTGGAAGTTTATGTGATGCATTCTGTCTTTCACAGAAGAGCCTACTTTTCTTTCTTACCTTCATCTTTGCCCAAACCTAAGACTCATGGTTTATTTAAATTTTCTGATGAGAAATACCTGAGTTCTTTTCTTTCTCTTCCTGAATTCAGTTGTCGCGCTAAAAGATTTTCATGGGAGACAAGGAAATTGTGAACTCCAGTTTACGGAAATGCTCTCTGTTGAAAGTTAATGTATGGATTGAAACTTGCTCTTGGTTATATGCTATTTTTTTCAGAAGAATCAGAATTGCCCCCCCACCAGCTCTGGAAAACCATATAGTCATGTAGAGGCTATGTTCCTATTTGGGGAATACCTTTTACTTTACTCTTGCAGGTGACACATTATCAATACTCGCTAGAACGGAAGTGTCCATGGTCCATGGACTTTAAAAGAGAGAAAGGGCATCTAAGTGTGACTAATATCTAATAGAGAAGGATTTTGAAAGCAGCTAAACTTAGATTAGATATTGCATTGCTTCATTTTGATGGATTAATGGAGAGACGAGGGGTCTAGAAGGAAACTGTATCTCACACAGATTGTTTAAAGCTAAAAAATCCCACAGCGCTTCATGCCAGCTGTTGAACACTCACCAAATCTACACAGTTATTAACTACAAGAATACTGTAACAGGGAAAATAGTTGCCTAACTTGAAATGTTGCAAGGCTTTACATTTATAGTCCTACTCCTTGAGAAAATGTCTGGGGTTTTGCTCATCTTCTGAATTTTCCCATTTGAGAGAATGCTCCTTCTTTCAAAATCTTACTAATGGTGATGGAGGTGAAAAGACAGATGGGATAGAGAATGTCATGGGGTCGTCATAATTATCTGCAGATAGGTTTATTTTTAATTCAAATAATAATACCTTTAACAACATAGCATTCTTAGAATCATGCTAAGGCATTTGCTGAGCACTGAGTTGTAGGAGAAACTGCAGGGCATTGCATTCAAAAAGAAGAGGTGGGAACAAGATGAGAGCTGGGGAAGGATTTAAGCTAAAATCAATGGCAGAAAGCCAGTGCTAGATTCTGGCAAGCAGCCCTAGTCTGATAAGAATAAAGTATGAGGGAGACCCCATATTTTTGACTGCTTAGCTCTAGAGAGAACTTACAGGAACATGTGTCCTTTCAAGGATGACCAAAGTGAGTGAATCAACAGCAGTGAAGTGGTGCCATGCTATACAATAAATAAAGATCACTGGTGACCTATTTAGCTTGTCCTGTTCTGCAGGTCAAGAGCTTCTTTTTTGTGTGCGTCCATTTCTTTTAAAGCTATGTACACTGCTTTCATATTTTGTTGAATTTAAAAGAAGGATGAGATGAGGAAAACAATCAGAGATACTGTCCTGAGAGTACTCCCAAATTTCACTTGACCGTATGGTCCCTGCAGCTGCAGACATTACCAAGGTTGGTATTGTCTAGTTGCTCAAAATGGTGTTTTTTTACTGCTAGTACAGTTTGCTTTGGCTTGTTGATGAGCAGATATCTATGGAAAGCCATGGTGCCCGTCCAAAAGCCTATTTTTGTCCTGAATCAATATAGCTTTGCAAGTGCAGGTCCAGGATCAACAGAGATTCATGGAAACTTTTGCTATGCGCCGAGCAGAAAGGGCTTTGTACTCTCCAGAAAATGCTTTGTCTCTCTAATCTGTGTGCTCTGAGTAAAGCACAAACCAGTTAAGGGGGAAGCAGGAGGGAGTATTAAATCTTTGCAATATTTCTGGAACAAATGAGACGTTCTGGCACCTACAGTATAATCCTTATTGAACTTTTCCCCACTTCAGCTCAAGCACAGGTGTGCAGTCAACACACAGCTGCTACCAGATGGCTTTAAGTTTTCAGAGCTGTTTAAAGAAGAATCTAGAATAACACAGGGAGAAAAGACATCCTTCTTCTTTCACAACTACAGAAAAAAGATCATGTGCACGATTGCAACTTTTTTCTATTTTTTAATATGCAACTGCTTTAGAATAAAGGTGAAAGCTTACCCCAGTGGGGAAAGTTGGACATAAAGAAATGAACTGGCTTGTCCTGTAAAGCTCGTAGTTGTTGGGATAAAATTGGGAAAGCAACCTAGACATTCCGTGGTCTTTCTGTCATTGCCGGCAGATAACTGTCCAGCCTGATTCTCACAGGCTGATAAAGCGCGTTAGTCCAACCAGTGAGCTGCAAGACCTGAATTCCAGTTTGGAAAGCATCTTACAGGCTGCATTGCCTGCTTGTGGATGAAAATGGCACAGACTGGCACTGGAGTCTCTACCTTATTTATCTGGCTTGCTGCTGACACAGGAATTAATTACCTTTAGCTTAGACCTGAGGTCCTATAGCCCAGGACCTTGTTTTATCCAACAAAAAGCAAATTCCTAGGGAAAAATATTGCAATATAATTTCAGGGATACTTTCCCCAAACATTCTCCCAAGAATTTGTGGTTCAAGAACAGCTTCAGACAGATGGTATCTATGCACTTTAAAAGCCCTCTTAATTTCTCTTTTGTTAACTTGTCTGGTTTTCCCTCGAACAGCTGTAAACTTTTAGCATCAACAATGTCTTAACAGCAAAGCATTCTACCGCTTAACTATAGGTTGCATGCTGTGAAACCAAGGCGCTGTGTAAAATTCGGAGGCACCAATATTTTTTGACAGAAGCCTAAATTTCTGTTTCTAAGCATGCTGGAAGAAGTTTTGGCAAATTGAGAACCCTGATGCTCTTTTTGCATGAGCTGTCTCGGAAGCTGTAACCTACATGTTCTGAGACTTGTTGACCTATAGCCATGCTGAGAGAACACCTACTAGAGTTGACTATGGACAGACTGCTTTGTTAACCTTTGCGTCTTCCTTGTAAATAAAACTGGAGAAGCATCTGTTCTCTCCTTTTATACATGGAAGTTGGGAAAAGTAATAATGGGGTTCAATTTTATCTGCCAAGTAAATATCCCATATATTCTGGAGTGGAAGCATGCTTCTCAGCTGTTGAAGTGGCTCCACATTTCATAAAAATGAATGTTCAGTGTGTAGTGTAAAGGGAGAGTGACTGAGCCTCTAGTTTTGTTGCTGGGCTCTCACGTGAGGTGAGATGGGCGATCCAGCCCGTGCTGGCAGCACTACTTGTTTTAGTTGCACAGCTTGCTGGACTGTCTTAGGGGGGACACTAGAGGGGCTTAGAACTTCCAGCTACAGTTTCCTGTGCAGCTATTTTAACACAGTTTTGTAGAGAGAAAAAAAAAAAGTGTCCAGTGGGAAGGGGAATTGCAGCTAACTCCGTTTTGACATAAAACAATGAACTGAGAACACTTGGAAGTTGAGATCATGTTTTTTCTAGTGGCAGGTAGAATTGAATATCCTCCTGTGATAATCTTTTATTTCTCTAGAATAATTCGTGGTGATATTTTTCCAAAAATACACTCAATCGCCCCGGATAGACCTCTTCTGTAAAACTGTAAGCGTGTCACAGTGTACAGGATCATGTACCGTATTAATATAGGATGAGGGAAATAACAGATTATGACAGAGGCATTATGAGACTGACTCAGCAACAAAGTTGCTGATGCAATTCCTTGTAAATAAATGCATGTGGGGAAAATACTGCCTTTACATATAAAATGGTAGGCTCAGGGATGGTGATTGCGCTTTAAAAGTAAGATCTTGGGGTTATGAGAACAGTTCAGTGGAAATGTATGCACAGTATCTCGCAACAGTGGGAGGAGGGAAAGTAGATCAATTATTGTGAATCGCTAGTGTATGGTTAGAGATTATATCACTTCATAAATCTGTGACTTGCTCACTTCTTGAGTACTACCTATATCTTTAAGAGGACATAAAAGAAGTGAAAATGCTACAGAGAAAGAAAAAGGGGTGAAAAAAGATACGGGCAGAACAGCTTCAGAAGGAGGAATAAGTAGGCTCTTCCGTCTGGAAGGAAACAAGTAGAGTGGTGGATATTTATGTAATCATTAGTGGCACAGAGGGGTTCAAGTGTTTACTCTTCTAATGTGAGAACTAAGGCATGTCATACGAAGGTTATAGGAATCCATTCAAAATGGGAGAAAGGGAAGTTCTTCGCATGATGGGTAGCAGACCAGTAGAACTTGCCAGAGGACGCGTTGCGAGTGCTACAGGCTGATGGGGGTTTCAGAGGAGACAGAGCAAGCTCATGAAAGAGAAGTCTACTGAGGATTAATAACTTGCATTGAAAATAGATCGAGACTGGGAAAGAAGGGAAGTGTCATATGCTTGCCTTGTTTTTATTCCTTATTGATACCCAACTAAGACCATTATTTGAGATAGGCTGGATGGGCCTTTGAGCTAGTCTAATGCGTATTCTTATGTGTGGTTCTCTGTTAGATTCCACCTGTATCCTCACATACAGCTGTGTAGAGTGGATAGAAACTTCTGCTATAGTTGAGTGATCATAGTTGTTTTGTCTGCATAGGTGTAAATAAAATGCCCAGCTGTCTACTAAACTGATGCCACAGGCCACCATGGGTAGATAGGTAAGCAAAACACATCTAGAAGAGAGACCTGTAAAGAAAAGGACTAAAGGACTTCCTATTATAGGTATCATTTCCAACTGACTTTTTCAAGACCAGAAGAAAAATGCTAGCTCTCTTGTGCTGGCTGTCTTTACCTTCGCAGTGATGCTTTCAGCACAGGAACTGACTTTTCTGCTCTAGCAGAATCTAAAGCCTTATGATGTGCAGACGGAAAATAATAGCATTTTCTTAACTTTCTTTGGCCTCCTTGCTCTGTGCCATTAGAGATTAATATTATTAGTGTTTTCTCAGTAATTCTGTTAAACAACATTTCCAACAAAGCTTATTCTTGGCATTTCCTACAGATTCTGCCGGATCTGACTCAATATCGCTGGTATTTCATACAATGGAACTTATGGCATGGTGGATTTTTATTTTCTAGGGCACTTGAAATTTGTCAGACAAGGGAATTTTTTTTTTTTTTAATGGTGAGGCTTCTTGTTTTTCTCAGTTGAATATTTAGGCATGCTGTCTGTTCAGTTGCATAGTCTAAAAATTGCTTTCTCTAAAAAGGCCATGTTTGTCTAAATTGGACGATTTTGTAAGGAACCTAACCTTCACTAGCTAGATATTCAACCTGGATGATTTTAGTTTTTAAATGTAATATCTACTACGGTTATCAAAATGGAGATTATAAACTCAAAGTTGCCATAATGGAGGAAAGACAAGGCAAAACACTGAGAAGCAGGGATGAGCTAGTAGGTGAAGAATGGGGTATAGCTGCGGCCATGTTATTTGATAGATTGGTCTTTGGAGAGCAGAGCCAACTTTAAATATTTCAAATTACCATGGCTGGTGAAGGTTGTCTGAGAACCAGTATGCTGGGAGGTGCTTTTTCAGGAAAATGACTTTCCTTGATTGCAGAAAAAATAGGAATTATTTGCATCCCTTACCAGGTGACCAAAATCAGAACAACTATTTTGGAACAAGTCCCCAGTTGTGTATAGATTTCTGCTGTTACTGCAGTTTTTCTGTAAGGTCCCGCATGAACGTGTGAGTACCTAAACAGGGGGCTATGAAACTTTAAACAGAAAACAAAATTTTAAATAGATTGTATCCCTGGAGATGGAAGTACTATAAAGAACATTATATGTACATATATATATATATATTCCAGACTCCTTTGCTTCACTAACAAATAAAGCTGGATCTGACTCTGTCATTGAAAAGCCACTAAATTTTTTGTATTCTCTGTCAAGTTTTTAACATTAAATCATCATTTTATGTTAAAAATGAAATGGGTTTGCAGTTTGTAAGGTTGGTGAGAAATGGAGACAACCAAAATTACGTCATTTACGATACACTTTATTTTCAATTGCTGCTTGTTTTTGCTTACTTTTATTGTTGTTGGCTGCTTGGTTTCCTTTGTTTAAACTTCAAATTGACTTTAAATGTATAGACTTCCCAAAGTTCTCTTATTTGTGTGGTCTTGTTTTGTTTTGTTTTGTTTTTGCAGAGAGGGAAGATACTGTTTCAACTAGTATTCAGCTAGTGGTATTTATTCAGCTACTGCTAACTTCAGTTAGTACTTTGTCTGAAGTATTCTTGCAGCTATTGCTTTTCCTCATCCCTCAAACTGACTACTTTCTGAAATGTCTCTTTGTAAGCCAATTATCTTGATAAGCTTCCCTTCAAATAAGGGAAAATGATACCCAAATTGAAAAAGAAAAAATTGGTTGTCTTCTTTATTGTGGTTCTGACAGCCTTTGTAAACCCTCTGTAACTGGAGGGAAAAGCATCTTATCTTCAGTTGGACAATAAGGAACAAAAAATCTAAATTCTTACACAATGCAGTTATCTTTTAGGAAAGTCTGTATAATATCAAAAGGACTTACTAATTTTTATTATTATTATTATTTTTACACAGTGGAATGCATCAAATTACTTCTCATAACTCTGAAATTGTTGTTATTAATCTGTTACTGGAGACCAGTGGGAACATTATGTTTTCTGGTGCCCAGCACTCCGGATTTTCATGGAAAGAGGGCAAATGCTTTCATTTTTCCAATTTTAAAGCTTTTTTGGACATAGAAGCTGGCAGAAATTGCCTTTTCTTTTCATATGAATATTTGATTTGGCATGGAATGCTCTGGCTGGAATCGATTTGTATTAGAAGTATTCCTCCAAAGAGATATAAACATGTGATTTATTAATCACTGGTATTTTATTTAAGAGATAAACTTCTGCCTTGCCTTCTTCTTGTTCAGCATGTGGACTACGTTTGCTTGTTATCACTGTTGAGGCTGGAATTAATATGATTAAATATGCAATTATCTCAGGCTTGAGTGGATTTTGAAGCAGGAATGATCCAGATGTTAACAGTAACTATTATCTCAATAGTTGCAAAAATTTGGAAGTAAATCCCCTTCAACTGTAACTAGAATTTAGCTAACTCCTGGAATCCTGGTGATGCAGAACAGTGAGAACCAGAGAAAATTCAGTGCCTGATTTGTCGATGCTAATTCATCGCATCTTTTATCTGACGTGTGCAGTTAACAGATTCGATCACTGTTGCATTTCATGATGGGAACTGATGCCTATGGTTTTATATTTAAACATGGATGCTTATTCTGCTGCCTGATTATATCTGCTTAATATTTAGTACATAGGAAAGAGATTCCTCTCTAAGATACTAAAGGGTGGTATTCGTTCTAGATTTTTCTCATTTCTGGGTCAGTCTGTAAAAGTCAGTTTTGCTGCTCTTATTCCAATCTGTTCAAATGCTACATTACCCAAGTACAGCGTATCCAGTTAGTCTCAAAGTGTTTAGAAGGAATTTTTCTAGGGTGATTCATTACACTTGAAAAGAAATACATATATGGGAAAATTTTAGGTGTCCTTAGCTTTCTGCTAGAGTTAATTACTGATTTTTGGCCCTGGGAGAAGCTGCTATAGGTCCTGCGTGTCTTTGGAAGAAGATTTGGCTGTAGCTTAGCAATGAAAGCTTAAATTATCTTTATGTTCTTAAATTGGAAAATTTCGGTGTTGGCTTCATGTGGCCTGTAGGCCTGATACCTTAGTGATAGCAAATATTTGGTTCACGTTCCACCTCATCCTCCTTGTGTCACATGAACAGCCCTGGCAGCGTGGAGGAGTGCAGCAGGAGCCCTGCAGCAGTCATTGTCTTTTTGCTTGTGTGGGGGCTGACAGCTTAAAAATCAGAAAGATGTTTCCTAGTGGCAGTTCTCAGTTCAACTTCTTTAGGAAACTGAACCAGCTCTCCAAAAGTCCTCTCACTAGTTTGAGAATCACGTGGGAGATAATTGACTCTACTGTGGAACAGCATTTTGTTGAGTACATTTTGTTGCATTTTACTTTAGTTGTTATATTTACGCTCTCTTGTACTAATAACAAATAGGGAGCAAAATGTATTTTTACAATTTGTTAAACAGTTCCAAATATACAACATGTATAGATAGGTATCTTTTGTCATCTGTGCTTATTGCCCAGGACTGGCAGAGATCCAATTTTGATTCAGATTTTCCCAAAGCTCACGAAGAAGGCACAAGAGAGGTGGAAGAAAAGCAAGATTTACATTTGAATGGTCACTGATCTGGAAAATGTTTCAATTTTTTTCTGGTGTTTATAGCTTATTTTGGAGCCTCAACTTCTTTACATTAGCAAAACTTTTCATTGTTTCAGTCACTCACTCAACACTACTCTGAGGTAGGAGCCTTTTTTATTGATAAGAAATTTAAATCAGAAAAATCAAAGAACTTCTGTACAAGGTCAGAACAGTAGTTATGACCAAAACCTCAGGCTTTTGTGATTTCCATTCTTGGATTACTACGTGGCACTTTTCTCTGCTGTGCTTTGATTTGCTTGTGCTGTTGAGGCAAAAGCAAGTGCTGAAAAAGCCTAGTTCTTAACTGATTTTGTTTTGATATCTTCTGTGGTGACATCCTTTTATGGTCTGAAACTATTCCCCAACTTGGGATCCACTGACTGTGGAAACAACACTTCTATAACACAAGTTGTTATTAAAAAAAACACTGACTTGAGATAATGGAAGTGACTTGTATGTGTAATGCTTTTGCTTGCTGGCAGAGGAGTGCTGCGGACTTGGGCCTAAGAAAACTATTGACCTGGACATCTACTGACCAGCTTTTCTGAGGAATTCAGTACAGGGTCTTTCATGACATTTTGGGTGTACCTCAAATTCTTGCCAAGCCCTTTGGAACAGTTCAAAAGTGTTGATTGTGTGCAGTCCTCTGCAGTAGGAGGTGCCAAAAATATGAAGGTCTTTTTTAATATTTTCCACAGTGTCACAGAGCTGTTAATGTAAATTACAAAAAGATTTTTTGATTATCAAGGCAAGCTACAAAAAAGGAAAATGTGGTGTAATCCATATAAATCACTTGACTAAGCCACGTACAATAAATCCAGTGTTGGTAAGGCTAAGTTCTTCTATCTGGCACCAGAGTTTGCACTTTACAATAAACATTTACTTTCCCCATTTGACAGTTGGGGTTCGTCATGGACCCTCTTCACCTCTGTTCACATCCTTGTGATCTGTGGCTACACAATGCTGGCTTTGTTGGCATTACTAAAAATAAAAATTAAAAAAAAAAAAAAAGCAAAACAGTAGGGAAGTTGCTGCAGAAACAGTTAAATATTCAACTCTGTTTACTGCCAGCTTAGATAAAAATGAGATTTATTTCCTTCTGAAGAAAAATTCTTCAACACATTGTATGTGCGCTGACACTTGTAGGTTTATTGCAGCCCATCGGAATAAGGGATTTCACATGTGTTGCAGTGGAGGGAACATTTTAACCATTTGCTTCTGTTTGCCATCTGTTTTCTTTACCAACTTGGTGCTCGTGTGAATTTCACAGCTGCAGATGGTATTTCCTAGGCTAAAAAGAACACAGGCATCACTGCCTCCTTCCATATGTCCAAATTAGTTACAGCAGTGAGCTGCAAGGTGTTTGCTCCTGCCCTAGGTGCTCTCCATAATGATTGAGTAGGACTCAGCCTCCATCCTCCCTCAAATGGGAGACTGGATTGACTGGGAATGGGGTCTCTTGCATGGCAGCGGAGAGGGTTACTGCTGCAACATGGGAGCAGTTGGAATGTCTATGTTTTGTATAACTTGGAGAAAACCCTATGCTTTTTTCTTCTGTAAAAATCTGTTGTTTTGAATGTATACCTATATTTCAGTGCATCTAAGCAGCTGATTTAGGACCTTCCTAATATAAATACTAAAATTAAAAACTAAGGGCTTTGTTGTACACATTCCATTGGACAGAAATGAGATCAGTAGCTGGGACTGTTTCTTTGATCTGGTGCTGGTTAAGAGTTGGATGGTTGTGTTTCTACTTCAGTGAAGCAGTCCTGCTCATAAGACCACGCTCTGGTAACTTTCCCCATGCAGAACCCTCCCCTGTAGGGACGGCTGAGAGGAGAACTTACATCCTGTAGTTGTGATAAAGCACTCTGTGCAAGGGTGGAATTTTAAGAACTCCGGTGACTGCTGTATTCCTGAAGTCTTGAACGTTTGGGAACTGAAGAATTCAAAATACTTGCCAGTTGGAGGCAGGTTCATCTGGCTTAGAAGACCAGCACCAGGACAGAAATGGGGACAGATGACTTCTAAATAAGGACCGGTGCGCTGTACCAACTTCACTTTTATTGTTCTATTATTTTCATGATCAAATTGAAGGAACAGTATTCAAATTAAAAGCATTATTTTGTTTATTGGATATTTTAAACTTAGGATCTCAGGATAACAGGTGCTGTACTACTACTATGTTTTGTTTCGTGAATGCTTGGCTGTGTGTGGGTTCATTCATTCAAGATCTGAAATCTCTGGAAATACTATTCTTTGAAACAGAAGCAAAAATGAAGTTGGAGTCACTTTGGAAAGTACCACCTTGGAGACACAGTGCACGTGAGAACGAAAGGAAAAGAAACAGCAGCCTTTGCCCTTGAGATATCTACAGGTGAATTTGCTGGCTATATTGGTATGCATCTGACTCTCTTCTGCTTTGCTGCTTATTCCAGTCCAAGATTCTGAGTGGTGATACATAAAAGGATAGGCAGTCTTTAGTGTGTCCAGGTGCTTGATGGGGAAAAAAAGAGGGTCAGTCTGTGCGTAGAAAGCTCAAGAGGATTGCTTTTGTTTTCCTTTTCACTAAGTCCTGTCTTCCCATTCATTCAACTTAGCTCAGAAGTTCAGAAGTTATCCGCTGATGCCATATACATAGTTTTCAGTTTTTCTCTCTCTTCCCTCACCCCAGCAACAAAACCAAGGAACTGTAGCTATATAGCAGTGGTGTGTGTAATTAATAACTTTCAAAATGTTTTCATTTATAATCGAGAAGCGAACGTAGAATTCCTATGTCCACATCTGTGCAGGTATATTTTGTTCTGAGCTGTACCTGCAAAATGTCCTTAGGAAAGCTTAAAAGGAAATAAATTAAGCACTGGTATAGGATAAATGAGTTATCCTTTCCAGAGCTAGATATCTTTCCCATCTGTTTTCAGTTCTTGAATCTTTGAACACAATCCCATGTCCTAGACTGAGGAACAGAATAAGTTTAGTGTTAAAATTGTATCCTGCACAGTGCTGTTGCTTGACAAATGCCACTACCCTCTGATACCAGTTGAAGGATCTTGGCAGTGAATCAATGCAGAGAAACTGATTCTAGTTTTCATGGAGGAAGTCCAGTGCATCAGATGTGATTGATTAATGACATTACAAAACATCAGTAGGTGAGCCACAGATGCTTCAGAGTCTTGTTTCAGGAGAGTGCTCACAAATCTAACAAAAAATGACAGTTCCAGGACTGTCCAGACCTCTTGGGTGTACAAAACTGGGTTATGAGGAGAACATTTTTCTTGTGACTTTGGATTCAAAGTACTGAGAGCCTTACCTCTGATCCCGCGTAGACCCAGCCGAGCAAACCTCAGTCTGCAGGTCATGCTTACCAACAGCCCTGCACCCAGAGCAGTGTGGAATGTCCATGGTCTTGGCGAGCAAAGCCCCTGTAGCCCTATTCTCCTGAATGATGATACCAACTTGATTCAAGCTAGCTGTTGTGGGTGAAAGAACACTGCGATCAGAGCTATATTTATGACTTAAAGTTTGACTTAAGAAAATAAGATTGCAGCAACTCCAGATTAGCATTGACAATCTCCATTGAGAAAGGAACCTTTATGTAATGTCATATTTGTCATTCTAGCTATATTATAGCATGCGAATTTATGGTCAGGTATTACTGCATGCATGATATGAATATACCATTTACTTCTGTTTTGGCTTGCATATACTATAGCACTGGTACTAATTTGTGATGATTGGTTTTGTTTACAGTTTAAGTAATACCCATTTTAACTGTTCTCAAAATACTGTTAAGACTGAGTGCTGTTTAACATTCACGTATCCAGCCCAGCTATGAGGTATATGGCTTGTATCTCTATTGCTCTGATCAGAGCTGCTTTTTGCTCTCCATGGTGTCAGTGAGCTGCTGGATGCAGGTGCAAGTTGGTGTTGAATTTTCCAATTAATTGTCTAGTTCCACAGCCACCTCTCCATCTGGCTCAGCAGGCAGTCTCTGTTCAACAGGGGCCCACGGCATGAGTACCGGTGTTCGACAGGCCAGAAGTGAAATGTATTGGCAGAGCTGTGCTGTAATTGAAGAGTATTTACAGATGAGGACTGAGTGGATTGACATTACTGTGTACAGCGAAAATTGCCCTTTGGCTGGCTGGCCGGCCTTAACCAGTCCATCATTTGAGTGTGCTAAGGCTGGTAAAGGCTGGCTATGTGGTGGCAGGAGGACAAGGGTTGGGACTGGCAGCCAGGAGCGTTAATGATCATAATCCTGTTGCACTGACTCATTCAGTGACCTCAGGTTAATCACTCGACCTTCTCTTGCAGTCAGCTGCAGCTGTGAAAATGGGCAAAAGCAATACTTCATCAGGCTCCAGATGCTGAATCTGAACTGTTTTCCTGGGGAAGCAGCTCATATAGAGCATTCGTTTCTATCATAAGTTAAAAGATAAATGGACAAAGGCGGATAGTTAACTTGTCGGTAGTCTGTTAGGGAGTAGTATCCATCAGAATGTGAGACTGGTGGTATTGCAATGTGTATACTTACAGTAATGTATGTTAAACGTTGTCTATTTTGCTAACTGTAATGTTCTGAAAAGTGACACGTGAGGTGCTTTTCATTCAAACCTTCTCCAAAAGGAGAATTATGTAGAACAAAAAGTTATAAAACTCTTCCATTTGACAGCTACGTGTATGCCCCTGTGTTTAAACGATAATATTTCCTTGTATGAAAGCTTATGTATTTTATTTATAGATATTTGAGATTAGTTACTCATGTGCCATGGGGGACAACGAATACTGAAGGCTTCAAGCCAATACAAGAATTTTCTGTAGTGTGAAGGAAGGCTTCTTTGTTTTGGTTCCGAAGTATTTTTTTGAATAATTGTGGTTTGGAAAACCAAGTGCACATTGAGCCCATTGCTGTGTTTTAGCTGTGGATTTGATTTTCAGATGAGAGCACATAAATTGGTACATGGACTCTGGCATTTAAATGATTAAATAGTCTTTTCAGAGGGCTAAGATGTAAGATGAAGACAACTTGTACATAGGTCTAAAAGTTGGAGTTTACATTGGGATGAAGACATGCTGAAAAATTGGGGTTAAGACCTAAAATAATCAGCATTCCCAATAAACAGACCTGAAACCATGACTACTTGTTAATTTAGTTTGGATCCAGATTCACCTTTAATGAACGTCCTAAAAGCACAGCGTGTAGCGTGGCTTGGTTTGGGCTTATTGTCATTTTTGCCTGGATGTGTTTGTGTAAAGACTGTGCAGCAATCTAGAAACATTTCCCCTTTAGCAAGTATTGTCTCTGAAGTTGTACGTAGTGTTGCATGGCGTTGTGGTTTCTCAGAGAGATTTTTTTACGTGGTACGTAATACTTGTTAACAGTCACATGATATCCATCCAGTTGGTAAGAGTGCAAGTCAGGGCTATCCCCTCAGGCAGACTTAATTTAAACACTTTTCTTTGTGCCAAATTTCCAGGCATTTTTCTCTTCTAATGAATGCATGTGTTCTAGAAGGGAGACCTTTGTAGCCCTTCTCTCCCCTTCCCCCCCCAATTCTGCACCCATTTCAGGGCTGTGCATTGCAAGGGGCTTTTACTCAAATGTTGCTCTGAAGAGTTACAGAAAACCTGTCAAAATGATTAAGAGTCTGAAATTCTATATTACATTAATGTTTTTAAAGCATTTTATTCAACAGACAATATAACATGAAATATAACAAAAAATCAAATACCTGGCTCTTACATACCCCTTCTTGAGGAGCTGCTGTCACTTTATTGAAAGCAAATATTTTGAGAAGTGTGTCTAGCTCTGCAATGTGAGGAAAAAAATCTGAAATAGTCTATGCTGGTGTCAAATCATTTTTTAATAAACTGAGAACATTTATAGTTTTCAGTCTCCATTATGAGGGTTTCTTGGGCAGATTTAACTGTAAATTCATGCAGTTTATTTGAATAGGGCTTCGAGACCATCTGGGATTTTGAAGTTTGGGGTTTTAAAATATTTTGTTCCTTGCTGTGATGAGCAAGAAACTTCTTTGGAAATGCTTCATGTTGGCTAAGCTGGCAGGGCCATCCAGCTTTTAAAGGGAAACTGATTCATTTAATAGTTTTACCCAAGTGAGGAGAAAAACCATAGAACCAGTAAAGTAACAAAAGAAAACCCTGCCTGAATATTTAATGACAGAGTAAGATAAATAAGGTGAACGGTTCTGAATAAAAAATACAAGAGATGAACTAAGCTGATTTTTCCAAACCTATTCATAACTTATTGTTTTCATCCCTACTGCTTTTTTAATTATTTTTTTATTATTATTATTTTTATTTTCGTTTGGGAACAGCGCTAAAGATGTTGAACTCCAGAGAATCACTGTGGTGAGCTCTGTGTTCCTGTAACTTTTTCTGTACACTTTAACTCATAATCCACCAGAGATAACAGGGTGTAGTTCATCTTGCATTTGGTTGTTACAAAAAAATTCCTGCTATTTCTGATGGAAGTTCTGTACGTGCCCTTTCTGTTTATCCTTTCCTCTTAATGTATGCTGAATCTCAGCAAATAAGGATGGATGAGTTCTTAAGGCATTTTGTCCACCTGTCCCAAGTAGGTAGAACCAAGCTACACCTGGTTTGCTTCCAGCTCTTTCAACTCACCTGTTCTTGAAAGCCCCAGTGATGCCATTCTAGCCTTCTATCAGCAGTTTAGTTAAATAAGCTGAAACTTTTAGATAACTTCTTAAATGTCTAATCTGAATAGTTTGTGATGAAATTCAGTCCTTTTTCTTCTCATCCTACTTGTGAAGGACTCATCCTGTTTGCAGTAGCTAGGTGATATATGAAGACAGTTATCCTATGCCCCTCCACCCCTGTCTCTGGACAGCATGATATCAGCAATTCTCTCTTAGTTTGTTATCTCAAAGAATGAAGTTTCTGTATGTTTTGTGGAAAAGAGGAGTTGAACAAAGGAAAGATGTGAAAACTAGTGCTCTTGCAAAAACAAGTACATAGAATTTAAATGTTACCCATTCTGAGCATCATCTTGCCAACTGGTTGGCTCACCACTGCTAGCTGGTCAACCAGTGTAAATATCTCACCTGCTGCCTCTTAGCCAGCCGGATAGGAAAGCAGGCTGGGTGGGAGCTGCAGAGCATGGGAGACTTGTGTGGGGATGGAGGGAAAGGGGGATGCTGAAACAAGGACTTATCTTGGAGGAGATAAACGTTGAGATTACTGTGGTGGGGGGACTAGGACTAAAGGAGAAGAGAATTCTTTAGTTCCATTGTTCACAGAACTGTTGATGTTAAGACTTGTCTTGAGCAAGAGTGGGAGTCTGGTACCCATTCTGGCACACAAAATTCCTGAATTTTCCTTAAGGTCATTTTGTAGTCTGAACCAATCTTTCATTATTTTATAATGGGATGTTAATTTGTAGGAGAATATATTGAACTGAGCATTCAGACTCACAAGTTTTCTTCCATGTTCTACTGCTGGAAAGAGATGAAGGAGATCTTTAAATCAGGGTTTCCATTATTAAATTGGTGATAATTATCTGTATGTTGAAATATATGAGTGAAAAGCATACACACTGAGTTATCAGTCTATATCTTTTATCAGAGGAGGAAAAAAGTGTTGAATATCCTACAGAAGCATGATATAAAGAAAAAATCAGTGCAGTCTAACAAAAAAAATACCACATCTCTAACATCTGAGATCTTGGCATCGTGCTCTTACGTGAGACAACATGCCAATCTCTGTTGCAGCTAGTATACAATTTCTACTTCTTTTTTTTGTGTTGGAAAAGTGTGTTGGTCTGTGGAGGGAAAATGAGACTCGTATTATGAACCGACTTCAGTTAGCACAACGGTCAGTCGAGAGAAACATTACAGGAGCACATGTATGAAAGGAAGACTCACTGCCAACAGTCACAGTTATTTTGTTCATCATCTGTGATTTCCACTGCAGTTTGTTTTGATAGAATTTCCTCATAAACAACTCTAGGCTACAAACAGTTTGGGTTTAGCTAGCCTTATTTAGGACTCAGGTTGCCAGGATGTCAAGAGACCTAAGTATTGTCGTGTTGTTACAGCATTTTGCCTGGACTGTCTTGTAATGATGCTCTTGAAAGTTTGTTGTTTCATCCACTGCAATCTCTCCATCCTTCGTGCTGCAGGGATAACAAGAGTTGGTGATTTATTACACTAAATCCGTATGAGAAAGCTTGATATGCAGAGATTCTTCTTCTTTCTTCGCTCAAAAGCAGTGCTGGTTTTTGATCTCACATTTGTTTTTATTTCATGATTCTACTGCTTCTGAAGGAGCCGTTCTGAAACACACTGAAATAAAAGCTAACATCATTGGAAATGTACAGTTTGCTTGAGATGCCTCTTGAGAATCTATAGTTGGCACCATTCTGGATCGATAATTGACCCTGTCAGATGCAAAGAGTTTTAGTTAGAAGAATGTTCAAATGTTCATGAGTAGGTAGGTGGTAATTCTTAAAGGCTGGAAAATACGGTAACAGCTGGAAGAAGAAACGAATGTGGCAATTCTGAGTTGCACATAGACAATCTTCAAAGTGATGTTTCAACAAAAACTTCTGGGAAGATTTTTCAGTAGAGTCATCTGCATGGCTACATGGAAATAATGACACCTGGGTTTGTGCCAGAGCAGATCGGTAGCGGAAGGGTGGAAAAAGTGTAGGAAACTTAGCTCTGGTTAAATGGTAAATTCACTTGTGTTGCCTGCCTGTAATAGCAGATGTACCTGCTGGAAATAGTTCCATGAGGAGCTCTGCAATCAGGAATCAGAAGTTCAAAGATTATTTCCTTCCAAGGAGAAAGTTTCTCACAAGTGGCAGTGTAAGAACTCCTAGCAGAGCTGATTAGTATGTAATCAACAGGTACTCACTTTTTGCTAGCACAGCCTTTTCCACTGGTGAATTTAAGTATTTATAAATAGGTAATGAACATTCCAAAATATTTTTCATGTTTTTTTCACATGAAAGGAAAGAATATGCAAAATATGTTTCTAAATTACTTTGGCAAAGAATCCCAAGAAGGTAAACGATGGGGAGCAGTGATATGGCTGAGGTCAGGAATGAGGCTTCATTGTTTCAAGTTTTCCATTTAAACCACTAACCCATAGTGAAAAAGAAAGCTAACAACTCAAGTGTTAGATTTCTGTATTCTGGATTATAGGAGGTGCAGTGTGAGTTCATATGGGGAAGAGATACAGGTGAACCAAGCAAATGAAATCATCTGGAGTTTTTCCAGATGAATGAAGCAATTTTCTGTGAATTGTTGGAGAGCTCTGGCAATATTGGAAAAAGGTGTATGTGCGCATGTAAGGGAGCATTCGTGTGGTTAACAGTTTCTGGCCCTACAGCTTCCGGCTGTAATCTGGGACTCTGCATGACTAAACGTCTTTCACACTATTTTAACCAAGAGGGATACGGAGATATCCATCCTGCTTTGTGCTCACTGAGTGCGGGGTGGTTGATCAGAGTGCAAGGATGACATGGACTGCACAACCCACAGTATATTCATGAAATGATTCAGGACCTTGTGATCTATTGGAAAGAGAGCACTGGAAAGACTGAGACTTAGTGTCCTGGGTATAAGTATCAGCTGTTACACCGAGAACTTCTGTGGTTCACTGTTAATCATTCACACACTTGCTGTCTTGACCCATTTCTTTTTCTTTTCTTTTTTTTTTTTCACTCCCCTGTCTATCAGTTAATACAGACTAGATGCTGGGATAGATAGCCTTTTGGTTTGACCCTTTAAAGCTGTCCTTTTTTCCCCTCTGTCCTTCATTTTCTGTATGTATATGCTTGCCAACCAATTTATCATGGCTATTAAAGACTAATTGGGCAGCATTATCATATTTTGAATGTGAAAAGGTATCTAAGTGCTAGTAACTAATTCTTATGAGATTTCAACTGTCATTTGGTCCAGTGTTCCCTTCACATACATGTGAACCCTATGGCTTCACTGAAAAAAAATTTCTAAAAAATTTTTTCGCTCTGAAAATAAAGCATTTCTAAGTCATCCAAACTTAATAAAACTAAGTGACGGTACTAATACTGTCGAATAATTAAGAATAAATTTGAAAACCACCTGTAAAAGATGACAAAAATTTAATAACAAAGAATAAAAATCTGAGGCTTTCAGTCTCATAAGGAGTGCTGCTCATTAAGAGCAATGTTAGGGTGTGTTTACCTTATCATAAATAGAAGGGTATCGTGTAATCTGAGTGTGGGAACTGAGGGAATGCAAGAAACTAAATTCGCTAAATGCTGGCATTAAATATCTGAGAAAATGCATCAGAGAATCATAGTGCTGTAAAAGCAAGACTTTTAAAACTCTATTAGTCTTTATTTTCTCTCCTAGGTATTTCAATACACCAGATACTGACTCCAGGGTCTAATTGTGTTGATTGCTTGCAAAGAAGGTTTGATTCTCACTTTGACTCTGCAGCTGGGTAATTTCACGAACTTCACCAGGTTTGCTACTGGTTAGTAGTTATTTCCGTGTGATCTGAACGGGAAACAGTGGACTGAGGGAGAGAGGTGGCAATTGTGATACGGCCTCTCCTGTTGAGGAAACTTATTTATTGAGTCTATGAAAAAGGCAATCATGTCCCATTCCGCTGAAATGATAAACTTACTAATGTGACACAAAGATAGCTACTGTTCTTTCATGCTCCTTACTGTGGGAAACAATGAAACTCAAGTCCCTTAAGTCCGAGTGTTAATAGTTCGAACCAAAAAAGGGGAAAAACAAGCTGTATCTTCAGTGTACTGTGTCTTCCCAGTAATTCACATTTTTCTGCTGCTTTTCCATTAAGAAATGTCTGCTCCACTGTGAAGTTTCTCTCTGAACATTTGGAAATATTTTAATACCGTTAGAGCTGCAAATTTCTGTTAACAGGCTGCGCTTTCCTCTTACTTTAGTATCCTTGCACCTGTTTTGCCTTTGGCACTAGGCACTGGATAATGAGGTTACCTAATGGGTTGACTGTTGGCTCCATGCTCTTTAACAGTCCAGCAGGATGCCTTTCCTGCACTTGTTTGGTTTTTTTTGGTGGGCACAGGAGAGAGATGATGTATAAGAAGTTCTTCCTTCTATAAGCCTTTTGTGTTACTATGCTTGGTTTGTAGCTGAGACTTTACTAGCATGAACTGAAGGAGAGATGTCTGCTTTCAGTAGGAAAAATGCTCATGTCTTGGCTTTGAGGAGGCACAGGATTTTCGTGGGAGGTGAGGTGCTCCAGGTCTCATCACTTCTACCAGTAGAAAACCATGTTCTTGGAGATGGTTTGGTTCAGCTTCGTGATGGAAGCAGTCAGAGTTGTTTCTCTGGCAGCTGATGAAACTGGCTGTAAAATGACACACGACCTCCTGTCTTCCTTAGCAGGAAGGAGGAATGCAAACTCTCTGCCTCGTTTCTACCCAGAAATGGGTGTCGACAGCCGCAATTGCAATGCTGCTTATATTGTTTGTATATTGCAAAGTTTAATAAATAGAGTGCCATTTATAAGAAATTCTATTTCTAGATTGTATGCTTCCAGATTTAGTGAGTATAGTAATAATCACTATTTTTAAAACACCTTTTTATTGAAGGATCTCATCTTACAGTTTAGTGAATTTGTCTTGTGATTTTTTTATTATTTTGCGATCTTTATTGCATGTGCTTAGAAATAGTGAGAGCAATGTTTTCATTAAAAAAAAATTACAACTGAATGCTTATAAACTGATATCAGTAATAATAAACTGTATTTTAATCAGTGTGTATGGATACACTTTAAATATGTCTTAATGAATACGATGGATTTTTATTCAATGCAATGTTTTGTTAGCTGACAGCTGGATTGGTTGGTTGTCAGGGCCCTGGAGGATTTGGTTTCACAGAGCTCTTTCGTAGGTGCTTTCTCACATAGCTCCAAGCTGCCGGCCAGCGACACAGGCAGAACAGAATGGGTATTAGGCATGAAGGTGCCTCTTTATGCTCTTGGTCATAGCAGGGGGGGCTAGGCTGCTAAGTAATATAAAATTGAAATTACGATAGGATAGGATTATTCTTGCGATGGTTTCTTGAGAGTAACCTCTGTAGTGTGGAGGCTGCCTCAATACTTACTCACTGGTGTGACGAGTTCTCCCAGCTTTCTTCTGTGCTCTTGAGAAAAACTTCCTTGCCTGCTTTGGATGTAAGAATATAGTTTGTGTCTGAAGATTGCAGTCACAGTTCCTGGAAATGTGGGCTGTAAGAAAGGGTGATGGAAAGAAGGAAACTACTAAACTCTCAGGCTGCTTATTTCCATGCTTCCTCAGGCAGGATCAGTGTTACCTGTAGCTCTGTCCCAGAGAGGTATTCCAGTCTTGTTATGTCCACAGTACCGAAGTCAGGAAAGAGGCAGCTGGGATTGCATACTCAAGTCCCACATGGACTATTTCCACCTGTTTTTTGATAGCTATAGCTGCCTATGATTGATCAGCCACTTTATGCACTCTTCATGCTTTTGAATTTCTATAGTCAGCCTTTCCTAGGCGTTGCACCTGATGTACAGGACAAAGCATATGAAAAGACCTGCATAGCAAACCTTGTCGTACTTTGGAAAGGCTGTCTAAAACTTTCTCCAGAAAAAAAAAAAAAAAGAGAAAGAAAGAAAAAAAAAACCAAAACAACAACTAAAACAAAATAATAACTTGACAACAGCTAAGTGACATCATATGCTAATCAGATTGACTGATTTACCTCATTGCCCTCAGTGGAGCAATAGTAATGTATGGGCTCTGGCTATATCCTGCCCCCTTGCAGGTAGGCTGACTTCAGTACAAGCTGTCTGTGAATGTCCCACTAAGGATACAAGTTACAGTCATTCTGTTAAATCCCAGTGTGGTGCATGTCATAAAGCACTTCAGTCAGACAACAGAAATAGTCACATCTTACTCAAAGTGCTCACTAAGTTACATTCACCTTTTTATTTTTACCAGTGTTGATGAATTGAGTGCAAATTGGGAAAAATGCCAAAATGTATATACATACAGAAGGATATATTCTCAATTCCTTCATGCCAAATCGACATGATTGGTAAGTCTATGAAAATACTACTTTAGTGCTTAGCAGTACAGTCACTAGAAACAGAAATTGTTAGGAATTATGATGAAAGGAACAGAAATAAAGTAGAAAGTGACACAGTCTATTATGTAAATCCCAGGGATGCTCGTATCTCTAACAAATTCTGGTTTCCTCTGACTCAGGATGCAGCAGAACTAGGAAAGCTTTAAAAAGGCCAGCACTGATGATCAGAGGTGCAGGATGGGGGAGAGCGGGAGTTGCCTTGGGCTGTCTGGATTGGGAAAAATGGTTGGAAGCAGTGCAGGGAGGAATGTGTCTCAGAAAAAGGCAAACAGGAGATGATTATTTCCTGTTTGTTCACAATACAGGAATTAGGAGACATGAAATAAAATTAGTAAGTAAGGTGTTAAGACAACCAAAAGTAAGTGCTTTTTAAAAAACTTATAATTTGAAGATTTTCTAAAANAGTGCTAATTCAAGTCAAGATTTCCCAGTTTTTGAAGGCATGGGTATGCAATAGTCTCTACTAGCCGGCACGAAGATGTTTGGAAGAAAAAAATAGAAGAAAGAACACTAGGTAAAGATAGATAGAAAGATCTTGTGGACGAAAGGGTTGCTTTCTGTAGAATTGATTACATTATTGGAAAGTTTCTTGATAAATTATCTCACAGATCTCATAAAGGATCAAATTTTAGACATTCATAGCAGTTTAACTGCTTGAACTTCATTACATGCTTCAACAGTGTAAATGAAAGCAGAATTGGGCTTTGTATTTCATAATAGGAGCATATGCTTATTTTCAAAAAAGAGGGCAATTTTTTTAAAGGTTCTGCAAGTTGCATGAACAAGGTTGGAGAGAAATCAGGTCTGTGAAAGATTTTGCAGTTGTTGTTCAACTGTTGTGAGTTTGTCTTTCCTAGTGTATTATTCAGGCCCCTGATTTTTCTAGGCAAGATTTTAAGTTATGATTTTGTGCCACACTATAGTAAAATATTACTGAAGTTCTCAGAATTTGGTGAAAAATGGAGGGGAAATTAAATCCATATGCTACCCCCTGAGGCAGACCTATATCCCTCCAGTTACCTTAAGCTCCTGAATTTCATAAACCACCTTTTTCTTGTTAAAATTAAGACCACATTTAAGTTAGATAAGGTCATATGTTATTTAGTCCCCAGTGAAGATGTCAGAACTGAAATGATTTACAGTGGAAATAGACTTGTAGTGAGAGAATATCTGTTTATTATTGCAGAACAGTGGTGAGATAGGGCAGTTGATTATATGGAGACATAATATGGAGATATGTGTATATGGAGAGGAAACAGCATCAAAGAGCTCTGGGTTGGTGCTTTATTCTGGATCAGCTCCCTCACCTCTGAGGCTTTCATTTTCTTATAATACATTATTATTATTATTTTACTGATAAAAGGATGTAAATATCTAGGTCAAACGACTTTGGCATCCAGGAGAAGTGCTTGGTGGATACTGTGGCCTAAGCTTCAGCAGGATTCCTGCCCATCCTGCCAGCCTGGCCTGGAAGGCCACCTTCAGAGTTAGCAGAGAATTCATGCAAAGAGTGCTTTACTGATGTTAAGTATAATTATAGTCACAGGGGGTTCTGTTTCTGGAAGAGCAGAGTGGGAGAATGGATTCCTGCTGCTTTTAATCAACATCAAGAAAGACTCCTTTCTCAGCTTGTTGTATCTTGGACACAAATACTTTGTCTAGGTAAAAATGAGCTTTGTTGTTTTAACTTTGGTTAGTTTTCCCAGACACTCAGAGTGGTAGCTCACGCTGGCGTGCTGGATGTCTTGGGAATCCTGGATGTGCTACCTGCGCACACCGATCATCTCTGCAGCTGAAGTACAATGAGCCCAGCGCTCTGGGGAGCTGTTGTCTCTATTCCACATGAGCTAAAAGGAAAATGTGCACTTGTTTAGTAAGGTTGAGGCATCCTGGAGCTCAGATCTTGCTGAACATTTGTGCATATTACCTTCTGGGGGAAAAAATAAAGATTAAAAAGTAAAGCTATCCTGAAACAAATTTATCTGAATAAAGCACAAGTAAGAAGGTCATCAGCTTGAGAGTCAGAAACGTTCTTATGTCTGACTCACTAAATTTTGACAATGCATTTCAGTCTCCTATGCTTTTTTCCTTCCTATCTTTAGCCTGTTTACAACATGGGGTCTGTAGAGAAGGTCTGTTCCTTACTATCGACACAATGCCTTGCACAAGGAGGGAGGGAATAGAGAGAAACTCTTGATCTCAGTTTGGCCCTCTGGGAAATTTTGTACTGTAAATAGAAGCAGTAAAAACTATCAGGTGATGACACTTTTTGGGCTGAATTTTTTTGAACTGGAGACCTAAAGGTGAAATCATCTGTATTGAATTACCCACCACTGCGCTATCCAGACACTCTTAACTTTCCGTGCATTGACAGATGACTACTTGAGTAGCACACTGTGTTGTGGAAAGACTGCTTCTTTGCCCATAAACAAAGCTGAATGTGTTGCTTTGGAAAGCTGTTGTTGGGACACTCTTTTCATGAGCTGCCACTAATCCTGAAGGATTTCTGAAGCATTTATTTTGTTCAAAAGGTAAAATTTGTTCTTTAATTTGAATGTTATAGCATTCAATTGTTGTGTTTAATTCCCAGGAAACAGTGAGAACTTGAAGTAGTGTTTTTCACAGATACACTGTTGACGGCACACAGTCCCGTGTAGCTGACAAAGGTGTTCAGAATCAGCCTAATGCTTGTCTTTGAGATTTACTCAAAGGTTGTTTCTTATTATTCCTTTTCTTTTTCCTCCTGACTGTTCACCACATTTCCATCATTCCGTCTGTCATCCATTTCACTTCTTGCTGTGCCTTCTCTTATTCTTCTCTTCTTGCTCCCTTTTTGTCTAGTCTTGTATTTAAAGAATAGCTTTTGCTATGATGCATGGGTCTTTGCTATGTAGTCCCTATGTACTACATTAGCATATGTGTGTGTGCTAACATGCTTTGGCCAGGAGTTATGTTTTCTTCTACCCATAACACCTCATTAGCAATAGTGGTCATAGTTCTTCATGCTTGTTTAAATTTCAGGTAATATTAAGCCCCTTTCTCTAGAACAACCTTGTTTTCAACTGACTTCTACTGATTCTGGTAGCCTCAGCATTTTCAAACTGCTGTTAGGTCTCATCTGTTTAAACAAGTGTCAGCAGCTGTGCTGAGCCTGTTTCTCTTACACTTAGTACCTAGTAACAGTCACAGCATTCATTTGATGATGATTCCTAGAATCACAGAATGGCTTGGGTTGGAAGGGACCTTAAAGTCCATCTAGCTCCAACACTCTTGCCATGGCCAGGGACACCTTCCATTAGATCAGGTTGCCCAAAGCCCCAACCAGCCTGGCCTTGAGCACTTCTAGGGATGGGAAGTGTCATCTACATCATTAGATTTATGAGTCTTTATGCAAGCACACAGATAATTTTAATTGTTTCCAGATACACTGCTGCAGTTAGAGGACACAGTTTGCAATAATAATAATAACATACACTTCAAAGTTTAGGAGTTCAGGTTTGCTTGTGGATAGAACGGTCAGTGAATCAGCTCTTCCATTTAACTTTAAAACATTTTACTCATTATACAGTTAAGAGTTCAAATGACACTTGCTGTGATGATTTCTTGACTGTTTTTTTTCCACTAGAGAACATAAACAAATGAAAACTTACAGTAATGCTCTTACAAAGCTATGGTTTTTTCCACATACACAGAATAAATATTTTATCATGAATTATCTTTCAGAAAATGATCCTCTAACATCAGGTCTAGACTTTACTGATGGAAAGATGGTACAAAAAAAAAAGTTTGGGAATTGATCCCTTAGTTTCTCTCCCCACATTGAGCTATCTTTTCAGTTCTAATAATCGCACGGACAGGGTCACTGCTCCTGATAAAGTGGAATTTTTGATTGAAAAAGTCTGACTCATAGAATGCTCTCTGTTAACTACACCTGTGTGATGCCAGGAGTAGCCAAGTTCTTTCCCGTAATTCCAAAATAACTGTGAAACATATAAATTCCTAGCCTTGACCTTTTTGTACATTCCATACAATTTTGGCATAAGAACAGAGTTGCCTCGAGCCCAGACTTGTGTTGCAGTGTAACAGATCATGGGCAGGAGAACGATGCAAATGTTCTGTGCACTTGCACGTTTATACCCATTTCTTCAGGGACCATAAAGCAGGGTTTTGTATGTTTTAAGATACAACTTAAGTTTTTCCCGTAAGCATGTAACTTCAAGGCCATTTGTCTCAGATGGTTATTCATGTCTCCGAACATGTGTAGTTGGATTGCATCTTGTTAATATTGGCCCTCTCATTTGAAGTCTGGAACTTCTACACTTACGGCTTGAACAGAGGCAGAGTATGCAGGATGTAACGGAGACACATGGAACATTATTCCCTCATCCAGTCTCTTAGCAATTAAGAGAGATATTTAGTTCATAAAAATTGGAGGTGAAGGTAGTTGAGGCTGTATGTTACCTAAACTGGAGGTAAATTCTCTGAGCTGCTTGGAATTATACCAGTTTAAGGCAGTTTCAATGATATATGAATCGACTCAATTTAAAAACAGTGACTCAAAACGTTTGGCATGATAAGATGCAAATTCTTGAATTGCTTACATTAAAGAGGCCAACAACTTTGAAATTAAAATATTGAAGAGTAGGTTGGAACAAGGTGTTTGGGATCTTTTGCTTCTTTTCCCTTGAAGGAAGTAGCAGTGGTATCTATGAAAGCATGCTGCAACAGTGATTGGGATAAACTGTTAAATTCTGATTTAAGAATGTAACTTAAGACTTTGACCCTTTTTAAAAATAATTAAGTGTTGAGGTGGATTTTTTATATCTTAATCTACCTTAGAAACATAATGAGAGCTGGCTGGTGACCTGTGAACAAACTGCTACCTGTATATGTGCATGTGTAAGGATTTCAGTGATTGCTGAACAAAGCAAAAACTCCATTTTAGCACTTCTCTTTGCAGATGCCTGACTGATGCAGATCCCTGGGGTAGTTCTGCCACAGTTCTAATAGGGATGCTCTGTATAGTGTGGTAATAAGCTGATATAAAAAATATTATGACCAATGATGAGATGGGGAGAGAGCATTAACTCTGTAAGAATAAGTTTGGGAGTGATTTAGAACAGAAAAATTGGGAATCTCTTTAGTAAGGTTATGCATTTATAAGTAATAGATCTACATGGTTGATTCATAGACAGTTGTATGTCCCTAGTACAATAAAGGCATGGCTCTTTTAGTTAACATAGCATCATATGAAACAGGTGAAAATAATAAGTCTTCTGTGACTAGAGGAAAACTTGACTGCATTTCTTGATCAGATTTCTGACAGGAAAGCTGAAGCTGTAAAATAAAGATCTGTTGTTCTGAATAACCTCAAACGTAATGGTTCTTGGCTAAATAGCAAAATCTGATTCCACTTCTTCTGAACAGCGTTTGCTTCCTTGAAGTAATATTAAAAAAGCAGCCCAGCAAATTCTTACTCCAGCAGGTGTGTCTTCAGAAGTTAACAGATAAAACTTTATGGTTGGCTGTGCATCTATGATGTATTTGGGTCATAAACATCCTTTAGATAAAGTAAGAGGCAAATGGATTTGGGCCATCCTGATGACAAACTTGAATGACGTTCTATAAATTTAAATTTTTGGGTGGAAAGTATAGATTAAAATCAAGTGGCATGAGCAGGAACCTGTTGTAGTCAAACTACAAGAAAAAGCCTAAAAAGATTTTTTTTTTTTTTAAAATTATAATCGAAGCCTTCTGATACTATTCAGAATAGAAATTTCCAGTTCAAAGGCCGAAACAAAATATGTAGGAAAAAACTAGCAGATGTCAGGGCACCTACCTAAGTTTCTGTAATCACTGTACATAACAGTAGTACTTACACACTCTTCACTGCTCTCCAGAAACAACTGCATTGAAACGCATGTGAGCTGTATAGTGTTGCAATATTCTCTTGTGATTTAAAAAAAAGGTGCATAAACAAATGTGATGACTGATGATTTAAGTCTCTTTGTGGGGGAGAAAAAACAGTTTGGTATTTGATAACTCGTACTGTGATTAATACCCATTTAATATCAGCTGAACAGATTAACTTTTATCACTAGCTGAAAGGAAAACTGCTGGCTTTCGTTTATGTGCTGAGAATCAGGTAAGAGAGGCAGTTGCTTTTGCTGATCAGTGCAGAGGGAAGTGAATACTTGTGTATTAGGATTTAAGTATCTTTAGCATTTATATGAACACAGATGTTCCTCATTTGAATTACAAGGTCTTTTTAAGAAAAAAAAAGACTTTGCAGGTAAAAAGCAGACAGGGAAGCAGCTTTGGAGGTAAAAATATTCTATTTAATGTCCTGCCTGTACTCACTGCATCTGTCTGTTTCTCTCCAGGGCATCACATCTACACAGTATAGATGCATAGGAAACTTTGGCTTATCGTCCCACGCTCAGTTACAAAAGTCAGTTAAGTCTTACGTGACCTATTTGGACAGTGTGCGCATAACGTAAACCACATCTTACATCTTTTGCAAGGTGATCCAGTTAGTGTTTTGTCCTTGATTTCTTTTAAATATTTTTCTTTTTGGAGTAAGTTGGTACTCGTCGTTGAACTATAGTTTTCTCTTTGTTGTCTTAGTGCTGGACTAATGTTAATTTAAACTTCTTACACTTTTTAAAATGTCTCGGGTGCTTTGGCACTCCTTCCTCCCTTTCTGCCTCGTGTATGTATGTACTTGCTTTGCATGTACTTGCTTTGAATTTGACTTTTTTTTTCTGTAGATATTATAGAAAGCATGACCTCAGCTCTTTTGGCTTGTTCTGTTAATAGCATACCTGAATACTTGGCAAAAAAACATCATTCAATGAATGCTGAACAGCTCCAGGTTTCTTTGGGCAGCCAAAGGAAATATAAAATTAATTAGCAACATAATTTGGGTCTTTACCTGCCTTGTAAAAGTGCAGAAATGTTTGTACTATTTAGAGGCTTCTGGCTAAGATCCTGCTCTCCTGTTTGAGGATATCAGAAGTTTAAAAATAATGCACTGCTCAAATGCTGAAATTCAGCTGAACTGATGAAAAGTTGACAATGAGTACTGGGGATTCTCTCTCCTACAGCCTTTCACAGTTTTGAATATTCATTTGTAAATCAAATTGCTTTTGAAGTGAAGTAGCTGCCAAAAATAAAAGCTAGTTATTAAAAATTGCATTTTAATACCGAGTGATGCTTTCCTAGTTAAGGGGAATAGGCTAACTTGGCATTACAGCTGCTTTTTTGTATCAGGTTACATGTTGGCACTGATGGTTTTCACTACACAAAAAATGGGGAAAGGAATTCCAAGACAGTTGCAATACTTTGAAAACACCTTAAAATCAATTTTTAATTACCTTTTAATGATTAACCATTAATCTAACTCTAAGTTTTTCCCATATGATATATATGTATGCTAATGCAAAAATAATTATTAAATATGCTCATTGTCCCAGAAGAAACTAAAATCTGAGCAGTTAACCAGAAGTGTCTGGTTAAACGCAATACAGCAATGTTGTTGCTAATGATGTGTGATGCATACACATATATGAGTTGCATTGTATTGCATGGCTGTATAATTATGTAAAAATATAAATATTATTGCCCTACCATTAATCATTTACATGTCATTCAGAAAGAATTCCACCCGAGAAGGAAGCTCCTATTTTATCGGGACAAGCGCTAGATTGGGACCACTTGACTTATGATACAGATCCATGTAAGACAACTAAATCACATGGATGTAGCAGC
>VXAL01018021.1:178555-198514 GCA_013399475.1 Chauna torquata | reverse complement strand
AAATGCCTAATCTGCTTCCAGGAGGGGGGAACAAAACTGTGGGATTTTCTTCAGGGAAATGAGAGGGAGAGAAGCAGGAGTAATAGTATGTGTTGGGGGAAGAAAAACACCTGTGACACTTACTTTTTGGCACAGTTTCCCTTCTTAGAACTTTCATGCATTATTTGAAAGAAATTAGACTGGAAGGCAACAGTCCTTTTATGATTCTGACAAACTACTCTTCATCTTAGAGGTCTATGGGAAACTCAAGTTTGATTATTTCGTACTCTATTCTGGGATGTCTGTCATGCTGAGTGTTAGAGAAATAACAATTGTGTCATTTAAGGACATAAGCGTTAAGTTCGCAAGGATAGGTAACACAAAAGGAATTGTTTTATAGGTGTCTTCCTGTGAATGCGGCACTGACTTCAGACTACAGCCTCTGACAGAGTTTAGGTTTTGCACAATACAAGTGTTGGGTATAGCTTTGTATGTGAAGCTTACGTGATAGATCATTTGTCAGTGATTATTTTGTTTAAGTATTTATTTCGATAGAACTTTCTTCTTTTCTTCTCTCACTTCTCCATCGATGCCTTTATTTTTAAGCATATTAGCCTGTTTTCATTTTACCTTGTATAAATACAAATCCGATACTGGGACTGTGGAAACTGGTTCAGGAAAAAAAGTCACAATAGCCTTCACAATTAAAGGTTTAAATTTAGTTTGTTGCTATTTAAAGAAGAAAAAAATGTGCCTATTTTTAACTTCATAAGAAGATAGAGAGACAGCGCAACATGCAAGAGTTTGTGGCATTCTGGAACATGCACTTGTCTAAATTGTTTTGTTGCGTGTAACGTAAGTAGTTTTGTGAATGATGAAATGCCTCGGATTTTCACCTTGGTGGGTTTATAAAGTTCAGTTGCCATCTCATTTTATATTGGGTTCTGATTATTGAATTTTGATGGAAATGGTTATTTGTCCCTTGGATAAACTGCTGGGAGAGTCTGATTCCCTGTAGGCTCTTCATACTTAAAGTTCATTTATCTCTGTTAGTCTAAGTATTATTTCCTGGGGTTTAGCTGGTTTTTGTAGTGGTGCATCAAGATGATACAATGTTTCCTTTCTTTTAAAGTTCCTTAATCCTATTCTCAGGAAGAAATAGTTCAGACTTCATTTTATTTCCTTGGCAGGGGACCAGTCTTAAATCAGGACACGTATCCAGACAGCAGACAGTCCATAAGATGCTGAGCAATAGCTGACTCAAGCCTGTCTTTAAGGTGACACACAGTTTCTCAGTTCCCATTTTCCTAGGTTGCATAGTAACTGAAAGGTCAGCCTTATTCCCTAAACAGTGGAAATCAAATGTAAGTTCACAATATGAGTATTTTTCATTCATCAAATCCTTCAGGGCCCATTCATTGCTAGTGTACGTGTTCGGGCGTATCTTTAGTTTTCCATGATCGCTTTGTGCAGCTGGACGGATGTGCGGTCTACGTGCAGTTGAGCCAGATGAATATCCCATCCAAAGCTGTCCTGATGGTTCAACATACAATTATAGCTTCCTTGCAAGACAGTGGGGTCCTGGAGAGTCTTCAAGATATTTTTTTTTTTGTCTTGAAGCAGGGTAATTAGGTGTACATGGAAACATGGAAAAGCCCGTTTAGAGAAGGGTAGAACTGGTGGTATCCTGCTACTGCTTGTAGGACTACTTATAGTAGCATTTGATTCTCTGGGAAAAAATGTGGAGAGTGTTTTCTTTTCTGATAGAAACATACTGATTGTTTGGAGTAGATATAAAACAATTAGAGTCAATGAAAAGCAAGCTGAAACACTATAATCTATAATAAGTAGCTTCTTTTATCTGCTTTTACATCGGTGTTTTTGTATTGGCTTGTGTCTTATGCCACTGTAAATGATTTGAGAATAAAATCCAGTAAGTCCGGAGAGGCTTGGAGCTTTTTAGAATGTGATTGTCTATTGACACTTTTTTATTGACACTTTTCTGTGGCCCTGATTCAATAAGTGATCCCTTTTTACTAAAATGTGTGTTTAGCCTAACTTTATGTGTCTGCTGTAGTCCTTCTAAATAGATCTGTGCCTGCCCATTCTAGATAGTGTTGAGTCCTCCTTTAATGAAACGTACATCTGGTTAGACAATGTGTTACTTACCTCTTCCACAAAAAAAAAAAAGGGGGGTTTCTTTTTGTTTGTTCCAGACCTGTCTGTATGTTTTGTTTTAGATACAAATTTGAAAATTTGTATGGAAGGCAGAAATTTATCCATTTCCTTTGGCCAAAATGGAAGATATTGATGTAGGATAATGTTGCTGTTACATTTTTGGTCAGCCATAGCAAGATAAATTGAAACAAATAAAGTGGTTGGTTTATGGCTAAGTACATGGATTATGCTTTCATAAAAGTAAATACCTGATGTTTATTCTCCATTCAAAAAGTTAGCAACAAATACAAGCTGATCCTCTTCAACCTAAAATTTGTTGCACAGTGGCTCTTGAATTGTTATCAGCCTGTAAAGTTATGCTGATAAATGCCTTTTTGATGTCTGATTGATTCAGCATACCACTTGGAAACCTCTTGTGTTTCATTCCTTGCAGTAATACACAGGCGAACTACATTTGCGTGTTTTCTGTTTGTTTTTAAAGTTAGTAAAACATATCCAGGTCTTGATTTGACTGTCTGTTGTTAATAGCAACTTCCAAATAAGAAAGCTAACGACAAGCAGTAATCATCTGTGACTCTTGGCATTTCATGAGGAAGATACGAACTTAAAAAATAGTTTGACTTTCCTCTTTGCTGTTTTCTTTGTTTAAATATATACATTTTATCAAAGTAACTATTGCAAAGATTAACCACATTTTCCATGTGAAGGAATGTGCCCTATATTTTAAAACATTTTCTGATTTGATTTTTTTATCATGATTAACGTTTAATGAAATGAGAAACCAGCACTCTGCCTTGGGTCTCAAATATCTTGAAGTGGACAGTGTAGCACAGACGCTATGGGAAGCGTGTGTGTTTAATGCCAAACAATTATGCTCTCTTACTGGAAGTCCTCAGCTAACAGCAGGTGCTGTTGAACACTGAAACCTCCCGTATGTGCCTGGAGGGCCGTTGAAAAGTCACTTTCAAGGCTTTAGAGAATGAAATAATGGCAAATCTTTCAGAAAAGGGTAAGAAGTCATTGCACCTGAGTGTCTGTGCTGTCTTTTGCCCAGATGTTATCACTTCAGCACTTGTGATTATGCCTTCATTGCTCCAGTTCATTCTATATCTTTATGGAGGTTTTCCACCTCTTATTGTTATCCCACATGAAGAACTTAAAAATTGGAGACTGATCCGATACCCTGCCTTTTTGGTACTAAAAATCTGTAAGTGTGTTCTGCGTGCAGAATAACATACATGTGCATAAATCAGTGGTGTATGCCCTGACAGGATTGCAGCATTCCCAGTTATTCTTGCAGGTTTTTAAGGCCTCCACCCTTACGTGGTATTTTGCCAGGTACCAGATATCCTCATGTTCCTTTTTCTGTTTTAAATGCTTTATGCCACAGGTAAAGCAGCAATCTTCAGTATCCAATGATAGAGGGGCTCAATGACTTTTGCTAACAGAAGAACATTCCTCCAGTTTTCTTTTATCTTCCTTCCTGCTCATTTAAGGCTGCTGTTAATCTCCTCTGGCAGATCTGTCGTTCTCGTGTCAGAAGTATTAGTGCCTTCCGGATGCTGTTATTGTCTCCTCGGTCTTATGAGAACAGTAGTAATGTTTCTAAACCACGTTAGTCTCTTCTGTGCCAAAGCATAGTTGCCTATGTTTACCCAAAGTTTATTTCACTGCCTTGTAAATTGTGTGTCTTAAACAGCTATGGTCTTTCAACACTACAGATCAACTTAACTTTGCTGCACATTCTGGTCAGAATTTGGCGTGCTCTTTGTTTTTTATTTGGTCTGAAGTACAAGAGATCAGACTTTCAGAGACACATTAAACTTGTGTGTATGTGCACATATGTTTTCTTGCCAAAGTACTAATGATTAAAAAGAGAATTTCTGACAGCAGAGAAGTTTTCTGTTCCATTTCTCCTTTTACACAAAAATATACTGTATCTTATGTATTTGATTTACAGTTACCTGGGATTCCTAAGAGAAACAAACTTCAGTAGCAGGATTCTTAAAAATGTGCTCTTATTGGTACTGGGAAGCACTAGGAGACCCTGGCTCAATGAGATTTACAGACTTCTACTGAGGAGAATAAAATGATGTAAGGATTGAAAATTGTGGATCTTTTTCACGGGAGAGTAAACAGGGGTGATTGCCTTCTCAGTACAAACACTTTATATCTGTGCGACTGAGTTAAGGTTGGGTTTTTTTGTTTTTTTTGTTTGTTTGTTTTGTTTTGTTTTTGTTTGTTTTTTGTTTTTTTTTTGCCAGTGTTCCCAAAGAAAACTGAAATCTCTAATATTCCTTGAGCCCTCTTTCCCATTTCTGGTAGGGTCGTGGCTGTTTATCACCCTTCTTAGTCTGAGGAACACCAGATTGCTTCTGTGCTGCTGTTAGATTAATTATTGTTAATCTTCATTTGTAATGAAGGTATTAGTAATCTTGCATGTCTGTTTCTGGCAAACTTTTAAAAGGGTATGAGTGACAGTCTACTTCACCGGATCTATACTTAACTCCAACCTGAAGCATGGCAAAAGCTGGCAATCCTTTGATAACATTTTTAAGTGCTCTTTCTTCTCATCTTCTACTTTAGGCTCGTAACTCAGTCTCTCTTGTTTCTGCTTGTGGGCCTACTGTTTTGTGCCTTTATGGTTTTCTGTTCCCTTCAAAGGGGAGCTGGGTCCAAAACTCAGTCTGAATTCTTGGGTGAATGTTGTGCCTGGAGCTTCACATGGCAAAAAACTATAGGCTGTACTCTTAGAAGTGGGCGTGGACTTAGCTTGGGAACAAAACGTGGGACTCTATCAGATATTCCCAAGATGCATATTGCATTATCATTTCTAGCTGTTGTGCGCATAGTTCTTTCTCTTACTTAGGGTTCCAGTAAAATGTTTCCCCTGCCAAGGGAGCAGATCCTTGGAACAAAATTTCCTTTTATCACTGCAGAGAGTAGACCAAAATTCCTTAAGATCTTATTTCACAGATAACAGTGTTCAGGTATCAGTATGACTTTTCAAGACCTTCAATATCCCATGGAAATACTGCTTCCCAGTGATGAGCTGAGGCCTCACAGGCAAAACCAGAACAGAAATTTTATAACTAGCTCTACTGTGATCTGGGACTGCAACTTCTTAATTCCATCAGTAGTTGCTTATGCGTTGCAATGCTTTATGCATCAGGTTAGTTGTATCTTCTTGAGAACTGGTCAACCCTTCAGTACAACAGCACCAGTGATTAATCCACTGATACTGAACGTGGTTAGATATTGACTTCTGATGTTTGACTGACATGCTCATCTGCACTGGCCAGATCTATGGAAATGTGGCATGATTCTGACCTGCTATTTGGCTAAGCTTAAAGCAGTGATCCAACCAACAGAAGCCACTCAAAATACAGTTAGTTCACTTCTATGATCAGCGGGAGAAGAGACCCTGTGTCTCTGGATTATCTTGTGTCCTGTCATCTACGCCGTGTTTTGAAATTCATTAATAACTTGCTTTATTATTACAATAAAGATCTGGAAGTGACTGGTTAACAGTTAATGGTCCTAATACATCTTCTTGCTTTCTACTGCTTTTGGTGGTAAAGGCAGTGTTTTTCCTAAGTCCTTCTGTCTGTTGGCACCAAAGCGCAATTATGGTCAATGGTGACTGACAAAAATATGCTTTCTAAAGTTTGTAAAGACTTCAGTAGACAGGCACATCCCACTTCTTGTGCTGCCCATTATAGCCCTCTATAGTTCTTTAAAGTTATATTGTAAAATCCCTTTTTACTTATCCTTTCATTGTAAAACTCTTACTGTAAAACAAGAGATCATGTTCTGGTAAACATACCTGTTATTTCCAAATAACAGAGTCATTACAAAGTCAGTAGGCCTCTTATGTAACTCCAATCTAACTCGCGTTCCCTGTTCACCCTCTTCTCTGTGCTGCTATGTTCAGGCCAACACCCATGTCCACTAACGCAAGGGTGTGCGTAGTAGCTTGGGGTCCCAGACACCATGCTCCAGAATGTGTTTTTCCAGCAGCTTTGGATTCGCCTGGCGGGCTTCTTAGCTGGCCTCGGCTCAGGCATTTTGGCTGGCTGCACTGCTGGCTGCTGTCTTAACTCCCTATGGGCCTGATAATGGGGTCAGCTTGCTCCTTGAGATACCATTTGCCTTTTTAACTAAGCTCAGATTGAAAGTGGTTTGCACCCTTTTACTCTTTGTACCCTTTATTGTCGACAACAATTTTTCTCATTAGCCCCTAACATATAGTCTAGTGAACTGTAGTTAACACTGGTAGTTGTGTATGTTCTGGGCAGCGGGACAGCGAAGAAATAATCTGAGCTCCATGAAGTTGGTTTGTATGTCATCATGTAGCCTTATTATTAGTATGTCTAATTTCTAGACAGTACTGCTTGCTTCTTTAGTCAGGATTGCTGGGCTTTCACTTAGTGTGGCTGGCAGAGCACTGGGTTTGAATCTTGGTCTCAGCTTTCATCTAGCTACTGGTGAAAAGAACGGCATCAGCAGGAATGCTTTTTAAAAGGCTGACAGGAGCCTGTGACTTTGCTGGGTTACTGGCACTGCTGCTGCATGTTGGAAACCAAGAAACAGTTCTCCTGCTGTACCAAGACTGTGATAATAAATAAATTGGAGGACAGCCCCCTATTTTTTCGGAAGTAGGTTAAGCTAAATCCAGATTCCACCAATGTTTCTTTCTACAAAATGCACGCTATACATATATATATATAGGTGTGCACTCTATATGATACACATAGCTATACTGCTATTTGTTAGTTTTTATTTAAAAGGAAATTTAAGTTTCTAGGGCTGCATGGAAAATACTGGACACATGGACAAAATACAAATGAATGCAAGTGCTGACTGAGCCCTCGAGGAGCCTAGAGCAATGGCTGGCTGGTGCATGTGGTGCCTGATTTGTAGCAGTCAAAAGTCTAATTCTGGCATTTTTTCAAAGATGCTGTGTAAGTCTGTCAAGAGGGCACTGTGTTGAATGGTTGAGCATCCTGCTCTGCTTCCCTGTCTCTGCTATGGGGCACTCTACCTATCCCTTCTTAACAATTCCCCCACAAGTGTTTACAGGCTCTGTCATAGAAACAGATTGTGTGAAGTCGTGGACAGAGAGCAGAAATCCAGTTTCTTTCCAGAAATTGGGAAGGCAGGAGAAGAAGGGAGTGGAGTGTGTTAAAGCAGTGACACTGCCTGAAAACAGAGCAGCTGTGACTGGGGATTTGAGGTGAGCTACCAGAAGCTGTCTGTGAAGTTCCCTTTCTCCCTTGTTTGTGGGGAAAGCAGATCATGAGCCAGGGGCCGTGGAGAGTTCAAGATTCATTGACTCAGGAAGAGTAAGAGTACATGACTGCTCAATCCTGCAGTTGTAGCACTTACCTAGGAGTGAGGATAATCAGTGAATAAAATCCCCCCCCAGTCCTCTATCTCTCTCTCTCACCCAACTACTTGTTCTTCTTTCAGAACTTTAAAAACAAGTGCCTTTTTTTAATGAGGGAAAAGCTTGTCAACAAAAGAAGCATTACAGTTGCTCATTTTAATGAATTACAGACCTGGTCAGAAAGTACTCCATTTTGTTTTACTCTAGAAGTACAAATCGATTGTAGACTTCATACAGATGCTATTTGTTTATGAAAAAAGGCTTAATAGTGGCACTTTATTAAGAAGTTAGTACAAACCTCAGAAAGTAGTCTTATCTCAGAAACATGAAATAGTAAGCAAAATGACATCAGAAAACCAAAAATGGTCATCATGCCTTTAAGGCATCCCTTATAAAAATCTAAATAAGATAAATTTATCATGAACTATCTTTTAAAGTATTAGAAGTAATATTCTCAACCGAGACTACTAATTTCCTGTGAGCTTGTTGAGTGCTACAAATTTGCATTTTTGATATCACATAAACATTTAATTCTTCTAATTCCTTGTCTCCAGAGTCCTATAACCTTGAATTAGACGTGGCGTATATTTCAGGGAGTACAAAATAGCTTGATTGTGAGCAGTAGAACTCCTGCAAAGTCATGAGGACACTATCTGTTGTAGTCATACAGCAAACTTGTCTTTGTCTTGTCTCTTGGAGTTCACGTTTGTGGGTTTGGAAAAAGAAAAATTGACACAATTTGGATTTAGGATAATCTATATCTGAAAGAATAAAGGGCTGAAATTGTGACGAATTTCTGATTAAAATTAGTACTCTGATCCCTACCCAAGGTCCTTCTTTGAAATTTCCCTCATTTAGCTGTCATTCCCAGTTTCTTTGCAGTTAGCACTACCTATTCCAACTTCTAAAGGTTTTTTTTGTAAAAGTGTCTTAGACTTACACCTATCCTACAGATATTTTACTGCTCTACACCAACTTAAAAGTAAATCATGACATAAAGAAATCCAGTTGTTTGCCCCAGCTGGACTGCAAGTTAATGAAAGAGCTGGGAAAGAACCCAAAACTCTTGATTTTCTTTGCATTCTTCATTTAGGTCTGCATTGTCAATGCTGTCAGGATTTAAAACGGGAGAAGAGTAGGCCAAATTGAGCTATGATGTAAACGGGTAAAATGAATTTGCATAGTTTGGTGCACTGAGGGAATTGATGGTTTAGTGATCAAACCTTTAAAATTGGAGAGGGGGAAGTATATGAAGAATAAAATTGGAGAGGGAGAAGTATGGAGAATATGTTAGGGAGAAGTGTATCCCAATTATTATTCTTTCTGGTACAGTATATAGCTGGAAAATCTGTAGTCCCATGAATGAAAGCCTACTCTGGCACCCTCCCCAGCTAGGGGCGGAGGTGGAACAGAAGGAAACTCCACATTTTGTGTATTAGGAGAGCCACTACAAAGGCAGAAAAATATTTTGACTCTGACTAAGTAAGGTCTCTGTATTGCTCAAATGATCTCCCGGGAATTACAAGCTATGCTAGGGAAATCTGGGAATAACCCTGAGAGGGTCATTGCTCCTTTTTCAGGCTAATAGTTTCCAAATTCTTTCGTTAACCTTTTCACCTTTATCTAAAGGTCAGCAGAGGTAACATGTTTGTGAAGATCTCCTATAAAAATACTTCATTTTTAATGGCTCATTTTCCTCTCTTTAACACAATATACTAGCTGGAAACATCTAGTCATACATTGGATAAAACCCCACTTTATATTCTCAATGCTCTGATCTTACTCTCTGCAATTTTGAAAGCTATTCTGGATAAGGTTCTACACTGGTTAAAATCAAAACTCATTAAGATTAGAAAGAACAGACTTCAAGCATACAAATTATTATTATTTTTTTTAATGTTAAAATTACATCTTGCAAAGAGCTACAGCCTAATGGATGGAGAATGAAATTCATTGTCTTGAACTGCCTAACCCTTTGGGACTCTTTTCTGAGGATCTACATCTTTAAGAAATCTGCTGAATATCTGCTTTGGAAACTGTGGTCCAGCTCTGGAAAAATGCTGTTGGTTACGAATGGCTTTTCTGTTTTTGGTTGGAGGTGGGTTTTTTTTGTGTGTGTGTGTGTATGTGTACAAGTGCTGTTTACTGGAGACTCATAAATGGAGACTTATCATTTGCTTGTAATTTATAGCAGGTGGATGATTGCTCACCACAAGTAAGTTTAAGAGAGTAAACAAGGACATGACTTAAATATCAGTTATTCAAGATAGTCATTGTGTGCTCAGCCAAGTTCATGTTTTCTTGCCTTGTTTTTCCATCTTTTTTTTTTCCTCAACTATAGTGTTGTGCTGGGCAAAGGATATTGGAGTTCCTGAGCACTACACCCTCTGCTGCCTTTTTTTTTTTTTTTTTTTTTTTTGCCAAGGATCAGCCCCTCCCTATCAAGGGCTGCAACAGTGTCCATCTAATTCAGATGCAACATTGCCTAGTGGTTAGAGCACAGCACAGGTTCGTGACTCCTTTTGTCCTTGTTAGTCTTTGATATTATTTAAACAACTGTATCTCAGTTTTCCCATAGTAAATATTTCCATCTTTTGGGGATATCATGGAGCTTAAGTATTTGTGACAGGATTCACAAAACTGTGAAGGAATAAGATAAATTGTAAATGTAAAGGTAGAAAGATTTTCATAAATTTCTTTACATATCCCATTTTCTTTGGGAACTGCTGCTGTTTTCTTTTTCTAGATGTCAATAACATGAATACCTTCACCAGTTCCTTACCTAAACTGCAGCGCAGTCCTGAGAGCCCCCAGAAAAGTGCTTTGATGGAGTATGAAGTGCTTAGCTCCTGCAGGAGCTTCACCTGATGCATAGAGGTCGCGGGTACAGTGGAGCATTAAGACTGGGGCCTTTTCTGAACAGACAAATACTGGTCACAGCAAGCGTGGTTGGAGGTGATGTAGGCACGCTGGGCGGCTCCTCCTTAGATGGTGTTAGTTGTTGGCTCCGTCAAAGCCTTTGCCATGATCATGACTCCAAACGTTGTGCCTTGACTATCCTACAGTTCTGAGCACAGGGGCTGATGAAGTTGCTTTCCACAGCGCTAGGAACAGCCTCTTAAAATGTCAGGCTGTCACTTTCTCTGGTTAGCAAGCTTGTTAGAGGACTGCCACAGTGCACGTTGCTCAGATATGCTGGATGGCAGGATATCTGTCATGCTTCTGCTCTCTGGTTGAACTTTAGGAAGAACATTCATCAAAACTATTTACTAGCCAAAGGAGCCGTGTATGAGCTAGAAGGGAGCCAGAAGCCAGCTTTCAGTTAAAGACAAGGGTAAATGTGAAATCTTTTCAAGGTTGGGGGGTGGGGTGGGGGAATCCCATCTGCCAGACATCACCCTATTGATTATTGTTTAACTTTGAAATCCATCCCACTGTTCTGTGACTGACAACACCACCAGCATTAGGCTCGACAAGACGAAATGAGGCATAGTTTATAGTGTCTGCCCGCCAGTCTGGCTGTCTAGGGGAAGGAGCACTTCTGAGCAGCACCTGTTTGAGTGTGGCAATGCTTGTTTTATTACTGCAGCTACAAAATGGCAGCTTCACCACTCCGTCTGGTGTGGGACCCCAAGTTTGCACTTAAGGAATTTTTTTCTTCTAAAGGTGGAGGATATTTTCTACACGTACTAAGACAGTAAAGGCAGGATGTTTGCTATCCGCTGTTAGTTACTATCTGGCAGCATCAAGTGGAAAATGCTAATAACATTAAAGACTGCAAAATTATAATGTTTTAATAGGCCTTAACCTTTTGCAGTGTGACACTCTTTTAATACTTTGATCTGATTTCAAACAGCAAAGGCCAATTTTTCCCTATTATGTTTTGTAAATTACTACAGCCATGGGGCCTTATTTATTTATTTATTTATTACTCCCATCACTAACAGGTACTTAGTCTATAACCCACTTTTAGATCCCCCAAAACTGATTTAATTTACCTTATGGTCACCACAGCAGCTATAGAACTTGACATTAATAAGGAAGGAATTCCATTGCCTGGAGTGTTCATTCAAGAACTGGGAAAACCTTTCTAATAACAGAAATGTGTGATTGCCAACCAGCGGCCATAAAACTAAAGGGTAGACATTTAGAGAGAACCAGAGCGGGCTGGATGGGATAGAAATGAAGAGCAGTTCTGAAACGCTGGGGAGGGAGAAGGGGAGAGGGGGCAAAGTAAAGCGAAAAAGAAGGGAAGTGGGAACTCGTGTTGTGCTTACCAGATAAGAGTTATAATTAATGCATAATTTCTGCGCTGGTATGGAAATGGGAATAGGAGACATTCCAGCAGGTCCTGTTCAAGGAGTAAAGCAAACCTAGGGGAGAAAAAGGAAACAAAAAGCTTTGGGAAAAGTTTCTAAATATGCCAAAGCCTTTTTTTCAGGCTGAGCAAATTTTACTTAGACAAGCCTTCTACTTTTCATCTCCTCCCTTTTCTTTCTCCCTACTAGAGCTGCAGTTACCAGTGAGAGAAGAAAAGATTGCAGTACCTTTCATAGAATTTTATGGAATTGCTGTTTCACTATAAGCTAATTCACAGCTCAGCAGTCTAGTCTTTCTTCAAATATTCTGTAGCTGATTTCCCACCAGGAAACCTGCAAATTGTATAATATGGACTTGATTCCAAGAAAGGAATATTGTGATCTTTTGTGCTTAATGCAGTCCTTAGGATTCCACATGTGGTTGAACTGAACTTGAACAAGACCTTGGTCTCTACTGAAGAACCCAGAATGATGGAGACTTTGACATGTTCCTTGGTAACCTGTCTTCACTGTTAAAAATTTCCATTTTGTTTCCAGTTTGAATACAGCTGACTTCCAATGTTTGGATCTTGTTATGTCTTTGCAAAGTTAAAGTCTTCATATCTTTTCCTTATAGAGGTAATTCTGGAAGACTCTGTTCAAATTATTTCTTTCATTTTTTTCTGGATAGATTGGATTCCTTCAGGTCTTTTATTAGGTGTATTTCCCTGAAGTTTTTCTCTTTAATTGCTAACACTCCCTTTTTAATGTGGACACAGGACCAGCTTCTTGCACATAGCTGCAGTGGAGAGTGTACTAGCCCACGTATTAGAGCAGAACCAAATTTACTTTTCTCTAAGAGCAGACCACTTCAAAAGGCAAAGCAGCAATAAATAAGCTGTGATTGCGGGTCTAGAGAAACTGAAATTTCACCACAATGTGGTGAAAGAGAGGAATGTTTGAACTTGTTTCTGAGAGTGACAGAATTATGTTGATAGCTTGCTCGAAAGTATGGTGGAGTCCTCCTACCAGCTCTGTTACCTGCCAGGGCGTGAGCCCTGGGGGAGATCATCAACCAGTCAGATCTCTGTGGAAAATTCAAGGGTCACGTTCAGTCTAGACCAAAAGAAAACTGCTGGAAAACATAAGCAGCTGCAAACATATTCAAGTACCGTTAAAAGAGGACAGGGACCAATTATTTTGATTGAGCAATGAGGCCAGAACAGAGAACTTAGGAAAAACTGCCTAACTCTGAGAAGGGTTCGTCAATGCAGTGAGGTTCCAAGGGAGGTGACCAGTCCTATCAGCTGAAATATTCAAAGCTAAGCTTGACACCCATCTTTTGGGAATAGTTTAGGGATAGTGAGATCACTTCTGCTATGAAGCAGAATGATGGATTGGGTTGACCCAGCTGAGATTCCTTCCAGGCCTAACGATCCGGTGGTTCACAGTCTGCCAGCACACCCGCTTAGACACTTAGACTTCTCAAGCAAATGTCCAGAAATAGAATGTCTTAATTGTGTGTGTGTGTGCACACGTGTGCAACTGTGAGCAGAGGGTGGTAACCTACACAACTGCTTGGGATCTATTTGTATGATGCAAACAGTGTTTGAAAAGGCAGCTCCCTGGTTGTGGTGCACAGAGCACTGTGCGGAACTCGGCTGTTTCATCTGTGCTGCTCCTGATTGTGCCATAGAATAAAAACAAGGTAATTCTCCAAGAACATCATGTGTTTTTCTGCAATTCCAAGTTTCTGTCTGTGTGCTCCCAAGTCTTCCTTCCCTTATATAGCAGACATCACATGGAGGAATGTGAAATGTGTTTTAAGAGGTATCGTGAGGCATTCAGCTTACCTCTTCTTTTTCTTAAATATCCCCAGTGTTCTCCTGAAGTTAGGTACACATCTCTTCATATTGGAAGGTGCTGAGAAGAGCAGGTTTGGATCTGACTAAGTCAGAAGGCTTCTGTGTTACAGGAGCTTGTCTTGGAAATAAAAGCACTGTGAAAGTGGCTGTGAGCATCTAGAAGATTATCCCCCCTTCTTCTGCTTTAGGCCATCACTCCCAGGGAACTGGTTGTAGAATGCTGATCTATGACCTTACTCCAGGAATTTTGGCAATTCCCCAGTTAATAAAAGAAAGGAAAGAGAACCAATTTAAGGGAGAATGGAAGGGAAAAAACACACTACTTTTCTTAAAGTCAAAATCAGGTGCTAGAGTTCATTTTTGATCAGGATCAGTACATCTTTGTAGTTGTAGGAAGCTTTGAAATCCTATTAATACTGAATTATTTCTGTGGTTTATTCAGCAGCATCATAAATTTTTGGATTTTTAGCAGTTGGATGTCTAATAGCTTGTTCTTCAGTAGATGCTTTGCAAATCTCAGTCTTGATGTTGTTGCACGTGTCTGGGTGGAAGGTGGGTAACTGCCTTTCAGCAGGGTCATTCTCTGGCTGCACGCTTTACCAGCCCTCTGAGTGAAGGAAAGCGCAGTCACTACAGAAGTTGCTTTCATGGCCAGCACAGTAGTTACTGAAGTGATGCATGTACACATGAATGTTTACACACACAAGAAGTAGAGATGAGTGACTCTATTGAGGTACAATTTCTAAAAATGCTGATGTCCAGACCTTTAATTGGAACGCATTACTTCTTCCACAGATGTTTATGCTGCTTGTTTTCTGTGTTCCATTAGGCAGGAAAGTGAAACTAGCCTACGGTTTCTTCAGCCACTTCTTCTGGTTCTCTCGAAGGCCACAGCTAGAGAACAGATAGCTTGCTCTGGAGTGCAAAAATACCTTCCACCAGCCTGTATAAGCTGTTTGTGTAGAGAAGTCTATACTGTCATGAAATTTGAGTTCAGATGGGGCAATTCGTAGAACTTGGGTTCAGGAGCGTTTGGCTGGCACTCAAGACCACTGTCTTTGTACTCCATTTCTTTCTAGTTGCAAAATTTAGGTAGAATTCAAGCCTTAATTGTTGAGAGTTGAGGAGGGGAGGTGCCTCCTCATTGTGCTTTGGTCATATGACAGTCAGTCTAGTAAATAAATACTGCCATTCTCATTCTCCTAAAATGCGAGTTAAACAGCTTGAGTGTGAGAAAGAGGAAAATGTTTCCATATTGTGAGATTAGTTCACAAATAGCATGTTTTCAGATCTGTTGAATCTCTGCCTCTGAAGGAAAAAAAAAGTTGCTTTCTTTCCTCAATTTCCAAACACTTTGTATATATTACTTCCTATTTTCTCTCTCTGCTTTTTAAAAACAATTGATTTAGTGCAGAGGCAAAAGAATAAAGGAAGTGCATTTGTAAACCTTGAGTATCATCTGCTGTCTGGACAGGTTTAGGGCAAAGTAAAATGTGAGGTTGGACAGTGATCCACAGTGTTTTGTACCAGAGCTGAGTTCAGTTGCCTAAAGATCAATCTGTGCAAACAGTATTTTGCTATGTTGTTGTTACTGTTTGTCCTGTAAATAGTGCTAAAGAATGTTTATCGTAACATGAAATTTAGTAGAAATAAATAATACATCCTGTGTTATAAAACAAAAAATTGTATTCCCAGAATCTAACCAATCTGACAGGTTCTCCTTTATACGTAGTTTTGTTAAGAAACCAGGATTGGTCACTAAGTTAGTGTATCAGCTGGTGAGTCAGAACAAGATCACCTGCTCTTTGCTTGCGGATCCTACCTCCATCGCCTGAAGACAATGTTCTGCTAGTGGTGCTGAGATTCAAATTCAGGAGATGAGCAGCATGCTAATTGTACGACACAGAGCCATAATGAAAGTTTCATTACACTGAACTAACAACCTACCTTAGCTCTCCCCGCCATCCCGTTTTGCTGAGACTAAAGTAGAGATTCAGATTTTAATACCCTGCTCCATTACAATGGCATAAATCCTGAGTAATCCCCTTTAAATCAACTGAGTTATCCTGGTATAACCAAGCACGGATTGCAGCTGCAGTTTCCCTGAAGGCAGTCTCTTTTTCTTTTTTTGCCAAATACAGGAAGAGCATTATTGGGCTACTGATGGAATATCTGTATAATAGAAATTAGCTTTTATTTGTGCTCTAGCTCAGCAGAGCTGTGAGAAAACAGTAAACTAGAGTGAAAATTCTGGAATTCACATGATTGTTGAAAAATTTTAAATACATTAGTGCACACAGATATCTTCAAAACGAAGTAACAAAACTTCAGATGGAGATTCATGTCCTTCTTACCTTGCAATTACGTCCATCTATCTGTATGTATGTGTGTATAAATATATACATCAAAAAGTCTGAGATCATGTGGCTGTAACTCCCCTCTGAAAGGAAGAACAAATAAGTAGTTTTTTGGTGAAAATTTTTAGAATCTTTTGGTCTCACATTATGCCAAAATGAGATTTAAATGATTTGACTTAGCATCTTTCCCTTTGATCCCCAAAGCAGGTATTAATCAAAGCCCAGAACCCTGACAGAGCGTGAGAGTACAGATGTCAAATTGATAAAGTGCAGGGCACGTGAGAGATCTGTGGAGGAGCAGAATCTGGCAGTGGCATTCTGTTTGTTTACTCTGCTGTTTCAGCTTGAACTTACAGGTATTTTCAACCCTGTGTATGCCAACCATCAATACTGTAAACTTAGTTCAGCCACGCTCTACTACGAAACTCATTCCTCCCCTGGCTGCCTTGCAGCCAATGTTTTCCTGCAAGATGTTTGGGCTTTACCCAGTCACAAAGCTTTTGAGCACAAGAAGTCCACCTACAGCAGTCCTAAAGACAGTTTCTGACTCCCGAACCTTTTCTGCTTCTTCCCATTTTTAAAGCACGTAGAGATATGGCCAGAAGGAAAGAGTTCTCTGACATAAGGTTTAGGACTGTACTCCAGAGTATAAGGGGAACGATTTTGGTGCTGATTGCAATATGTGATGTTGACTGGACTAGGGGATACCAGTGTTCAAGTTCACTAAGGACAACCAGAGGTTCCTCTCAGCATACCTCTGCATAAGCAAATCCTCTCCTTAAAACAGTACAGAAATGTTAATTATTTACTATATCTTTTCCTATGCTTTGATTTTTAAAAAGTGGTTTTCTTTTAAAGCAGCTTGGTCATTTGTCTTTCCGAAAGTATACATAATCACCTACAGCTAAAATTCCTGCACATTAGGACCTATTGCACACAATACTTAATTTTGCATCTCATGTTAAGCATTTATTTCCTAGTTTGCCTTGAGTAGCTATTAGGATTTAGTGCTCTTATATGGGTATTGCAGTTTCAGTCAGTGCCAGGAAAAAAGTAATAACTCCTCTTTAGCAGAGCTTAGGTTTTAAAAGTTAATGAGGGACACTTGAAAACTGGCAGCTTTTCAGTCTAAGAAGAGAGAATGAGACTACGTATGATGTAATGAAAAGGGAAAAAAAAATTAGAAGACCCTTCCATTCGTCCTGCCCCCAAATGCTCTTTGCGTGTATGCAGTTGCAGGTGTGATGCTACAGCAGTAGCAGGGGAAGGTCACTAATACTCCCTGGTCAATTTTCAAGTGTCTGACAATAAGTACGAGTTTCCAAACGGGTATGCTATGGTAGGAAAGCCAATAAAGGACACATAGGCATCTGCTTTTTTTCTTATCCTTTTTTTTGGTCATTTCGTGGATATTTAGGAGGCAGTATTTATGTATGTGGGTGTAACTTAAAATTAAAAACACCTCTAGGCTGGAAATCAAAACCAGCAGAGTTAAATCATAAATATTGTTTAGGCACTGCTGGACTGCCTGAAAATCACAGAAGTATCATAAAGTCCAATGGGAAAGGATTAGGAATATTAGTGGGAGAATTTCTGTGAGTTATAGAAAGGTTATTGCAGAGCTTTTACCAGGGATTATGAGCATTAATCTATGGTTACATCTGCAATTTACAGACCCCATGGGAATTTTTCAGAATGTGCACATACGCTGATAATAAATCACAGCCATGTGATTATTAAGAGTCGTACGCAAGGATGATAGAACTTTAGGAACCCTATTCAGAGGCTAAGACCTTTAACAGTTTTTATCTCCATCCTCAAACACCTTTTATTCTGGGTACTCCAGAGCAGATCTGTACCTTGTCTAATGTAAACAGCAGTATAGAAGTGGGCGGGTGTGCTAGTTTTTAAAATTATTATTCTGCTGCCATGATTGCTTTTCAAGTAGCCCATAGGAAATGCTTAGTACTACATAACTGGTTTATGGACTTAAGAAACCCTACTGGAATGACATCTTCTTAAATGAATTTAACTGTTGATACTGTGAATCTCATCCGAAGGGTGCACAGTCGCAGCATTTCTACAAAACTGTCTTGGCTATGTGTGTTTCCAAATCCAAGTTGCGGCAAATACTACCTTGTACAGGAGCTCCGAAACTCAGATTAATAAAGTATTTTAATATTCCATGGATCTGTACACAGAAATATACAGTTACTTCGGGTGAGTTTGTGCATAGTTATGCAATGATATTCCAACTCGTGTCATATTTTAATTAAAGGAGTTTTCTCCTGCTATTGCAGATAATTTGCTTATTCCTGGCTCTGCAGCCCTGCATGTAGCATGTGGCTTATTCCTTCTAGAGCAAGCCATGCAATTGCACACAGGTTAGAAACAATATACTGGTCCCTGGATGCCGTGGGACTTGGGGTAGGTGAACTAGACAGGTATTGAGATGTTTAGCAGTTTTGCATGTCTGGATTTCGCAAGGGGACAGATGTTTCTGAATTTGGGTGAGAGTTAGTAGTTGCCTGGGTGGTAGCACTGACGTGTTGCTTGCCAGGGTTCCTTGGAGCAATGTAAGCCCTGGTCATGCTCAGAATTCCAGCGACTAGGATGGAGAAGCATCACATGGATGAGAACATTTATAAATGCTATGAGACTTCTGGATAAAAATATAACACAGGAAAATGTTTTGATACAGGTTTAGAACCAGCCATTGCACCTTTATGCACACAAAGATGGGTAATACCAAACTTCATGGAGGGCATCAGCTGACTCCTGCAGTCATTACTGTCCCCAAGGAATACTCATATGAGCTATAGGACGTTTTTATCAGAATATATTTGCTGAAAAATGGTAAAAGTTTTCACCACAATCTTCAGAAAATAGTAGACATTTACAAATTTTGTCCAAGTTGTACGAAAAACTAAGCAGCCCATTTTCCCTTAACCTCAGCTGTCAGCCAGAACATTTTGGCAGAATTTTTCCTTTAACAGCAAAATGTTTCCAGAACCCAACACTTTGTTGAAAGCCAGGTTTGAAAAATGATTTCTTTAATTGAAAATTAAATTACTCTATAAGAAATTTTGATGGGAAAGTTTGATTAGTGAGTGGAGAAGTAAATGCTTCATTTTGGTTTTGTTATTTTCAGGCAACAGATCTGGGCAGCTGCTCCATTTGATTTCAGTGGGTTGTCTTTAGGAATGCTATCAATCGAAATCAGAAAGACATGGATATAAAGTGCAGTCTTGGGACAGCTGTAGTTATTTCACTAGCAGTCTGGATTTTACTTTCTGGTTTCAGAGTCTTCGTAGACTTGTGATTTACCTGAAAACAGGCTGGGAAATGTTACGAAGTGTAGTTAGGTGTGTGTGTGAGTTATTTTAATATTTCTTCTCTCATACCTGATATTCATCTTACTAAAGAGCTTATCTTCCTGCTCTGTTGTGGAAGTGGTGAAAATACAATTAAAGAGTCAGAAATGAACCGGGAACTTTTGTTGAGACTCCGGGAGAAAAAGAGAGTCTATGTCCGCTGGAAGAAAGGACAGGCTACTTGGGGTGAGTACAAGGAGGTTGCCAAGATATGCAGAGAGGAAGTTAGAAAGGCAAAAGCCCAACTAGAACTCAGATTGGCCACTGCAGTAAAAAAGAATAAGAAATCTTTTTACAAATATATCAACGGCAAGAGAAGAACCAAGGAAAATTTCCATACTTTACTTGATGCAGCGGGAAATGTGATCACTGAGGATAAGGATAAGGCTGAGGTTCTCAACGCCTTCTTTACATCGGTCTTCAATAGCCGGATCAGTTATCCTCAGGGTACTTTACTTCCCGACCATGACGTCCCCTGTGACTCAAGTAGAGAATGCCCCCCTGAGATCCAGGAAGAGA
>VXAL01018021.1:123289-177601 GCA_013399475.1 Chauna torquata | reverse complement strand
TTTAGTCTGGAGAAGAGGAGGCTCAGGGGAGACCTCATTGCACTCTACAACTTCCTGAAGGGAGGTTGCGATGAGGAGGGGGTCGGCCTCTTCTTCCAGATAACTAATGATAGGACTCGAGGTAACGGCCGCAAGTTGCGCACAGGGAAATTTAGACTAGACATCAGGAAAAACTTTTTCTCTCAGAGAGTGGTCAAGCACTGGAACGGCCTGACCAGGGAGGTGGTGGAGTCACCGACCCTTGCGGTTTTTAAGAGGCGCCTGGACAAGGTGCTGCAAGATATGGTTTAGTAGCTTCGTGGGTAGTATTGGTGATAGGATGACGGTTGGACTAGATGATCTTGAAGGTCCTTTCCAACCTTGTGATTCTGTGATAATTCTCATCCATAGAAACGTAATGACTGGAAAAGCATGTGCGAAATCTAAAATGAAGAAAAAAACCCACTCGTCTTCAATTGTATTCTTGCCTTTACAGAGAGAGATGAATTCACTTTATTTTATTTATTCTTACTTTATCTAACCTGATCCATTTCTCTTTAGATCTTGCTCAGAACACATCTTGTCTTTTAACTTCCTAAGGCAAGGAATTCATTAACAACATTTCTTCAGCAAGAACCGAAAAACATAACTCTTCCTTAAAAGAGATCGTTGTTCTCTTGGGAGAAGCATCTGCATTTTACAGGCAGAACAATACATATCCTGTTTACGTATGCTATTTTTAATATAAAATTTAGGAGTGAAAACATTTAACCACATGTGAAAAGGTTGAAACCATCCACATTTATTAATGATTTTAAGGGTGTCTGTCTGATAGAGCCTGTGAATGGCTGACTACATTTCAGCTGAGTGGTGAGTGTAGGACAAATCAAGTTTCAGTGCGAAGTAGGATAGGTGGGGGAAACCGGCAGTCCTTCAGACTGGACTGCTGTAGTTGCATGGCACCTAAGAGATCTTAATTTCTTATACAGTAAATAAGGAAAAGAGTTCTGTATCTGAAGACTAATTCTGAGGGGAAGTCAGGAAGCACTGTCCTTATAAAAGTGGGCCCAGTGTTCAGCTGTAAATCATTATAGCTGCCTTTAAATCAAAGAAGTTATATCAATTTATAACAGCTGAGAATCTGTTACAACAAGGAAAAGACTTGGTAATTGCCACAGTCCTCTCATAAAGGCTCAATGCATTACAGATATTGTGATGACAGTAGGACTGAAGCTCGTTCTACATCTCCTATAAGCTGCTCCCCAGTCTTCCTTGTCAGCCTGTAGCACGATACGAACAATACAAAAACTGAGGACCATGCAGAGTGCTGAGCATCCTCTGGGGCATGCCCATGTGCATACTGACCAGGTATTTCCAGCAGCTTTTAGGAGACTGTAGAGAGCAGTCTCCAGTCGGCCCTGCAGCTGGTTTAGTTTGTTGCCTGATGCGTGAGTGAGCATGGGAGTGTGGAAGGACAGCCAGACACACCTGACAGTTATCAAAACTGTTTTGGGTGGCTGAATGCGCTGTAGGCAGAAGGAACTAGCTGTGTCTGATTCCTGCCTGGATGAGTTTATGAGGATCAGTTTTTCCCCTGTATATGCCTGGGAAAACTGAGCAGATTGATAGATCTGTGGCTGCAGGAGGAGTTGTAGTCAGGTATGAAATAAGAACTTGGGAGTTACCAAATCTCTTCCCCAAGCCATTTGAACGTATATATGTATGTACATTCCTCTGTGATCTGTTCCCTCTGTGAGTTGTTATTCACAAACTACGTGATATTTTCACATCTAGCCAGCAGAGTACTTTGGGGAGAAAAATAATTTATTTTTAAGATGCTTTTTATGATATTCAGTACTGAGCTGCTTCCAGCTAGACTGAGGTTTTGTGTGGCTTTCTCTTACTTTTTATTGACCCAAGCCAATTCTACTGCCACAATGTTAGTTACGAAGAGCCTTTTCCCTTGTTCCTTCTTGTGGATGTTCTCTTTGCAGATGACTTTCAGTGCAGCACTCCAGAATGAATGGAAGCAGCCAGTCAAGCCATATTTTAAAATATACAGTTTTCACTGTTTTTTCAGACTTTCTTGGCAGCTTCTGGCATTCCTGTTCCTGCAACCAGACGACAAGCATACCAGATTTCACAACCAGTACTTCAGCAAAGCCATTCTCTGATTGTTCAGAGCAGGCCTTCTTATAGAACAACTTTTAAAGTTGGACTAAGTTTTTACTACTTTTATGCTATTCCTCCTATGTAAATCATGCTAACACCCACCTATGCGTCTGCCACATGCATGAGGTTATTGGACAGAATGCTGTTTTGCAAATTTTCATAACTCCTAACTCCATGATTGGAGAAGGTTGCTGTGGGAATTTTCATCAGATGAAAGGTCAGTCGGGAAATGTGAGGTCTGACATTGCTGTTTTGCACAGACAGCTATAATTATCTTCATATTTTTTAGCTCCATAGTTATTGAGAACAGATTTAAGAAAAGAAAAAAAGAAAGCAAAACTTTAATTCAGAACTCACTAGAAGAAAATGCAGGCTATTTTCATGAGCTTTCCAGCCAGAGCTGAGAGCTTTATGTTATTCCTGCCTATAACCTACTTCTGTCCATCTCACTGCCTAAGGCTGCTTTCTGTGATCTTAACTCCCGATCGCAATGCACTAGCCGTCCATTTAAATGAAAGCACCGGCACATAAGAAGCTAGCGCTCCAAAGTGTTGCTAAGTGACACTAGAGCAACTGAAGGGTATTCCTTTCTGCATGACAGAGGAACCAGATTCCTGCCTAGGGAGATGCTGTCACTTTTAAGTCCTGGTACTGGAGTATATCTATTTCATGAGAATGCGAGGGTGACCTTGGTACTTCAGACAGTGTGCGGGGGCCAAAAGGCAGTGCCTAGGAAGGAACTAAGAACAAAGTGCTACTTCTCATTATACTCTCCCAGTAGCTTCCTCATTAATTTCCAGCTGTCAAGAAAATTCATTTTGCTTCAAAACTGAGGATGTTTTTTCTCACTTGTCCCGTGAATGTTCATTGCTTTAGTGTAAGAAGCTCTTGTTCCATTGGAAATGAGGTTGTGAATGAAAGGTCCAGGACGAGGGGAGGAAACAGCCCCTGACTTAACTACAGCAACCTATCCTCAGTGGGAGTTTTCTGCATCAGCTCTATCTGTCAGAAGACCTATGTTTTACACACTCAGTAGTGTGTAAATTAAGCGTAACTGTCCTCAGTACATGGTGCAATTCCCTCAGCCTTAATAGATTGTCCTCCTTCTAGGAATCATGTGATTAGAAGGAATAGTGCTTTGTGATGGGAGACTCTGCTTCATTACAGCTTTCTGTTAATTGCTTTCTCTGCTAGACTGCGTTCCCATTCCTGCCGTGTGTTTTGTTTCCAACTAGTGCCAAACACCAAAGTAGATGTTTTTCAGTTTGGCCCTTCCACTTTACACTTGGCCCATAGTTTAAAAACACGGTAAGTCTGATTTTCAGATTCCTAGTACCTGATCAGAAGAAAGTATTCTCCAAGTGTGAATTCACTGAGATGTGTTCAGAGTATCTAAGTAGGTTAAATTTGTACTGATTGACTTTGTTCTGGTTCAGGTTTTCTCTGTGGTGCTAGTGCACTTTTATGCTAGGTCAGATACTGCCTGTCGCCCTGCAGCTGGCAGGAAGCCACCTAGAGCTGGCATAAACTCCACTTTGGGGGGTTCTGGTTAATTTTGGCAAAATGAAATCATGTGCCCACACCTAATCTGGACCAAACTGGGCTATTGGGTGATGTGGTAGTGTGTGATCCAGTGTTGGTACTTGTGTAAGAGTTACTTTGGATAGCATGGAGATGGACCTGGTATATTCCGACTGCAACTGCTGGTTTTTTGTTGTTTTTGTTTTTTTTCTTTTTCGTCTGCAAATGTATTTTTCATGAGAAAAACTTCACATAGGATGAAATAGTCACACCATTACATTTTCTGAGCTAAAAAGGTAGCATTATTTAAACAAAATATCTGTGCATAAATACTGTGGTGACGGCAATAGTTAAGTACTTTGAAGTCACATCATGCAGTTTGTCAGCCTTTATCTCTGCAAAGTGTAATGTATACATTTTTTTTCTTTAAACAGAAGTTCTATCTCTAGGTTAAGTCAATTTGAAACTCAGCTTGAGGCATCAGCATGCAGCTAACATGGCAGGAGGGGTCATCTCTGGCACGAGTTGGGTTTGGACTAGGATTTTTGGGAGAAATCATTCCATTTCTGGCTTCCTTCCAGCCCTCCCCGCTCTGCTCCACTGTGCAGCTTCAGGTTTTAAGACCTTCAGCCTGAGTAAAGCCTGAGTAAAGTATGTGTAGAAAGAATGGATTGTAGCAGACATAGGGTAATTAAAACGGTGTAAATGGAGGATGGGCTTTTCTAGATGACCTTTCTTGAAAAGCCTCTTGCTGTGACTGTCTCTTCTTTGTGCTGATTTAGACCAGTTTGCCGGTGTGCGGCTGTTATCCTCATTTACACGGATGCTGCTTCAGGCCATCACTGTGCTCATTCGAAGCATTCTCAAAACTCCTGTGGGAGTGCAGGCAGCTTCAAAGAGTGTTTGGAGGGTACAGAGTGGTTGTTGGTTCATTTTTAAACTCCATCTAATTTTGCAAGGAAGTGCGTCTTTCAGACTCTTTTTAGAGAATTGTAAACATATTTTCCTACTAAAAATATTTTTGCATTTCTCCCATCCCAAATTTATTCTTGCGTTTTAAAGTTGTTTCTGAGTTTAATTCAAGCAGAATGCTTTCATCTAAAAATAGTTTGCCTGCATTTTTTATCCATTAGACCAAAAGAGGCTGCTGTGCTGTTCTCCCACCTCATCATACTGTTCTTCCTCAGAGGGCAGCAGCAATGCCAAGCTGTAAAGATCCATTCCAGTGCTTGTATATGGCCTCCTAGAAAAGTCACGCATAGTTTTGCTGGCAGTGTAAAAACAGACTCTGGGTCTGTGATGTGGTTAAACCTATTGACAAGTTTCTGAGCTGTCTAGTGATGGTGTTTTCAGTTACTCCATCATGCTCTTTCAAACTACTGTAAAAGCCATTGCTGCTGCAGTACAGTTTCATGGAAGTCCTTGATGGTATTCTGTAAAGACAAACTGTGAAAGGTAGGATGCCTGGGGAAAGACTGGGAGGCACATACCGTAAGGAAGGAAAACAACCACTAGGAACAAAAGATATCAGTGTCTGCACCAAACTTTCCCAGGAGAATCGTGACAGGATGCCTGAGGATTAGGAAACCAGGAAATCTGCACAGCAGACAGAAAAACACGTGGAGGGAGTCTGGAATACAGTTGGCCAGGAACTTAGAGCAGAAGGCAAGCAAGACAGGAGCCAGGTTTGGAAGAAGAGCCTATAGAGCCCAGCTACCTTCATGTGGTAGGCTGAATAGTGGGTAACAGCTAGTAGGTTTATTTTATAATGGAGTAAACAACAAGTCAAGTCTGCTGATCGAGCTGTAGTTCCACTTTAGTCTGGTCTCTGTTTATTAGGTACCTTACTGCCTGGGAAGTTGATTGTTGACAGCTTGTCAGCTGCAGGGCTGAGAGCCCAGGCAGAACCTGCCAGAAGTTACCTTCCTGAGAACTGCTCTCAGGGCACAAATGCTGGTAACCTATATTCAGTTACAATAGACTCCCAAGTCAATCCGAGGACCGTTTACTGTCAGTCTCAGATGCTTATTGATATGATGACAGTGTAGATATTGCTCAGAAATTCCTGCTTTTCTGTGAAGTCATGCTCAGAGAAGTTACGTTCTTTTGAAGAACGTTCTTGTTCCCTCGCAATGCAAGTTTGTCATAGGCTTACATGAGAATTCAGCCTTTGGCTGTAGTGTCTGGGGAGCTGGGTCTTTGGGTTTTTGAGGGGAGAGTGTTTCTTTTGTTCTGTTATAACCAAGTTTTCAAATTATTCTCCAGTTGCTGTCACTAATGTCTTGAGCCAATATTCAGTTCATCACATGTACCAATTTCTGGGCTGCCCTACTGGCCATGGCTGCCAAAGTTGTAACACTTGGTAATTTCAGTTTAGGTGAATTCAGAGTCATCTTTAAGTGATATCAGTGACTTAATGATTTCAGACCTCGAGACACAAAAGTTGAGGTACTGTGAAAGGTAATTCCAAGAAAAAAGTGCCTAAACAGCTTTGGGTCTTGCCAGACCATTTGGTGTTTCATTGACTAAGAGGCAGCATCAAAGATTTTTTAGCAAACCTGAGTATAAATTGGCATTTAAGTGACTGAGGAGGCAAATGATAATATCAGAAGGCAGCAAAGGAATATCCTGGATGGTGCTGAGATGGTGAAGGAGAAGCTTTCATTAGCCATTGCTGTGTCTGATCTGTGGCTGTGTTTCACATGGCTCCAGTCTGTAGAATTAAGCAATCATAACTGTGGTCTTGCTAAACATGTTAATGCAGTTGGTTGGCTTTGTTATGACTTACTCTTTTTTGTCACAGCATTGCAAAGCGCCTCACCCTAATTTAAACCACATGGACCAGGATCATGTCATACTTGGAAAGAAACCAATCCAACAAGACATAAGAGGGTGGGCAGGCCTCACTTGTTTTAACAAACTTAAAGAAAACATTTCGAAGGGGATATTCCAGAAAAACATGCTTGCTTACCAAAAGGCCTTGGAACTGATGTTTCAGATCATGGATTATAATACTTCTCAGATATTGTTGTGGATCCCTCGTAGGTATGACCAACTTAGGCAAAGTGTAGAATTAAAATGACCTTCATATTCTTTTGTTGAAGATTCCTGATTTCTGGTTAAAAATATGCATGGAAATGAGCATGGGTGTCACAATCTTCACACACAGTTTACAAATTATTATGTCAAATAGAGACGTTGCTGTTAATTCTGCTGATGCACGTGGTCTTGTGCCCAGCTGGGCACAAGAGAATATGGAAGAATCCTCAGAGTGTTTTTCTGCTTAAGTTACTGAAGTAAATAGAAGTAAAAAGAAGGTGCTGGAGGTTCGCAAAGGGCTGATAATCCCACCAGTAAAAGTGGTGAGAAAGAAAATGCAGACTAGTGTTGTATTTAGCAGGTTCGAGATCATTATTTATAGAGATCTTTCTGATGCATGCATCATAATTTGTCTTTGAGGCCCTACCATTACCCAGCCTTTAAAAAAACTTTCACCTTTTCTGAGCGTTTTGTCTGGATTTGTTTGCACATCAACTTCTTCCTTACTAAGGAGTAGTAACTATTTTTAAGATGCTGTAAATTTATTTATGTAATACTCAGCAAAGTGTTGTCTAACCTTTACATGTAAATATATGTATTTATTTATAGCACGTGTTACTTCCTCTTTGACTAATCACAAGAAATGTTTAACTCCTGGGAGAGACAGCAGAGAAATTCACCAAGAGAAATAGATTCTGTTACTTGTAGAATTCTTACTCTTGCAATTTTAATGAAATCTATCTAGTTTAATAATAGCATTCTATTAAATCATAATCCAGTAAAATGCACAGGTATTTTTTGCTGTGAATTTAGTTGTCTTTTAACTAGGCTCCCATCATACAAGCAAACCACCAAGTAGATATTATACCATCAGAAATATTTTTTTCCTTCCAAATTTCTGACTTTCAAGTGTGTTCTTGCAGTTCTTTTAATGCTGAGGTTTTTACTTCTCACAATTTTCTTTCATTTTCTTACCACTTCTGTTTGCATCTCCTATAATATGCTGGGTGGCTTATAGTTACTTTTTTACTCTTTTGAGCTGAATCTCTGTATCTCTTGCTATCATCTGTGCTCTTTTAATTTTGTGGCTTTATTATGTCGATTTACTACATTGTAATTCTTATGTCTTGCTTCTTAGGAGTTATTTCCTGCAAGTAAGTTGCCATGCTTTGATTTATATTGATAACTTCTTGATACTAGCTACCTGAACCATTTAGCCCACAGTTTGTAATTCCTAGTGTAGTATATCTGTAGTTAAGTCTTGAACAGATTAGAAAATATGTTTGTAAGAATTTTTTCTCTTCAGGTTTTTAGACCCAAATTTCTGCTCCATAGCTGTTCAGTGTTGCTGTTAGCTTACATGTAGGCTCTTGTTAAAATCCTTGACTGCAGCTTGGTCATTAGAAATGCTGTTGGAACATTCTTCCTATCATTGTCAGGTCTCTGAGAGTCTGCTGCAGCTTGCATATGTGCCTTATAGAATTTTGAAATTATTTGATTTTATGAAAAAAGATACAAGATTGCTGGTAGCACCCCATTTTTTATTAGAGGACTTGAGTTTTCCAGTTCCAGTGGTTCTTTAAGGTAATCAACGAAACTTCAGAAAGGGTGACCTCACCATAGACAGTGGTACAAGAGCTTTAAGTATATCTTTTGGTGCAAAGTTAAGCCTTTTTTGACTTGTATAGATGGGTGCAAACCAGGAAGAATTCCACTGATGTCTCCAGATTTCCATCAGCGTAAGCAAGATTGGAAGGAGGCCCATTGTACTCTAAAGCTGTTGTGAACACAAGGCATGGCACTGTAGTGCTTCTTCACTGCTCCTGCCAAATTTTAATAGCATTTCTTGGCAACTTGGTGAAACTGGATAACACTGAAGTTCCAACAGGGACATTGTAATGGCTTTAAATGTTGCTTATATTTGATATCTTCAACAGATACCAAATTCCCCAAAGAAACATTTTCGAACATAATTTGCTATCCTGTTCAGACCTAATCACCATAGAGTCCATGTGTTCAGAGCAGGAAGACAAAAGCTCAGAGTGAGAAGCCACAGTCCTTCAGCGAAGTGTTAAGCAGCTATAAAAAGAAGCAGCCTCAGCACAATACTAACACACACATCATATGGAAAACCAGGGATCTTGTTTCCTGGAGTCCATTTGATTTTTGTTTATGCTTTTTTTGTGACCAAGTAGAGATAATTATTCAATATTACTCGTTCCAACAGAATGTGCATTAGAAAGATCTTAAGATTTTTACTTGGTGAATGTTCATTCCCCTTTTCCATATTCTCCAGAAGGCTTTGTCAGCAGTTCATTCCTAGCTAGACAGAATTACTTGTTAAATATTAGCCACAGATGTGCTCCCTGATAACCAGATTTGACTCCCCAGAGTGCAGTGGGTGGAATGATGGAATATTCATTTTGGTGACAGAAGAATTTGTGGGCACCTCAAATTGTTTTGCAATAAACTTGCAATAAATTTTGCTATATTCTTAAATGACCTAATCCTTTTTATGTCAAGTTCAAAGTGTGTTTTTGACAATTAAAAGTCAAAATACTTTATTTTGTCATCCTGACGCTCCCTCCTCCTTTTCTTTAAAGATGCATTTTTCAGCCAGTTTAGAATAACTATATAGTTCAATTCATTTTCAACTGGCAAGATTGTATCTTATTTATGTATACACTTGAGTGTGCAGTTTCTATTGACTTATGTCAGAGCTTGGACCAAAACAGTGAGAGGTAAATTACTGCTCACAACTGTTCCAGCACTCCTGCCCTATATATTCACATCAATGAATCAGGAAGAACTTCGTTTTTTCCACCTCTCTCTGGGTCAAATCCTGTCTTCAGTTAATACACAGGTTTAGCAAATAGTTTTAATTTCTCCTCACCTTTATGTAACACAGCTGATCTTAACAATGAATTGGAGAAGATGAAGTACAAATCGAATACTATTTGGTTTATTCTAAGGAAAGAGTGGGTTGTTAGGATGAGGAGCGAAGAAGAAAATTTACAATATAATATCGAGGACTTGCCTCTGCTTTATGTAGTTGAAAGTACATAAATTGAAAATACTTGCATGTGCATGAAGCCCAGTTGAAAGTTCCCAGAGCTATTTTCACAGAAGTGGAGTTTTCGCAACGTTATCTTTGCCAAAATGTTATTTCCCTCAAACGTTGTACGATGTGTTTTCAGTTGCCATTTTCTGCCACGAATGTGGCTCTGTTTCAGTGGCACCAGAGCAGTTTGTGAGTGCTGGAATGAAATGCTTGGTATAAAAACAAGATTCTGACACCAGGCAAGTTAGTCATCTACTTGTTAGGGAATGTGGTTATTGCCAGTTCACACTCACTCATGGTAACTGCACAGGAACTTTCTGTGCCGCCTTAACATTTCAGCAACATTAAGCAACTAGTGTGCTGGTTTTTGAGCAGGGGGAACTAGAATTTTTGTCTCTCGACACACTCAATTTTAGTTTTAGCAAAGCTATTCTTATGCCACCTTACTTAGATAAAGGTGAAGGCGTTTCCTTTAAAAACTCTATAATGATTGTTTCTAGTATAGTAGTCTGTAGAAAGCTTTGTATGTTAAACATGTACTGCGTTTAGCCAGAAAGTGCTAGCAAGGAGATAGTGTGGTTAAGTGTTTGTTTGTGTTAGGAGGGAGATTATCAAGGCATTATAAGAAATCTTTCCTAACTGCACCCCCCTCCCCCCTTTTTTTTTTGGCCAGATTGCTCTCTGACACCTGTAAATGAGGGAAAAGTTTCATTTTTAAACTCAGGTTTAGCTGATAATCCCAACAGCTGATACATCTGTGTCTGGGTTGAAACACAATAGTCCAAGAGGCTAAAAAGGGAAGCTGGTTGTCAGCATCCCACGCTGTACCTGTTCTCTAGGTACAGTACTTTACAGTAGGTATTTCTGCCTACAGAGACGTTTTCCTCTGCACTGTTAAATGGTACTTATCACATGAGCACGATCCAGAAGATTCTTCATTACATATATTTTTGTAGTCACGGCTCTTACTGGGTTGTCTCTCCTCCTGTCTTTGTACTGGCTTCTAGCGCGTAGTGGGGACAGCAGGGCTGACCACGTTCTCTTTTCTTATCGCTGTCAGCGAAGGAGTGAGAGCACACCAGCATTTGAGTTGATTATTAAGAGTGGGTAGTTACAGACATGAAACTTGTAGATGAAGGTCTGTAACTGTAAATATTTTATTAATAAACTGCCAGCAAGGTAAAGAAGTTTGAAACCGTATTAGCTGGGTGCCAACTAATTTAAAAGCCTGTTTTCAGGCTGTTGTTGGAGCTGCAAAATACCAGTTTCCAGAGCAAGCATAATCTCTGTCACTGCTCTGTTTCCCAGCTGCTTCTCTTGGGCTGCAAATGGCAATACAGAATTTCCTTGCAAAGCCTGATATCCAAAGCATTATCTGTCTTTCTGTGATTTCAAATCTCCTAAGGACTCATGTGAAATTCAAGTATTTCAGGCTACATGTCCTCACCCACTAAAAGAAAGCACCAAAATCATAGACAACTCAAAGGTCACATGCCCGTCCACCAGAAGAGACGACCAAAACTTCTGAGAAGTGGCAAAAGCAATTTAATGGTTAGAAACAGCAATCCCTAAATAAGGAGCGGGGGGAGCAGGGCAGGGAGGGAGATCTTCAAATCCTCCTCTTTGACTCTGTGCTTGAAAGCAGCCTAACACTAGGCCACCCCTCTGGCTGTCACCCTGCCCATTTCCACCTGTGCCTGGTCATTTTTACTGCAGATCAATGGAAGTTAGAGGTAATGGAAATTAACTGTACAATACAGCCACGGAGGTTTTAATCCCTGCACTCTCATTCTGTCTCTGTGAATCTCTCTAATATAAAAAATAACATTTTGATATTATAAGAAAAGGTAGAAAAGATGATGTTGCAAAAAAGTTCAATCTGATACAGCTTCAGGTGGAATGAAGGTACTATGCCAGCAAAGGGAGAAGGGTTTTATTTTGAATATTTTGTCATCCCAAGCAAAGGTTATCCTTTAAGTCAAAAGATGATGTTTCATTTTTTGATCTTTTGTCATTACTTCAACGACAGTTGTGGTCTATCCCTTTGTCCACTTCTGTACATTGGGGCTGATTTGGCAGGTGTATTTTTTTACTGATGCAATATTAAAAGAAAATATTTCTTTAATTCAGGCTGATGGAGTGGGGGATATGTCAACAATTAGCTTCGTGGTGGTCTTTTGAGTGCTGAGAAAGCACTGAAAATGGCATGGGACAGCTACAGAAAAGCCATTTACTGCCATTAACTTTTGAACTTCATCTCTTGACACAAGCACAATGCAACATATTGTAGCTCCAACAACTGTAACTAAAAATCCACCTTCTGATCTCTGGAAAGGTTCAGGACCAGGCTGTGCAGGTAGCTCTCCCCTCACAGTAGACCAAACTGAAACTTGAAGTAAGATGCCCCATTTGAATCTGGAGTCAAACTGAGTTACTGGAGCACCTCTCTTTGTATGTATCCATTTAATACCCTCCTTCAAGATGCAAAATCTGACTAAACCGTATTACGTGCGTGGACCTTCCCTTTCTGGATTAGGAGTAGAGCAGAAGTGCTCACGTTTCAATGTTACTGTTGACTGGTGCTATGATCTTCCTCAGCTCACCTGGCAGGCTCTCAGGCTTTAGCTTTGAACTTTGATTTTCACAGTGTATTTTGGATAAAGCAGAAAGAAGTGAAGGAATGGTCAGAGATGTTGAAGCTTTGTGTCATTTGCTGAGGTGCTTGTATGCCTGATTAATTATTGCCTAATTATAAACCCTCAGGATCATACTTTTCACCCGTGAGAAGAAAATGTTACATAGGCTGCCAAGAAATATCAAATTTTCCATCCCAGCTGTTTTCTGATTAAATGGCTACACCATGAGTTTAAAAAGCTGTTCAGCTGCACTTTGGGATGTTTTGCCTTTTGTTTATGCCTTTAGTGCCATGCCAAACAAAACCTCTACTTCACCTCTCTCTCTCAACAGAGTATTTTTGCTATCTAGCAGCAGTGGATAGGTACAGCTGAAATGCTGTGCTTGGCTTTCACTTTTTCCATCTCAGGATGTTGCACTGTCCCCTCCAGGGGAAGGGGTCAGAAATACAGTAACGCTCATACTATGTAGCTAGGCAGAGGAACAGTGAATTCACTTGCATTTCAAAACTTTTTTTTTCTTTGTTTTCCATTTAAAGCAAAAAGAACACTGTTCCGAAAACTTGGAAATAGCTTAGATGGTTAAACTAGACAGCAGTAGTTCTCCCATTCTTCATTTCACATCTTTTGAAAAGCAAAGCAGCTCAGTCCTTGGTGTCGTAGTTTACAAACATCCTAAAGTCTTTTTCTGATGCACGTGTGGTTCCTGGAGTGCCATTTCAGAACCATGAGTAAAAGAGCAGCAGAGTTACCATTAGCTGCATGAAATACGGACTCCTGCTTTGGTTGTGGCCTATGGAGACCTGCATGTGATTGGGACTATGGGGATGAGCTAATGGTCAGGTTTGGTCCTTTTGCCCTTTTCGATATTACATTCAGAAGTGAAAAGAGGATGCGGTTTGGAGAATGGGTGAGTAGCTGAGCAGCTCCTCTGGACTGCTGGAGGTAGAGAACCACTTCCAGCCAGCTGTCTGGCTTAATGCTACTTCTGAATCTTGCAGGTGTTGAAATCAGTACTGGCCTATCATGGGTGAGCTAACTTGCTCTGAGATCAGATCAGAGGCAGGTACGTGAGAAGATGATACGAAGGAAGGGAGAGGAACAGCAGCACTGCTGCTGTTGAGGAGTTAGTAATCAAAGCAAGGAGTGGGTGAACATGGCCTTTTGTGAGAAACAAGCAAAACGTGTAGGACTTGCGTGGACTTGAATGATAGAAGCTTGATTTGCAGTTCTTGATTTGACTGCGACCTGTTAGGAAGAACTGACAGAGCATTTGAAGGTGGAGAGAAGATAAGGGTTATCGCGAAGAGTTTTGTGACAGATAAAAGGAAAAAAAAAAAGTAATCTTTAAGAGAGTAGAGTTCAGAAAAGCTCAGAATTCTCAATTTATTGTTGATCTCTGTTATCTTGCGGTGATGCAAAAAGTAATTAATGATCTGGTTTATAAGATATGTCTGAAGTGAGGTAGGTACTTGAGCTAGGACTTGTAAATGTGGTGGTAGTGTTTTTCACCACCATGTGCCTCTGTCCCAGCAGTAGAGTTTGCTATGAATATATGGAAGTTGTGAATTAATGTTTTTATAATTTGTCTGTTTTCTATAAGACGTAGAATATTTTCAGTGGCAAGTAGAATGTGCAGCTTAAGTGGGTTGCTCTTTTCTGAAGGAAAATGCTATTGGGTTTGATGTGGTTTTGGGGCAAGTTTATGGAGGTAAAAGTGGATTGCAAATGATTTAGTAATTTTTCTTTAGGGAATGAAGATAGTCCAAAAGAAAAGGTGAGGAGAAAAAAAAGAAAACACATGGAAAAACAGGAAAAATAAGAAGGATTTTTCTCATACTAAAAATAAATTAACTATTTTTATTATTAGATAGCACGTGATTCCTCAACTGAATTTTGAATGTGTAGTTTATGTTTATAGCAGAGTTATAAACCTTGAAATAAAGGAATTTTCTTTTGAGGAATAACTGTGCTAGAAATAAAATGCCAGTGTAAGCGTCCGTGTGATTACTTTTTCATCGGGGAGTCATGACAGTGATTTGATGCTTCTTCCCAAGAATTATTCCAGGTTGCTTTCTCTCCCAACCTGCGCCTTAACATCTGAGTTGGAATACAGCCTGTTTATTTGTTTGTTTATCTTCCCAGTAATCATGCTACTGAAACAGGCTTTTGCCTCCTTTACCTTCTCTTCAGAAGAATGACCAAACCACTGCTATGTTATGCCCTGACCCCTTTCTCTAGACTTTGTTTTAGCTAGTGGCATTTGATGATCTCTATTCCTTTCTGTATGTGACAGAATACCCAAGGCAGACTGTCTGTATGGTGGACTACTGGACTGAGATTCAGGAAGTTTTAGTCCCAGCTTTGCTATTGGTCTGGGAGACAAGTTACCACGATGGGAAGGGACCTTCTCTCAAGAGTGATTTGAGATCCATAGGATCTCAGATGATCTCCAAGAGATCCAGCAGAAGAGCTAGATGTGACTTTGCCTAGCACTTTGCTCCTCAGAAGGAAAACATTTCTTTTGTATATTTTATGCCACATCATTTGTGTTTCGTTCCAGAAGTTAATTTTGTAGAGGACCTCAACTTTGTGGACTGGCAGGACAGGGACCAGCTTAAGGGAGGTTGTAATGGGATTGATGGATTTGTTCACACGTTATTGTTACTGCTGGGTCCTGCAGAGGGGGGTGAGAAAAAGCAAAAAGGGCTGCTTACATGCACAACAGTGTGTTAGAGACTGCAGCTTTTATCCTTCCCACCAGAAAGGTGAGACTTTTTTGCTAATATTCAGTAAAGAAAACATGTCAATTCCCTATCAGTTCTGTGTGGTGCCACTTACGGTCACTTTGCCAAGCACCTTCTTTCTTATATTTAAATCTGGTAAGCTCTTCAAGCAAAAATATTCTATCCATACTTCTAAAGGAGCCTTTGCTCATGTGTTTTTGCCTGGATCCTGTTAGCAGGAGAGTCACGTGTTTGCCATGGGAACGTGGCCTACATGTGCTTTGTGGTTTCTGTCGCTGGGCACTGAACAACGAGAGGGAACAGTGACAGCAATGCCTCATCTTTTGTAAGACATTTATACATGCTAAGCCATTTCTTTACAGCTATTTTTCTCTCATAGGCAAGCTGTAACCAATTCAAGGATCCTTTTTTTGCTCTTTAACAAGTATAAAAAGTTCAGTGTTGACTTTAATATTTGCTCTTAATTATCTGCCTATTCCCTACCTCTTCTTCTGAATTTGGTCACCATGTTTGTTGGTAGCTTTTACAATAGCATCAGAAATAATGGAGTATATCTGGATTTACCAACATAAGGGGGTTGTTATTCCTGGGTGGAGGCTGAATATGCTTTATTTCAAAACTGATGCAAAGCAAAATAAATCCCTAAAATGAGCACTGACATAGCTAGTGGTTGTTTTTTTGTTTGGCTGGTGTGCCTTCTACAGACTGCAACTAAAATGATTCTGCTACAACACCCTCGTTTTTCCTTTTTTTTTCTTTCTTTTTTTGGAATATTTCAGTGAAATATTTTCTTCCTGAAAAGAACAGTATTTTTGTGTTAAAAGATTTTAAATTGACCTGCTCCCCAAAGGTATGAGCAATAGGCTCGTGGTTTCTTCCACATGAATTTGATACTGCAAGCTGAGCTCATCTAGAGCAAGTCCTTAGTCACAGAACAGTCTGTTTTGACAGTCCTAAATGATCCATACAAGTCACCCTTGCTGTACAAGAATTAAGTAATGTCTCTGTGTCAACACTTTGTAAGAGTATGCTGAAGTTAATTTGCACCCCAGGTCAGAGCCCAGATTCTTTCAGAAGAGTGACATGGAGCATAACTTTTTGGATTTCTGTAGACCTTGGCTAAGATCTACATTAAGATCTTGGCAGCGCAATGCATGAGTGTCCTATACAGGACCAATGAGAAATCACAGCAGCTAGCTGTTCACAGACCATTTTTTGACTTATGACCAGTCACAGAAATTGTCCAAATTCATTTTAGTGCTACAAATCAGCAAGTTGAGATCTCCTAAATTACTAGTGGTAATTGCCATCACTTGTTCCTGGTACTCTGTATTCAAAAAATAAAATGAAAATCCTTAACCAGAACTTCATTCTTTTCAGTGTGCTACATATGACAGAGGAGATCCACATTTATTCCCACAGTTTTCTGGTTTTGCTGTCAAACACATGACTCCAGAGTCTTCATATAATGAACTGAATCGAGTTCTCTGCAAAAAGTAAAAATCAATGACAAACATCACTGCTGTAACCTTAGTGTAACTTTCCTGTCATTTATGCCTTTATAATGATGCTTAGAACTACTATGCAAGCAAATATGAAGGGAGAAAATAGTTGTGCACAGTCAGGTATTGCCTTTTGTATTAATCATCTCATAATTGCCTGCATTTAATGCAGGACAGTTCATTTTGTATGGAAATACTGTAGGAGATTTCAAAGGGAGAACAGTGTTAGCTATACGCACTTCCTACTGCAATACCTGCAGTATCCAGTTCCAGCTGCAGTTTATTTAAAATTTATCTATACAAAACATAAAAACTGTGAATTATTACTATTACTTAGCATAGAGAGAAGCCTGAGCTGATAAGAATAGGTCCGCTCATATATCTAATATGGCCTTATCTAAAACTGAACAGATGGATAAAAAGAGTCAAAATCGAGTGCTATTTTTCAAGTCTACTTTCAGGATAAAAGATACTTAGAAGTAAAAATAGTTGGAAGAAAAAAGGTATTATCTTCTAAATTTATAGCATGTTTTTGAATAACTTTCCATTCAGCACGATTGCATTGTGTAAGGCAGGTGCATTAATGGCCTTCTCGTTGTTCATTTCGTTCCTTAAAGTTTCAGATTCTGGACACCAATCTTCCAGTGTCCATTCCAGATCATCTCTCTAGTTCACTTCATTTGTGACCAAGTTTAACCTGGGTTTCTTGGGTAAAAAGATAGTGTTAAGTATCAAAGGTTCAAAGCAAGCACTTGATGTTTGTTGTTATTGATGTTTGTTGTGCATGTCAGTACGTGACTTCAGGATTCTCATTGCTGAGGATGGACTTGTAATGAAGGTTTGGTTTCCAGCCACATGTTTAGCAAACGTATGCAGGAAAGAAATCTAAAATCATTTTAGTATTAGCCAGACAAGAAAATTCCCTAATACTTAGGGGACACAGTCATTTTATGTTTTATTATATGAAATGGTGGAAGGACAGTTAGACTAGGCTGAAGCTTGGAATTGCAGCGGTATCCTGAAAAGAGCTGAACCCAGATGTGACTGTATGGAACAGAGTCCCATTGTTAAACTAAATACACTTCAAGTTGTAATTAAGTGATTGGACTTGACAGGCAATGCCTTTCAATGTGAACAGAGCACGCTTCAGAGAGTGTTATCGTGCATAATTCCATATTTTGAATGAGGAGTGATACTGTCTTATGTTATGCGTATTTCCATCACAAAATGCTGTTTGTGATATATGAAAATAAGGTGGAGAATGCTACACCAGTCAGTACTATCATCTCTCTCATATAGGCTGCATAATAATGGCAGAGCTAAATATTGCCAACTAAAAATGTTAGCAATCAGTCAAAAAACTTTAAGTTTTTCTAGCATTTTAGACTGGTTTCATTGGGCCCAATTTTTTTTTATTTTTTTTTTTAACCCATGAGAAGATATCAAAGAAACTGGCAGCAAATATGCTCTTTTATTTCTTCGGATACATTAATAACAAATCCTTTGATTGCTGTAGCGTTTTGCAGTACAGGTGTTTCCACAAAGATAACTTCTGATAGATAAATCTCTAATAAATGATACTACCGAGTTTCTTGATTGATACTGGTAACCAATAGTACCAGTAGTACTGTTAAGAGCACCTTCATTGTTATGTCATTTGGTGAACATTCTTTGAAATTCGTATAGGACCTGTATTGCCCAAAAGCGCTGAAAGGAAGTTATCTACTGGTAGCAGTGTTTTACAGATGAGAAAACTGAGAGAAGGGACTTCACACAGCCACAACGAATAGACACTGAAATCCTGTTGTAGTTGGCCACTCCCCTTCGGTGATGTGAAGCTTGAGGGACTCCGAGGTCTGTCTCCAAATAGCTGTGATTGTTAGGGCACTATCGTTTGGGGCTAACCACCTAAACGTACAGATGGACAGTTGCTCCAAGACAGAAAGCAAAGAAGATCTTTAAGATGTTTCTGTGTTTATATGTGCTTCTTTCCTTTCTCCTACTCCTCAATATCCTTTTGAAAACTTGTAGCTCTAGAATTGCACAAAGCAGGGTGCTGAAATGGCATCAAGAGATGACATTGCAATTGAATGTGACTGAGGTGATAAAAGCACACCCTACAAGTAACAATAGGGTGAAAATTCATCCAGCCTTGAGTAACTGGGTGTATTTGCAGCAAAAGCATGTATGTGCACCAAGATTACATATTAAAGAATTCCAGCTAGTGCTATATAACTTTCTTTCATTTAGAATAAGTTTTCATAATGTACAAGGGGTCATAACCCCTTGTACCTGTTTCTTATAGACCATTTTCATGAAATTCTATGTCATCATTCCCCAGTTCTGATGGACTGGAGCATGTAAGATCCATCTGTCTCATGGTCTCCTTTTTCTGCTCAGTGATGCAAACGTTCTTCTCATGGTTAGCACAGCTGGAGAAAAGAGTAAAGCCAGAAAGAGAAAGGAAAAAGAGAAGCAAATAGGAAATCAGTAAGATGGTGAAAGCTGGAGAGTAAGAAACACACACACAAGCAAAAGAAGAGAGGTGAGGTTTAGACAATCACAGAGAAGAAAGGGTGGGTGGAGAGGAAAAAGATGGTGGTCCTAAAACCTGTGGTCCACAAAATCTTTTCACAGAATGATTATGAGTCACTGAAACCTAGGGGTGAGGCTTCCATGCATGACAAAAGAAACCACCCACAAGCTAAGCTGGAAAAGATGTGACCTAGGAAAAAGGTAACATTCTGGTGGCAAAGGAGAACGTTTTATTTGCATCTTGGGAGCCTTGCTGGCTCCTAGGAGTAAGAAAAAGCAGGTATGATTCTTGTGTGCCTCCCTGCCATCATATACCTGCCACCCAGATCTGGTTGTCGATGAGTTTCAGGACAAAGCAGTTCAGATGTTGTCGACGTCAAACCTCTGGAGAAGCAGTTAAAATTTTTGAGATCAGATGGAAAACAAGCACATTTGGTGTTTTGGGCAATATAACACTTAAAAAAAAATAAAAAAAATGCAGCTACCTTACATCCCCAGTGCTTAATATCTAATAAAAAGTTACAAAATATCACTTAATGGGCTTAATATTTGCTTGCCTTGTATGCTTTGGAGTTATTTATACCTTATAAAACATGTTTAAAGCATTCTAATATAATATTTAATATCCACTTTGTTCTGATTTAAATAGCTCCCTGAGTTGCCAGGGGAGCAGTAGATCCTAGCACTGCCCATCTTTTACCCTGGAGGACCCCACTGGGCTTTATAAACAATATTTTCAGGAATCCTATCAACCATCCACTAAACCAGTGCTTTCCTTGCTCTTTACTCGAAAATTGTCATAAGCATAAAACCATACCACAGTGGGATGAGACTAGATTTAAAAAAAAAAAAAAGGTATTGGAAACCGTGCATGGAAAAAAGGAGTATGATTGCATTTGGATGTATGGGACGGCCCTTTGGCCATCCCTGAGGTGGGCTGTTTGACCCGAAGAAGAAACAATGCAAATGCTACTGCTCGTTAGGTGGGCTGTTGTGCTTTTCTTTTATGAACATCCATAAAGTTTTAATTACTAGGGGAAAGGGCAGGCTTTGTTATGAAAAGCAATCACGGAGACTCACTTTTTCCAAAAGGTATGTTGTACTTGCTTGCAGATTGTTACACTCTGTGGTGATGAATAATGCTTGGAAGCAGATGTCAAAGGCATCAGTGCTGAGTGGAAATAGTACATTTTTTCCATTTTATGTCTAGTTTAGACTATATTAAAGAGAAGGGAAAAAATTTAAAAGCTGAAAACATGTTGAAACACGTTATGGTTGTGACAGAATTGACGACAGCCAGGAAATTCCAAGTTAGGGTCCTCACTCCATCCTTCTGGGCGCTCAGACTAGAAGTTCAACATCCAAGCCCTTGGGTTAGAGTTGGTCACAGAAGTTTTATCCTTGTTATTTGTTATTACGTGTGTGCTTGTCTGATGCTGGCTGCTTTCCTCTTTTCTTTTGATCGTTCATAAAAATTTATAAAGTCCATGTTCTGCATCATGTAGCTTCATACCTGCTCAAAGCTGTTAGGTAACAAGGAGCTTTTAAAAAAAAAAAAAAATTATCTTAAATAGTCTGCATCCCAGAAAGGTCACAGAAGATTTAATCAACAGACAAGAATGAATAGAAATATGAACTTGTATCACTGTTTATAAAAGCGTGTGATATTCACGTAAACCTCACATTAAAATATTTTCTTTGCATGTTAATAATAAAACCTTCCGTATTATTAAAATGTGAATATTTAAATCAAGTATTTTTTTCTCTTGAAGCTAATGCCAAATTATACTTTGCACAAATGTTAGGAGCAAAAACTAATCTGACTAGATTCACTTTGATCCTCCTATAGGAGATGCCTGAATGGTACAGAACAGTGCCATGTAGACGCAGCGAGGCGCAACCCAGGCTACATATTAATGCATAAAATATAACCATGCTAACCTTGATGCCTGTGCTTTGTTTACCCTGCTTCTCTGGTGTGGCTAGATTGTGCATTTCTCCCATGTGTTAGTCTGGGGAAGGTGATATGTCCCAGTGATTTATAGATCATAAAGATTATAGTCAAAAGTGGGCTACTGTGCTCATGAAGAATGACTGTGGATCACAGGAATTAATTCCTGTTGAACTGGAAGATTCCTGATCTTACAATTCCCACTGATTCACCACCGTCTGTCGTCATTTATTCCAATACTTGGTTACCAGAGTGTTTGAATTTGCTGCTTAACTCCTAGTCTGTATTTGTGTGCCTTCTACCCACTGGAGTTGAAAGCATCGTTGTCTCAGACTGAAATGCTTCTCCTTGTAGATTTCTTTATTTAGGTACTTACAAAGTTAGCACTGAATCCTTTGCTTAGTAAGTTAAACCAGTGTAGCTCCTAGAGACCTTTACCCAGAGCATCTTTAATAGTCAGTCCTGAACCAAACTCAGAAAGTGCAAATCAGAATGTGTAGATACCAGCCATGTAACAGTGCTGGGGCAGCAGCTGCAGTGGCACCATACCCTGAAGTAATGTAACCACGGTTCCCATATTTGATATTCTGGCTTTAGCCATGCTGTTGCATTTGGGAGCTCTTGTTGCACTGCTTATCTGCTGAGCCCTGAAAAGGATTTGGAGCCACAATTTAGCAAATGAAGGCCCCTGAAGTGTGGCTGTAGACTAAATATACGACGTTACCTTTGGCTGTATTGATATTGTTGATACTGTTGGCCAGGTTACCAAGTGATCCGGATTCCTCTTTATCAGACCCAGCTCTTTCTATTTTCTGCTCCCACAATGTTTTTTACATTAATCCTTGATCAATATTGTTTTTATATTTCTTCCTGGTCACCAACAGAATATTTTAATATAGTGTCAAGATCTCTTTGTGCTTATCAGTAAGCAAGTGTACTTCTGACTCCCTGTTTATTTGCAAAGAATTGTCATTCAGCTAATTTTAAATCCTCCTAATATGTGCTGTGTTGACTTCGTATCTCTCTGGCTTCTCAGTAAACATACCTTTCTTAGGTTTGGCCAGAGTCATTTTCTGTAAACCCGTGTTGATGTGGATTAAGTATAAATGTTCTTTAATTGAGTTGAATGGGTTGAATCACTGTGCTTGTTATTATCACTATAATTTCTTGTCAAGGAAGTAAGGCTGACCAGTCTGTATTTGGCCAGACTGTCCAACTTATCCTTTTTAGAGAGCTGGCATACTGTCAGCTTTCTTTTAGTCCTCTGGAAATTCCACTGTCTTTCAAGAATTCCAAGTATTCCAAGACTTATGATGTCGTGCGATCTCAAATCCAAACTCCCTACCACATTTCCCTTCACAAAAATAACTACGAACTTTCTAAATTCAATTTATTTCTTTAAAGCATTTCCAATGGTATAATGTTTTGTAGAATGTCTTTTATTGCAAAACCTAAATTTGAAGCTGAAAAGCTACTTTAAAAACATGTTTTTAAAAGATTCTCATTGTTCTATCCAAGCCATTCCAGTCTGTGGTGTAATTAATTGTTATACTTCTATTATGCTTTAAAGTACTGTGTGAAAAAAGTAAAATTCAAAGTGGGCACATGTAGATAACTAATTGTAGGGCAAGTTGTTTCCCAAGTATACCATAGCTTGAATCTTAACTGAATTTTCTATTTGAAGTAAAATCATTATTTAGCTAAACACAAAGAACTAACGAGTAGTTAATCGCTGAAGGAATCTGATCAAAAACATGCTGCTGAAGAGGTTAATTTTGAAATGCAGAGGATTTTAACATCCATGGGGTGTTTAAGTCACAGCAAGACACAAGTTACCAACTCCAAAGTGCCTGGAGAAAATGAAAGATCATAAAGGACAAGTGTTAGAAGAGCCCTGGGATCTGCTGGAGTTATTTGTTAGGCTGGGAGCAAGGTTATGGCTATTGTGAGATTTGAAGGTTAAGAGGAAGAGATTACAAATAGTACGGAGAGAAGAAAGTCACTGTGTGAGGATGTCCTGGTACTGCAGTCTTGTGGACCCAGCTATGGGAAAGCGTGGTCATAGCTACAGCGTTTTCAAGGCATGTGTGAAAGCATCTTGTTCGGATCTGATCTTTTTCCATTGTCCTCTTGATGTGAATGGAAAGTATTTTAGGACTTGAGTACCTGTCAGGACATGGGCTGCTGTTTGTCCAAGTGAGCTGATGGATCTGTGTGCACTTTGGCAACACGGGGCTGATTTTGAAGTTAGCCTGTCTAATGTGATTTGACAGGAAAGCTTAGGGACCACCCTTGCAGAGCATGCATCATCTCCAGATTGCAGTTTGGAAGGCAGAGTTGAAAGTAAAATGGAAGAACAGTATCTACCAGCAGAACTATGTTGTCTTGTGCTTGATACTACTGTTTGTTCCAAAAAAAAAAAAAAATTTTAGCAACATAACAAAGGCCAGATGCTTGTTCCTAGTAACATTGGTTCAGGCTATAAGCTTTTAGTCATTTTTCCAAGGTTTGATACCTTCAGTGGTTTGTTTTTTTCTAAAACGCCAATATAAATTTTCACACATTAAACTAATGGTGTTTAAAACTGAAACCACCTCAGCAGTGTATATATATGGCTTACATGTTTTAAAGCATTTAAAAAACACTAGCCTATTAAATCCAGAAGAGTTTCGTAGCATGAGTATCACTTTCTCTGTTTTACAGCCGAGGGAAACTGATGAATAAAGCAAGCCCATGGCAGAGCTGATGTGAAAGCTCCCGAGTGTAGAACATCAGGATACCTTTGAGTACCCTGTTCTTTCCCTCAGCTCATATGGCTTCTATTATTTCTAACATTTCACTTTTTTTTTTTATCAGTGGTTTTAATATTAAAAGATATTTTTTTCTGTAAACTTTTGTTTAGCAAATGTGCTTTCTGGCTTCAATCCTTTTGCATGCAACCAAGAGCTCACAAGATTATGGCCAAGTTATAAACCCCTATGAAAATGGGCAAAACAACCACCAACAAGCAGAAGTATAGCCAAGCTCAGTCTTCCGTGCCCCATTTTTTTTATCAGGAAACATAGGGACTGATCTGACCTTAATGGCCTTAATGGAATATTTGGAAATGCTGCCTTATAGGGAACACAACCAATCTCCAGTATCCTTGCCAGATCATGCTGCTGGCTATATGTGGCATTTGTGGGTGAGAATGAGTTTTTGATGCTGCCTTTTATTAAACTGGAAAAAAAATTAGCTTGAGACTAATGGAAACCACTTCCCATCCAATTATCTGAGTGGGCAGTGAAATGGGATATTTGGGGTGGGTGTTGGGCTTGATCAGGGTGAATGTTTTGTTCATTGAAGATATATGGAATTCACCTGGTTTTGAGATTTACTAACAATTGTGGATTCAGTCCTAATTCACTGAGCAGTCACAGGAACCAGCAAAACAACCATGTGGCTTGTTTTGGTGAGGGCTCCTATCACTTTTCTTTTCTGTACAGATCCAGACACACTTCTAAAATTCAATAAATTATATATAATGATAATAATAACCCAGATGAAAATTGATGACCTTGACTCATATCTGCTTTAGGTTTGGGGCTTTGTTAGAAATCTGCAAATTAAAACCTGTGTGCTTGTGTGTCTGCAAAGCTCCCTTTGGTGATCTCGCTCTGAAATCCTGGCACCGCTGCCAGGGCAGCAGCCTGGAGCTCTGCAGTGCTGCAGGGTCGCTTCGCTGGCTTTCTCCAGCACTCCACGCCTCACGCTGTGCAAGAGCAGAAGTGCACCGTTAAGCCTCAGGAGAGCTTGTTGCTTAAGTGACTGGCACAGTGCTTGCATGGATCCCGGTAAACACTCTTGGCTGCTTTGTTTTTCAGGTTGGTTTGTAAATCCTTGTGCAGTCAATATGCTTCTTACACTGTCTGATCCCAAGTGTTCTCAATTCTTAAAAAGTCTTTGTAGATGGAGTATGAATTTATTGACACTTAAAATACAGTAGCTCTTAAAATTGGATGCTTTCACTTTTGCTAGCTTACGAGAATTCATAGTGTAAAGCAATTAATGCACAGAATGAACGAGCCCCTGTTATTATTATCTATAGATGGTTCCCAAGATGGCTTTACTCCTTTCTAGAGCAATAAGTCTTCCCACATAGTTCTGTAAACATCTGCAGTCCCCCAGGATAATATTCTGCACTATTACAGTGATGCATTTTTCCAGGAAATAAGTGGAAATTCTGTCAGTCAATCAATAAACAAATCTCTTTTTTGTTTTTATCTTTGGTTCTTGTAAATGCTACAGTCAAAATGCTGCCTCTATTGGAAACTTCTTTTACATGTGCTGTAAGAGTTTGGGAAATCTGTCAAACATTCTGAGCAGCTGCTGAGCAGAGCCCTCCGATCCGTGTGTGCTTTGGCATCGGCGGGGTGCACAGGAGCAAAGAGTGAGTGGAGGAACTGGGCTTTGAAGTCTGCTTGGTGATGTTATATTATTCTTGGCTCTTTGTGCTTTGGAAAATACACTGCATCAAGTTCTCATCATTGCTGTAGTGCACAGTTTTTCTTGAGGCTGTGGAAGGGTGGTTTTAGCATTACATTCGGCTATGAAACACCTCAGTCATTTCGCTGCCGAGATTGTGTTATTTTATTAAATTCTTGTTAGTTTTTTCCTTTATAAGATTGGACTGGTTCCCCAGTTTGTTTCTTGGGGTGTTTCATGCTTTCACCACAAAGTTTATGCGTACCCACATTTGCAATAGTTTCATGATGGCTAAGTCACAGCTGAATTTTCTGCTTTGTAATTGGATTCACCTGCACCCCACACTTGAAAAATACACTAATTTCACCTTCTGTTGCATCTTCCACCCACAGCTGAAAAAGCTCTTTACAACCTTTAATGCACTTGAGCTCAAAAAACCAAAACCACAATTCTAAGGTACTTAAGAATTGGCACGTGGGATGTTTTTGAGAATGCATCTGATCCTGTCCGCCTTTCAGAAGGCAGTAAGTAGCTCATGAATTCTGTGTGGGAAAGGTGCTATGCTACCAACAATGTTTTTGGATTAGCTTAGGTAATAGCAACCTGTGCTTTTGCAAGAGGTGTGTCTGAAATGCACTGCCATCCTATGAATGGCTGTGTCCTTAGTGACAGCAAGTGGGATAAGGTGTTATCTCTAATGTACACCAATGTTTTGACTTTGGTTAAGATTAAAGCAAGAGTAGGGAAGATTCATTAACTAGGGGCAGGGGTGGGAGAGAGGGGAGAAAAGATGATTTAAATTACAGGAAAAAGTTTTTTCAAGACAGACTTGAAAACCCATATTGCTGTTCAAGAGATTCTTACTCCCTCCAGCTGCATGCAGAAGATTCGTCCTTCTCTGGTACAAATAATATAGTTTGCACTCTTAATTAGAAAAGCATGTTGATTCCAAAGTGCCAAATTCTACTTCCAAATATTGCTACAGATCTAGAGCTTTTTTCTTCTTCTGTTTTAAATTTTTTGTTTGCTACTCCCTGGCTTGGTAATGTTTTCCTACATGCAAACTTGCATTCAGATTTGTAGAAATGCAGGTCTTTTGTCGTTATTATTTCAGTGAATGCCTCGCAGCTAAGTTCGTTTAAGCTGTAAACTCTAGCACTGAATTTGTAATCCCATTCCCTTAGCTTATGACCTGATTGAGTAGAGTGAAGTATTTTCTTCAGAGCCTTCTTTATGTCTCCATGCCTGAAAACAAATCTTATGCCTCAAATCCCAAACCAAGCTTTAGATAAACATGTTATCATCCAGAACTCAGCTTTGATAGTGCTTTAAGACGAGTAGAATTAATAAGGAACGAAGAAATTCTTGTGGACTTCTAAATCTGTAGTAACTCTTTGGTGTCAGCATAAAGCACAGCTTAATTCTAAACTTGTAGCAAACCCACAAAAAATTTTGGAAAGACTTAAACTTTCTAAAAGGCTTTACAATCTGACTGCTTAAGCATTTGAGCTGTTCTTGCAAATGAGCCGTATCCAATGTGAGCAAAGGGTGTTGAAGGAGGCTTTAACAGATTACTTTTTCTTTCTCTCATTTTGTGTTTTTATTTTTTTGTCACACATCAAAGTGATCTGAGTTTTGTTGTGTTTTTTTTTTTTTTCCTGGAATACTGTAAATTTGAAATAAATGCTGTTATTGATAATGTGCTCCAAGGTTGTAAAACAGGTCACCAGTTCTCAGTGTTGGCATTAATCATCATCAGAGGGAGGTTTAGCACCTGCTGATTTGACTTCTGATCCTCCTGCTGAAGGAGACTGGGTTGAGCAGTTACTGTACTTCTGCTGCCTTTCCACAGCTTGTGGGAGTTTGCTCAGGTGAGTTCAAATAGCCCATACTGGTGGGCCTGTGCGTAGCTGGTGGGCAAGGACAAAAAGAAGGAAAACAGGAAAAACAGTGAATATACCAGAGAAATTACAGGTTTCTCTTTGATTTTCTGTGGAAAGTACTTCTTCAGTTCACTGAAGTCCAATTTATTATTTTATTTTCCAGAAGAAGTAGGGACAGAGCAGAAGTAGCGGGGTTTCTAGGCCTTTAGGAAGAAAGGAGTTAGAAAAATAAGCATAGATTGTTGAGGCTGGAGAGGTGCCAAAGGCTGCGGATCCCCAAATGCGAGCATCCCAGTGCTACCCCCACGGATTTGGCAGGTGGGGAAGAAGGCAGCTGGGGGGTGAAGCAAGGCAGGGAGTGGCAGGGGCTGGTGGACAGGTGAAACGGATTTCTACTACTCCCCTCAGTCTGGGGCAGTCCCGCAGGAGCAGATAGTTGTTCAATGTAGCTTCCTGTACTTTGCCACCAGCTTTTACTTTCAAATAAAGCAGCTAAAATAACTTACACATCCTTCTAGCATTGCAATGTCATGGTGTTGTTCTGCAGTTGTTGGTAGCTGGTTGTGTGACACACATTGTTTATTAAAGTGAGGTTACATTGAGTGCATTCTATAGGCCTGTTGCATATGTTTCTAGAAGAAAGGGTCAGAATAACTACCAGGTGCCAGGTATTGGAAGATATGAGTGAATTTCTGTGGGCCACTACATATAGCAGGAGTTAAGCAACAAAAATGTTCTTCTGATAAATACTCTTACACACTACGTTTGCAACACTTGCAAAGTCAACTATACAAAGGGGAGGAGCTGTTAGCAGGAAGAATGCAGGTTGATACCAGGTTGCATTTATTTGGCCAAACCAGCAAACAAGCATTAAGAGTTAAACAGATCCTTTGAACTGGCTAGCAAGCTGCAACAGTTCTTCCGTCATTGCTCTTTTAACTCTGTTCTTAGCAGTGGTACCTTCTTCTTGCAAGAGTGGGCTGTTGTCAAGCCTAAGCATTTCTTTCAGACTGCTGCACACACTTAATGTTACACTACTTACTGAAAATGCAGCGCAGGTAATATAGCTCCATGGGAGAGCTGCAGGTACCCAGGTTTTCCCAGGTACCTGGACCGTTAGTGGACTATGTGGAGCTGGTTGGACACTAATTCCATGTACTATATGTGCTGTCTTCAGTTGTATGTTACTGGATTTACTCCCTCTTTCTTCAGTCACCACCGAGTACTGGGCTCTCAGTTACTGAGATTCTACAGAAAGGAAAAAAAAAAACCGAACATAGAAACTATTATAGAAGGCAAATTATCGCCATGCGCTTAAAATGGTTTCGTTGATCTCTGGTTTGTTATTTAAAGATGTACAGTGTATTATAAGGAGTTTCAATAAGAGACAGATATAAAGTCACAAAGCAGAAAAGAATATATGTTCCTTCTTCACCTTCTGCTCGTTCATTTTGAGAATTCCCTTCAGTTGTTGCATGTTTCTCTTCCTGACAGAGAAGTCACCATATCAGCATGCAGTAGATGCTGAGATATGAGCAGAGGGCAGATTTGGGTATCCTAGACAACAGAAAATATATGAACCAGCAGTCACTCTAGGAGCACAGGTTTGTGAGTGTGTAACGAGCATCAACAGTAACGCTTTGTGCACTGCAGTATCTGCTCTTTCACTGCCATGTACTAATGTTTCACTGGTTCTCAACAAGAGGTTATGACGAGGCTTCTTTAGCGGGCTCAGGATGCGTATGAGCCGCCAGTCAGTTCCTCTCGGATTCACAGCAGCGCCCTCATCACCTTATCCTGTGCTGTCTCCGGAGCAGTGACTCATGCAGCCAGCCCGCTTCTTTTAATCTTGGTTGGTATGTGTTAGACAGACTCATCCTACGCTGCATCCCATTCGGCAGTGGTCCCATACTTTCTCAGGTCCTCTTACAGACTGGAGTGTAATACTCCTGGAAAATACTGCATCTTGTTAAAGTTTGTGGTTATTTCTGAAGGACCTTTTCTGCTACTGAATGCACCTAGCTGCACAGAAACTCAGCAGATGGGTTTTGCTGCTTAAGGCAGTGAGACTGTTTAATTGACCGTGCAGTAACACCTCTCTCCGAGCACATGTGCCAGGCAGCCAAAGCCCCAGAAACTTGATGCTCCATGTGAAGGACACAATGTTCACCTGGTCCTTGCTGCCAAGACTTGAACCATGATTTTCAAGGCCAGGGCAGCCTTTAAACTAGCACATTAGGCTGAGTCACTATTCTGGCAGGATAGGTCTAATTTCTCTTTGTGTAAACTTATCTCCAAAGTACTTTATCATCCTGCAGCTATTCTAACACAACAGTCTTTGAATGACTGGACGTTGCAGAAGCAATGATTTACATCAGGTAGGGGAAACAACTCTGTGGTAGGTCTTGCAAAGAAATGAAGCAAAAACAAATTAAATATTTTATTTTTGTTTTGTCTTAATGCTCAGCTCCCCTTTGGATCATTAAGATCTTTCAGTTTTCCTCACCAATTTGTCTTATCCTTCCCAAGAGCATTGGGTCAGTTCATGTAGCTTTTAATAAAGGCTCCGTCTCTTACATAAACACACACGTACTGACACAACTCAGAAATCACCACTGGTAAACAAGAATGTTAATTGCTGGGTAATTATACGCTACAAGGCAGGGGGGTGGGAAGCATTGAAAAGAAGCTGCAGGCCTTTCAAGACAACAATTTGTAGTTGGATTAAGCTGGAACAGACCCAGGCCCCAGAAGTGAAAAGACAGTGTTTCTAAGCCTAAAGCAACACTTCTTTGCCAGTTAGCTTTAAGTATGCACTGCCCAGTTGTAGTTCCAGACTCTCTGGAAACATTTAACACTTTAACATTAAGGGGACAGAAGCTTAACCCTTGCATTCTGCAGGCCTGCATTTTATTTAACACATATGTACAGGCCTAGAAGGGTTTTTAAAACATTTTTAATGTAACCATAACAAAAATTATTTTACTGTAGCATCTCACAAGCATCATTGCTAAAAATGCCACTTTTAACAGTTAAAATAATTAAGCTGAAGTTCTTTGATTTCACTGGAAGGGCATCCAGTCCCTATCCATCAAAGTCGTGGTCTGCAGCAGTTTTGCCAGAGATTTTTTTCCGCAGAATGATGGATGGGTGAACGCTGGTAAAACTGTTTAATGTAGATTTTTCTAACTATTTCTCGGTGAAAGTTCAGGTTGGCTGCAATGCTCATCTTGAAAGATGTCAGAGGAGGGCCATACACCGACAGGTATATTGTCATTTTGGACGTGTGAATGGTTTGCAGAACTTTTCTTTCCTACAGTGTTTGTATTTCCAGACACATAAGGGACTGCTAAGGGTCAGAGAGTTTCAAAGAAGTTAATCCCTGTTTTGGACTGTCCAAGTGTCTTTATGTGGAATGGCACAGACCAGTTTGTAGTGCGTGGTTTGTGCAGTTGGGTAGTTATCCCTTTTCTCCTTTCCTGGCTGTGAATGCAAATAGTATATGCAAATCTGAGGTTTCACAGAAAAAATGCTCAGAGGAATAAAATTGTCCTCACAAAACCTGTGCAAATTTTAGAGGGGACTGTAAAATTACTGGCTCCATTGGCATAACTCAGAACTGTTAGATAAATATACACAGCAAAAGTATATTTAAAATTGAAGCTATTTCTCTCTCCTGCTACAGAGCCCTGTGTAGGACTCTCTTGCAGGCACTGATGCCATCACGGGTTCTGGAAGGCAAATGCTCTGTTTCCAGTTAGTCCTTACCAGAGACCCAAGGAACTTGGTGCCTCAGGGTAATATTCTGCAAACGTGATCTCAGCTCAAGCCTGTTTGGTGCCAGGCTCCCGCATCCCCTCTTATCACTGATGGGGCTCACGGATCAGTCCTGCAGACAGGTATGTCAGCGCTGCTGGGGGGCAAGAGTACGCACAGGATGTACAGAGGAAGGTGGTGCACCCTCAGCTTCTAGTTGTAAGCTATTAGTGATTTCGTTAGAAAGATGCAAACATCCAGATTAAAGACTTGGCAGAGAAGGATCTACCTGTCTGAAGCTTTGCGTATTTACTTGAATCTGTGTGGATATCTGCCAGTCTTTGCACACATACTTAATTTTAAGCATGTGAGCAACCAGTGGGATTGCTAAATTTTAAGCATTTACTGAATTATGCTGTTACTCTGTTTACCATCTTTTTTCCATGTATCCAAAAATATTCTTTGAACTATGAGGAGTATTTGGGGTCTTTTTACATATTCATTTTCCAAGAAAACAAATGCAACAAATCAAATAACTTCAAGCTTAACGTATTTTGGGTTGTTCTACAGTTGTCTCAATTAAATTTTTTTTTAAGTTTTCCTTTAAAAATGACAAGCTGATTAATCTTAGATATCTGTTTTCCCAGTCTAGCAGCCTCTTCCAGGGTTAAAACAAAAAGCAACAATTGCCAGATCTTCTAATTTCTGGGCCTTGCTGGACGTAATGCCTGTTAACCCCTAAGGACTGCTGAAACATTTGTGCTGCATAGGCCCTTAGCCAAGCTTAGCATGCCACAGATGAAGTAATGCCATACCTGTCCATCTGTTTGGCCTATTGCTTTACAATATTTGGAATAAAAATTTAATTTCATATAATTTTCTGTGACATTGTTTAGAAATAGACCATTTGTATGTGTCAGAATGAAATGCAAATCACCCCTTTAGCAAACAAAAGTGTGATTTCTGACTGATATTTTGTAAGGCCTGATTGTTATGATTGCTACCCAGTTGTATATCCTCGCCTTCCTCCAGAAGAAAATGTAATGGAAAACGTAACCCTAACAATTACATACAGATGGCACCATCCACATAATTTCAGCTCTGTCATGGCTTATATTTCTGTAGTACAACTGGTGTAAATTAAATTGTAGTCATCTTCTGCACATGTATTCTATTGTATCTTCACTAGCAGTAAGAACAAGAACTGCACATCTGTTGGGTGAGAGGATGTGTTGGCAATGTTCTCTTTATTTGACTATTGCACGTTGCTAGTGCCAGTGAGAACCCAGGGATCTAGCTGAATTTGTTGGAAACCATATTAAATTTCTCAGATCGCACCATCCACAATATATTGTCTTCCCAGTGTGACAGAGCCGGCTGTGGTGTAATTTTTTCTTCATCTTCTCACATGCTGGAAGCAACAACCTTTTGCACTTGGAGTTACGGCATCTGTTAGGGGATCGTTATGTTCAAGGAGAGAAGGACTAGGTCTGTCAAAAGAGGAGGAGGGAAGGAAGGGAGGCGAGAGTTATGTGCACTTTACCCACCCCTGAAAATCAGTTATCTATTTTTCTTCTCTCTCACAGACTCTTAAATAAGATTTTGAAAAGAGAATAGAAAAGGCCTCCTAGTTCATACAGTCAATCTTCCTTCAGTGCTGCAATTAATGTAATTCGTTAAATAGTACCCTTCCGCTCCAGTTCCTAACCACTGTCAGCAAGCACGGGCACCAGCACTGAAGAAGCGTCCGTGCTGGGCGATGCGGACGCCAGCTCTCCTGTCCGGCCTCTGAGCTGGCTCCGGCCCAGCCGGCCTGGCAGCCTGCCCGCACAGCTCTGCAGCCTGGGGGCTGAGGCCCGCATGCCTGCAGCCAGCTCGGGGAGCGGGCAGAGGAGCTTTCATATGGCTGCACCTGCCTCTGCAGACGTACTCTGAAATTACTGTTGCTTGCCCAAGCAGGAGTTGTCTTTCTGTTTTGTCTTTGTGCCGTGCTGGCCGCATGAGAGTGCAGCGCGGCGCTGGGGTCCCGTAACTGCAGTTGGGATGCAGCTAATAGCTGTAATACATGCTGCAGTTGCCAGATGCAGTACTGCTGTCAGTGCCCCTGCTTAAATCTGGCGTAATTCTACAGCTTTAGTGGACGTAGTCTTAATTTAAGCTGAGGTAAGTGAGAACATCTTTTAGAGGCAATTTAAAATGATTTGGGGGCTTCTCAGAAGAGTCAAAACATTAGCAATAGACCCTTACCTGCTTTATTCATCGGCATTCCCAGGGCTCTTGCTGTAGTGATTCAGCTAATTAAAATTCCTTTTACCTACATTTTCCTTTACAGCTTCAGGTGGTTATAAGAACTTTCATTTCGTGTCCCAAACCATTATAATGTGTAAAACAGATGCTGTGTTCCACTCTGCAGTGGCAGCATTTCAATGGTAGATCAAGTGATCCTCCTGCATAATATCTATTACTGGCTTGTGCCACTAAGATTGTAGGGAGAATTTTAATCAAATGTCTAAAAAGAATGTAAAACTTTCAGATGCGAAGTCTTTGTGAAGAATAAAGCACTGTTTTTATTTTATCTTACCTTCTTTCCGTTCTATGTGTGTGCGTGTGTGTGCGTGTATATATATGAACAGATTAAATTAGGAGCTCTTTCTAAATATATGGCCAGTTGCTTCGTGCATGAAATACAGACAATACTAAACGTGAGTTGTTAGTTACTGTGAGATTATGGGCCCAATCTTATTCCCAGGGAAGTCAGTTTAAAGCAGGGCCTACGTCCTTAATGTTTTCCACAGAAAAGCCTGAGACAGTAACCTTAGGAGAATGAAATGTGAAACCCCCATGGCAATTTAAGTAGGGCCACAGTTGAAAAGCAATGAGAACAGGTTCCCTTTGTACTTCTCTGGGCTACACTTGGCATCCCTTGGGGCAAATTGGGAGAGTTTCAGCCTTCAATGTCTACACAATCCCTCATTTTTCAGGAGCAAAGAGGCTTGTTACAGAAGAATGCTTTCTGTTCCTTGTAAGCCTAGAGTGGAAGGAGATCACTGATTAAAGCAGAAGCTTTTGATTAAATGATGAGGCTACTTTCAGTGATTAAACAAAAAAAGGTCTTTTGGGGCCCACTTTCTGCAGAAGCTTGGGCTAAAATAGACACCTGTTGAAGCACGCACGAAAAAGCAAGCAGCTCGATAGTCATTTGGAGGTTGGGAAGGTGCATAGCATGGAAGGGGAAATAGCAATTTTAGGATTATGCTAGTATTCATCTGTAACTGGATCACTGTTTATTTTTGTTTCTTGAGATGCTGTCACAGGCATGTATTGTATTTGTCTTAGTAACTCAAGACACACAATGCTCTGTCACTCATCACAGATAAAAGGCTTCAGTGTCCTCAGATAATTATGGAAACTTTATTAGCTATGATGAGACAATCGTAAAAGGTATCAGGGCTTTGATTTCATCTTTTTGACCTATTTTTTAGTCCTTATTTTCCATTTATTTGGTCAATTTTTAAAGCACTGTTAATCTTCTAAGACGGTCAAACTACCCATTTCTTTGAAGCTTGTACCTATGTTCCCAAGACAAGCATCCATAATCATGATACTTCGTGTTATATACACACCCACTGCAGCAAAATGATTCAGTGGCAGGCCAGGACCAAAATCTCATATTCCTTAATCTTAGTTGGTCCACGCAGTCACAGCCAGTTTGTTCATCCAGGGCAGGAGCGCTCTGGTTTATATGTAACTCTGCTTTGGTTTGCATGTGTGTTCCCAGGTCTGTGGGACTCCTATAAAAATGTGGAAAAGGCTGTTCTGTTAAAATCTGTTTCTATGTATTTCACAGAGTTGCTATGCTTGCATTTTTTAGTGTTTACATGCTGCAGTCATGTAAAAAGCATAAGGTTATGGGGGAAAGGGCAGGGCTTGCTTCAAATTATCATTGAAAGAAAAAAAAATGCAGAGAAATGTCAGGAGATCTTGATGAACATGTTTCTGCGGGAACTGGAAAAGAGACCAAGCCACAAAATTAAGAACTAGATCCAGATTCCATATCCTTCAGCCTCACCCCTAAGGGGATGAAAAATTCAGAACTGAAATACCACAAGTTTGGATCAAGTTTTTTATTTGAACCTCTCTCTCTCCATAGTCTGGCTACACTGACAATCTCTTAACGAATGCCAGTATGAGCTATACCTGATTGTTATACCTGAGCATACCAACATACCAATGTTATACCAACAGCATTCACAATCAGATCGCATAAATGCAATTTCTTCCTAGTTTTTCCAGGATTTTAATTCAATGGTTGAAACTGGCAGTTCTGCTAGCTATTACTGAGCTGCCTACAAACATTGAGAGATGTTTTCTGCTTTTAAATGAAGTCTAAGAAAATCAGAGAATTTGTTTCCACTCTGGCCTTTATACTGATAAAATGTAAATTACTGGTTGAAAGAGATGGGCAAACATGCAACTTTTGGACTGAAACTCAAGGGTTTTTTAGTGCGAAAAACTAATTTGATTCCAAACCAATCCCAAGGTATTAATCATCGTGGATTTCTGTAATGATTAATATTCATGTCAGAAACTTGTGATACTCCTTTTTATTTCTAAACATCACTATGACGTTATGTGAGAGCAAGTCATAACACACTTCTTTGGAGTACCGCCGTATCTCGCCTTCTTTCCTGTGTATCAACATTGAAGATAAAATAATTTTTCCTGTGAATTGTAAGAGCCACTTTAATATTGTTATAATAATTGAAATAAATCGGTTTTCAGTGGCAGTCTATCCTGCCTGTCTTGAGTTGGCAAGAAGCATACACACTGTACAATAAAATGTGTTTATGCCAGAAACATGCATTTATGATTCAATGCCAGTTACCTGTTATGATTTAAGCAGTGCAATTAAAGCAGATTTACACCTGCTTGCCCTTCAGTACTCGTGCAAGCAAAATTGTCTCCCACTGAGCGCTTAGAATTTCTGTTGGGTCACCTTTTAACTGCGACATTCAAAAGCTTTAGTCATTTAATTTATTATGTAAAACTGTGCTAATTATCTTCAAATTCGGCATATCTCTTTCCAGTTTTCCCTCTTCTGGCAAAACTCCCCTGATAAAATAGAGGTGGTACATCACTTGAAACTATATGATGATGATAGGAAGGAGGAGCCACATTTGTTATTGTAAAGGCAGCCAAATTGTAAGGCTGAGATAAAAAAGAGTCATGCAGGAGAGTACATTTACATCAACCTGAATCTGGCATTCTGCCTTGCTGGTTTTTTTTCTCGCTCCTTTTCCATATCGGTACCTGCTTGTCTCTCCATATTTTTTTTTAAGTCGGAAGTATCATGTCATTGTTCTGCTGTCAGGTCAGCTGTGATGAAAGATTGCTTTCCTTCCATAAAGAAAAAATAACTGTCAAGCAGGCAAATTACATATTTCAGAAAAATAAATATGATAGTGAACATATTGATCAGAACTATGTGGTGGTTGCTACACAAGTTCAGTTGCTTCAACCATACCTAGTCACAAGAACCATAAGTAGTTTTCAGTGACTATCAGTTATTTCTAACTAAAATGAATCCTAGTTCATTACCTCAACACAGGTCAGTTAGTCTGCTGATTAGGACTAGAAATGTGGTAGCCTTTGAGGAAAAAGACTCACAATTTTTTTACTCTGTTAAAATTCTGCAGTGCATTTAAAAGGACCAAGGAATCATCTAGCAGATAAGTGATATTTAGGTAAATTTGACCTGATTTATGTAAAACTATCTTCTCTTCGTTTGTCCATCTCAAAAGCAGGAATACAAAACCGTTAATGCATCAGACCAGGAGTAATTGAATTCTGTAGCATTTGAGGATGCTAATTGCCTTCAGCCTTTTTCTGTGGTTTGCCTCTATTTTGATAGGATTCCCATTAATATGCAGAAACTGCCCTAGTAATGAAAAACAATCAGGATTTTTAAAAGATGTTTGTTTTTTTTTTATAGTGATATATCTTTTGGTGTTGTATTCTGTTGGAATTGGTGGAAGAAATACTCAGCATACATGTCATTTAACTTCTGCGTTCAGAAGTTCCCTAAGGTAGAACATCGGAGATGGAGGCTACAGGCTCTGTGCAGTGAGAAGATACCATTTGGGTTGGCTGGGTGAAGCACAGCTAATTCCTAATTTAACTCATGAGAACTGTATCAATTATAAGGGTCTTGCGATGCCAGAAATTGCTGTTTGGGAAAGGCTGGCTCCTGCCTGCTGAGGCAGTGTCCAGCTGTTGACCCGAGTGTCACCCACCAGAAACTTCCCGCCTTTTCTGACTGTCAGTTCTGCCATGAGCACTTTCACTGGCACCAGTCCCTGTCTCCTTCTCCCTCAGGCCAGGACGGGCACAAGGAGGAACGGGTCTGTCATCCAGGGAGCTTTGCTTCAGCTTGGCAGCAGCAGCCAGGGAGGCAGTAGGGCGAGAGGCGAGGTGCAGTAAGCTGGGTGTAGGCAGGATGAGGCTTCTGGAGGGAAAACACGCTGGAGGGGGGAGAGGGGCAGGGAAGACAGGATTGCTTCTCTTAGCAGCAGCCAAGAGAGAAGAGCAAGATCCAGTTGGTGGGGCACAGGAAGGGAAACAGCTAAAGGTGTTCGGAGAGTTAAATCATCACAGCTGCCTTTTTCCATCCGCTTTTGTTTTGCCTCTTCTGAATTCCGACACCTACACAATACTCTGTCTTTTAAAAACAATGTTGGAGTTCCTGACATTGAACTCTGCAAACAAGTGTGTTCTCAATTAAGTGAAGAACTTCTCCTGCCCCCCCTCGCTTGATACAAGTGCTTGGCTCAGATGTGCTGGCCTCTAGAGGAATCACACGAGCACATTTTTCAGAAGGTTTCCCCCTCCCAAAATCCCATCGAATGGCTGTTTCTTATAAACCAATGGAGGTAATTTCATGGCTTTTCCCTTTCATGGCCACCCACCTCCTCTTCCCAGCCAGCTTTGATACAAAAAGACAAATCCTTTCCCATTCACATCAAAAGCAGGAGGGTCGCTCTGTGTCACCTACCCTGGGATTTTGGCTCAAGCTATTCGGAAAAATAAGCTGGAAAGAGCAGCTTGGTTTTAACTCAACCACAGTGTGTGTCACCGAGAGTTTTCGGGGTCATTGACAGATCAGTTTCATAGACCAAACAGATAAATAGGCACAAGTTATTCTTTATTATTATTGTTTATAATTTGTTCATGCCGTAAGTGTGCTGAGTGCACTACAGAGGATACTAGCCATTCCCCAGGGAACATACGGTCTAAGTTAGACATATGTTTTGTATATTTTCAATGTGTATTCAAGCACCTCCAGCACTGGATAGGCACTTTTAAAAACAAATTTAAAGTAATAACAATAACATGCTGAGTGATAATAACAGGCATGGGGGTGAGAGGAGGACGAGGGTTACAAAAATAAAGATCATGTGAATTGTTTCCTTTATGTCACACATGAGGCTTGGGATTTCTCTGTTTTTCTTTGAATGCTTTTGTCATTCCTTTCTCTTTGGCAAGAGAAGATGACAGACTTCAGAGGCTGAGGAATTGCTGCTGGAGTAAAGGAGAAGTGAGGCAGAGGAAAGGGGCTGATCCCGTTAGTACCTGAGAACCCCCTGGGCTGTTAGGGAGAGGCATTGCTGCCCACTAAGGGACTGACCTAAAGAAGGGGAAAGAAGAAATTCTGTGACAACTGAACGAGATTTCTGCCACCTCTGGTGTATGAGGTTGTCCCAAGTACAAGGCCTAACACTGATTTTCTTAGGTTAAATCTTGAAAGACCTTTCTTAATTGTTATTCGAGTGGTCTCTAATGATAGCGGAAGTTTGTGAATTCAAGAGCAAAAAGTGAACGAAGTTCCCAGGGCTCAACACTTAGTGAATGAGATTTGTGGTTATGGTTTAGTGCTTGTTCTCATGTTAGCATGTTTACTTGGTTCTTCATGCACCCAGAGCCTTTCACTTAAAACTAGTCAGTGGACTCCTCGGTCGGTGCTTGGAGCAATCGCTGCCAGCAGTGGGCATTTCTGTAACACTTCAGCCCCCAAAAAGTGCTTGAGCCTCCTGTTCTGAATAGTTTGATTTTTATTAGATCTGCTCTTGAGCATCCTTTCTGGTGCATCACATTGGAACCTCCCAGTTGTTATTGTTTGCTCATTTATTTGTTGGAAACTCGCTGAAGGGAAACTGCAGCAGGCTTGCTACTACACTGGGAACTTCAGGTGATGTCTCAAGCATCACACAGGAAACAGACTTCTAAAGCAAATTCAGCAGTGGATTTTATTTTGGTGCATGGCAAAGAAGTTGACTTCTGAGAGTTGCTCCAGATTTGAGGCCATGCTTCTGACAACACAGTTTACAGTGCCTGGAAACCTCCTGTTCTAGGGAGAGTCCAAGGATTTGTAGACTCTTTCACCCTGTATTGCACATGGGGGGTCAGGAGGCTCTTAAGAACTGCCTGCAATCTAGGGATATTCTGAGGAGCATGAATCTGACACAGGCAGCTTCACACCACCCTCTGTCCTGCCAGTGGCAGAGGGGAAAGCCCAACATAAGCACAAATTTGTGCCTGCGTTTCCATTTGCGCCGGTTGCTGGAACAGCTCGGGCTGATAGTACTGCCTGTTGGGGTTTGAAAGAACCCGAAGGTAGTTGGACTCACAGTACGAATCACTGGCCCTCGTTTTGTCTCGAGAAGCAGGGTGTAAATTGACTATTCTTTTCAAACGTAAATCCAGAGTAATGAACGGTGTGACTAAACGTAACGAATATGGCCTCCTCGGTGTTGTCGGTGCCTCTTACAGCAGCCCTGCAACAAGGCTTTCATTAGCGCAATGCCTTTTCGCCTGTGTTTCACATCGTGCAGATCCCGTCTACTCCAACGTAGTTCTACCACTGCATTGCCAGTGCCAAGCTGTGTGCCTGCCAGGAGATGTGGTCTATACCTGCTTTTGTTTCCAGTTAAGCCTTTTTCTTTCCTGGTAAGCATTCGAGAAATGCTGTGGCCTGTAGAGATAGAACAGATTTTGCATTTTCTCCATTGTGCGAATAAGTTTTTAGTAAAGCCAATTCCTTTATCAGATGCTGTTTGCAAAAATATTTGTTACACACACTGGAACTAATTTTTCAGCAGTATTTACTTCATGTGGGGATTACCATAGGCTGGGTTTCATCTGATAACTTTTGCAGCTTATTAGATGTTAATTTACTAGCTGTGAACAGTTGAATAATATGAAACTTGCAGAAGAAACAAGCTGCACCATCCACAGTATACTGATCTTTCTAAATTAGCTCTGGCCAAAGTTCGTATTACACAATCCACTAAATAGCTTTCTTATGGATCATAAGACGAACGTATACTGAGTGATGCAACTGCGTTTATAATATCTTCAGTATAAGGTGAACACTTTCTAACAGATCATGACATTATCAAAGTGCTATTTGAAATTAACTCCATATGCTGTAGCAATGCTGTAAGATTTCACCCAGAATTTCATTTTCAAATGTTTTTCATTCACGTTCACTGAGGGTAAATTGGAAACACTTGGGTATATCCCACTTATGGATCTGTTAAGACCCACTTAATTTTAACATGTGGATGTGTGGAGAGAGAGAGAGAGAGGAAGGAGAGGAGAAGTGTAGGATGGGGTGAGCAGGAATAACTCTATCTACTGATGTCTTCTGAAAAGCTGAACAGCATGTATTTGCTAATGACTGCATGAATGCTCCTGTGCAATCCAAACTCTCTACTCCGTGACTTTTTGTGAAAGGCGAGATTTTCGTGTGGGGAGGGTGAGAGTCAGCCTTTGAACTCTGCCTGGTTGTAGCGGGGGTTAAGCAAGGGAGTTCAGTCTGTGCTGTGCCATGGCGTGGGAGCCAGTTGGCAGAGGCCGCCGGAGAAGAGCCAACCTCGAATGTGCTGGTTCTGTACTGTTGCTGGCAGGGCTCCTGGCTGGGCTTAAACCTGCTCTGCCAAAGCAGAGTTCTGCTCGGGCAGGTTTGGGTGCGGGGTGGGGAATCGCTCGCTTTGCCTTATCAGGCTCTGCAAGACAAACATGGTGGTTTTTTTGGTACTTGCTGGGTAATAAATGCATCGGAAATTCTAATTGGCTTTAAATTATTTCCTCTCTTTGAAAGAACCTGTATTAAGAGGATGTTACAATGAGGAATTCACGTTTCTTACTTCAGCAGCTTGAGCTGGGTAAGGGCTCAAACTGTTTCAGCAGTCCCTGGATGTTTATAAGAGCTTTGTCTCACTGCTTTTAGGCTGACGGTATTGCTTGTGTGAACATACTGCGTCTGCTACTAGGAATGTATAAAAATGGGAGTCAGTAGCTGTGCTACTGTCTTTTGGCTATTTGTGCAGGATGTTAAATATACTTTGTGGATTGTGATAATTAATCAAAACTAATGGATCATTTGGAGTGATGTCTGAAGGGAAAAAATCGCACGTTTGAGTGTTAGTTCAGTTCTGCATTTACATATCTATAATATTTAATTATGGGCAGAAACACTAAGTATTATTTGCATTGTGTCTTGGTACCCTTCTCATCCTATTAAATATACTCAACTTCACTGGTGCTGATGGTATTTTTGTAGGTTAACCAAGTTCTCCAAAATTCTTTTTCATCACAATATTTCTAGCTGATTTTCTGTGCTAGACAAGATATCATTCTCCTAAGGGGAAAATGTGGAAGAGAGCTATCAAGGGCACAATCTAGCTGTTTTAGGGAAGCACCAGGAAATGCTATGCAACAGCTATTGCAATTCCAACAACACATCAACTGGCAGAAACAAGGATGTCAGGGGAGTTGATTGCATAGCTTATCCATGTCTAGAAGGATATGGTTTTCATTTTGAAAATGCTATTCATCTAAAATCTCAAATTCTCATACCCACGGCATGAGTGTTTCTGAGTTTTGCATCAGAGCCTGGAGTTAAACACACGTGTGCACCTTTACATCTGGTGCTTTTATGAATCATTTTGAGGAACTGTTACTAAGCAGCAGCAGCTATAGCGGGGCTCCATTTTATAAAGAGGAAGGGCTGTGTTACTCATTTTGTTTCCAAAAAATTCATTTGTTTTGCATTCCCAGAAGGTACTTTTATTCTCCCAGAAAGGTCAAGCAGAAACATTGATGTAAGTCCTGTTTATGGCAATTTTGTTAGATTTCCAGCAATTGCAATGGAACATATTTATAACAAGTATGTTTCCCTCTAGGGTGATACCATTAGTCAAAATATGCTTTCTCATATTTCCACTACATAAACACAAATACCTTTCAAGATTCAAACTTACTGGTCTTGAGGATTCCCACAGCCACATCTCATTAGTGGTTCAGAAGGCCGCGCTAGCCATGGTTTCAATTTGGGATGAAAAGGTTTTGTTAGGAGAAATAACTTCAACCAAACTAGAAGGCTGAAAAACAGGATAATATTCCATGTGTGGGCTGTTGTCCCGAACGACACAGCAACCCTGAGAAGTCTGATACTTTAAACATACAACTCGTGATTGAATGTGCTAAGGATCCAGCCAGGTTTGTGTCTGGTGCTTCGGTCTCAGTTATGATATTGTGCCATTTCCACAGTATCTAGCATCTCACGAACTTATGCTCAATGCACTGATAATGTATCTGTCATCCCTGATGCAGCGTAGCCACTGTCTCTGTATACGGTTCCCTAGAAGTATTCCTAAATATGTTGGTATCCTGGCAGAGATTGTAAAGAAGCAAACTTTCCACTGATATTACAGGAGCAGACTTGACAAATAAAACTCAGACTGCCTTACTGGGAAAACTGCAGACCAGAACTTGTAATTAACATAGCCATGGTGATGAATGAGTTCGGTATCCCCACTTGCATTTCATTCCTTCATTCACAAGACTTCTGTTGAAATAATGTGACAGTGTTAATCTAGAGAGTGTCCAGATAGAGGCAAATACCCATAGAGATGAAATGAAATTTTAGATCTCAACATAATAATCAACTGAGTATGAGCTAATTATTGAAAGAAAAGCAACAGGCTCTTAGCGTCATGTGAAGTCTCAGGAGAATTTGTCTACAGTGTGTTTCAGCTGTCTTCTTGCACATTCATCTCAGTATGAATAGAGCCTGGTAGAGACACAGAAACTGTTTTTGTAGGAATTTCAGAAACAGGACACCTTGAATGCTACTTTTAAGTCCATCTCATTGATATACATGGAACAAAAGTGAATAAAACTTGGAAGCACAAAAATGAGTTTTCTTCCTGCTGCTACAGTTGAAGTGCAGCTGTTTGAAATGCAGACCCCCTTCTTGGGGTCTATCAGCAAGTTCATTAACTATTTTTTGGCAGCAGCATTGCTAGCTGATCTTTATGTCCTAGGACTGAAGTGAGCTGAAACACAATTTCAGGATGAAGTTCCAAGGAATAGCATTAAGGGCGTTGTTATGTATCGCTATGTTAAAAACACTAACTACAATTTAGCAGGAAAAAAACTGGCAAAATACTGCCTACTTCAGTCTGCCAATATTTATAAGCACTCCTGGGGCTCATCGGCATTACAAGAGAAGAGTGAATCTAGTGGTTATATTATGTTCCGAAAATTTTGGGCCAAAACTTGTTTTTCACACAGCATTTCAAGAAAATTATTTTGTTTTTCCCACAGATTATAATGGGCAATTGACAATAAATTGCATTTTTCTCAGGGTCATCAGCTATAATTCACAACATCCATTACATCCTTAGCAGTTAGAATCTAGACTAGCTGAAGCTTGTATAAGGCAAGAAAAAACTGACTTGGGCTGTCAAAGGCAGGCTTAACCACTACACTTGGTTTTTGTACTGGAGACTGTACACTGTCAGATTAAAGGTGACAATAGTAGGTATTTTAAAGTGTCCTAGTTTTATATGAAATAGATTTATTTGGAGATCAATGACAGGGTGAACAGATCATCCATCACTGATACAGCTTCATTGTTGTTATAAAGCTGCAGCAGGACTCAGTTGTATCCCAGTGAACAGAAGTTGCTGTTACTCGGGGCTGAAGCTAAGATAGATTGTATGCCAGCGCAGAAGAGAGAAGGAGTCTCTGCTAGGAATACAGAACAATTTGAATTATACAATACCCACCAAATCTTCTTTACTATCTGATTAATTGAATATCAACTGGAAAAAAAAAATGATGGAGAAACAGAGGTGAGGTGAAGAATTAAAACATGAGTTTGGAAATCATCTTCAGTGCAACCAGACTTTCACTAGCACTTTGGCAGTTCAAAATAAGTTTAGGAATAAAACCATGTGGATAATATGGTCTTTCCTTCTGATTGCTTGGGTTACATCTCATCAGCTATAGACTTCTCTATACCTACAGTTTCTCTACCCCCAAGTATTTAGCAGATAACGAAAGTGAAGGAAATGTACACTGGAAACGAAGGCAAAATAATAATGAAGAAAATGGACCTTGTCTTCATAACATAATAAAATTATTTTATCCATTAGAATACTGTGTAAAGAAAGAGCCAAAGAGCAGTGCAGCTGAGTTGGGAAGACGTATCCCTGGATGCTTACCACCAGAAAATGGTTCCCTGCGTGTATCGCAGTTATGCCAGAGTATATCTGTCACTGCTGAGGTGGTTGAACATTGTGAAGAGAAAAACAGTAGGGAAGAGCTCATGATTGACTTTTGAAAAATGGTTAAAGGATTAAATAATTATAATTTGGATAAATGACAATTGAGGATGAAAAAGCCTTCTAGAAGTAATTGAAGTTGAGCTCTGGAGAGGAAGTAGAACTATTCAGTATTTTCTATGGGGCTACAGGTAGGAAACTGAGAAAAGAACTTGGGGGTAAAATCAGAAATTGGGCCCTTTCCAGTCATTCTAGTTAAGGTGGTACAAGCTTCATCACCGAGTCCTTTATATTCACTGTTCTGTATTTTTTATACTGTAGAGGATGATCTGTTACTGTCCGACACGCAAACTAATTCTAAGGTACTTAATAGATGTTTATTGTCTTCTGTGTGTCTGCAATGCTTTCTATGCATACGTGGCTTACAGATGGGCTAACAGAGGAAAAAGATCACGGAAATGAACATTCATCAGCTATATCATGTTTTGTTTTAGTAATTGTCTCATAGATATATTAGTAAATGCTTGTGGATTTTTTCATACATTTTCTGAGTCAAGAGTTAATATATTACATATATTTGAAAGCACCACAAAATTGTTCCTACGACCAACTAAACTTCTGTATACCCAGGATTTGTAGTTTTAGAAAGGCAAGCATTTTAGTAGACCTTTTTTTCCAAAAAATAAACAATTCCAGCATCCTAGCAAGAGCTACATAACTGATTACAAATATCAGACTTCCCAGGATATTATGGAATTCACTCTAGCAATCCAATTTAATTAATTCTGTCTTCAAACTGATTGCCAGACTGACACAGGTTCTGAAGTTGGGAAGACACATCAGATGCCAATGAGATTGGAGCATCCTCCAGGAAATGGGTATGCATCAGCAGAGGAAAGAGTAAGAAAACACATCAAGTCAGTAATTATGGCACTGATTTTTAAAAAAAATACCTAAAAATGAAGCTCATTTTTCTTGCAAAGCCTCTCTTGGCAGTTTGTGGAGGAGGCAGCAGTATGTTAGAGTGGTTTGTACAGCACTGGCATTTATCATGTACTTGAATGCAGTGGAAGATGTGAGGCAGTCTGCTAGGGAAGTATGTACATTACTGCTCAAGAGAACCCTGTGTCATGAAGAGCAAAACCTGATAAATCTTCCCAACTCAGAAGGTTCAGGTTGTGTTTTACTTTCATAGGTTGAATACCAGTGTGCAGCTGGGGTCACACCAGATCAGTTCTGTGGTATATCTAGGGGTTTTAGCAGTATGAAACCATTTAAAAGAGGGGGGGAAGTGCAGTAAGACAAAATTACATAAATAGAAAAAGACAGTTGCCTTTTCCATGTGTCTGGCTGTGTAGGCAAGAGAACCTTGACTTGAGTGTTGAAAATGCCTCCGTTTCAGTTCATTATAGACTTCTCCTTGCAGTGATTAGTCCAGATCAGTGTGTTCTATGCCAGTGATCGTTAATGTGTGCTCATCAGTTCACCAGACTTGAAATCCACATTGTAGGATTTCTGGTATCTTGATCCCGTGCAAGTGACTGGCTCTTCTTCAAGCACGGGCTGGTAAATACAGTGCTCTCCATGATCTGCTGCTGGACTAAGCTTTCATCAAAAGAGTGCAGGTACCCCAGACTGAAATAAATTTGTGTTCTATATTTTGGAAAGGAAAATACTGCAAAGGCCATGAATAGCGTATTCAAGTCTATACTTTTGGTATGAACTAGAAGCACACTTGTGCTATTCTCCCTGTTTCCTTGAGATTTGTCCTTTTTAACTGCCTCAGGGATAAAACTAGTAATTTGAAATTTGCATCCATATTATCCATTGCCTTGCCTATCCATATGCACTGTCTCCAAGAGCCCAGGGCAAAGATGCCATTATGCTCAGTCACCAACAAACCAGGTGCAGTCAAGAGATCTAACAGAATGTTAATAAAAGGTCTGATGAAGAAGAAAAAATAAACAAACCTGCTATTGTGCCTGTAAGAATTGCTGCTACCAGGAAATTAAAACATTACACATGGCATATGCTGCCTGCCTACGCTCAGCACTGCTGTTTAGGTCTGAAATCATGTCTGCCATGTCCAAAGATTTGCAAAAAATTGATTTGCAAAATCTGGTGAATTTACAAAAATGTCATTCTCTTCTGTGCATCTCTGAGACTATATACTTGATGAATTTTTATAGTTTAAAACAAAGCTCCAAAGAATCGCATAATTGCCTATATCTCATTCTTTAAAGATGGTATTGACTTAAGTTAAAAAGACTCAGTTTTGCTGAAGCTTCACCATAGTCAGAGGACTCAAAACTCCACAATATTTTGTTTTAAAAGATAAGGAAATAATTAATTGGCTACAACTGTGTTTATCTAGTTTCAAAGTTCAGTAGTGAGAGAGAAAATAGATACCGGAGATTGATTGAAAAAGACATAGATCAAAACCAGATCACAGAACACAGCTATTTTAGAAGCCAGAAACTGGTATCCTGCTACAGTACTCATGTAAGAACTGGATCAACATAGGACTCTAGGATCAAAAAGACCGTGCTTCTATTGGAGATTCGATGACATTGTTCCCATTTCTGTCTGCATGTCCCAGGACAGAATTGGGCTCAGATGTGTAAGGCTGCTAGTCAGGATCATGTGGGCCAATGCATTATAAGAGGCCATGGGATGCTCTTTTGAAACTTTCAGACGTACTCACTGTTTGCAGCGTGGCTGTGGACTGATGAAGCCATTTGGCTTGGGAAATGCTTCTGGTTTGTTTCTGAGAACCATGCTGACACTGAGCATGATTTAAGCCACTGAAAAGCAATATTTTCTTTTATTTGTATTCCCCTTGTGAAATTATCTGTGCTGCAGCTATTATGTGCATGCACATTTTGAAGTCAGAGGTTTGCGGAGCACCAAAGCAGCAGCAGCACACGCTGCACTTGGGATTGCTTTAACTGCAGTAGGTTCTTAACCAGGGTTTGTCCCCAGCCTCCCATTCCTTCTTTTAAGGGTGCCACACAGGGCAAAGACTCCATTTGCTGGAAAGATACAGAGATTTAAATCACCACAGAAGTGTCTCCTCAGACGTAGCATGTTTCTCTCCATATCTATTCTGTTCTTCTCTGAGGGCACTCTGTGAGGAGGGTTCCTTTGCTTTGCAGAGGCAAGAGAAAAAGGCCATCCGTTTGGTTAGGTGACTTAGCTGCAGCCAGCTAACAGAGTTAGTCCAGTGTCAAATAGTAAATGTGATAAAAGTTCAGGGTTCGCTTGAAAATTGCAGGGGAGGAAGAGGGATGAGGAAGACGGGTTTGCTATAGGTAGGTAGAGTGAAATTTGTTTTAATATTTTGCCCTTAAAGACAAGGAATGGTATGTATCAACTGTGCTGTTAAAAGGATGCTATTTAGGGTGCAAAACGAAGAACTCAGAAAATAGGAAATGTCGCATTTGTAGTATTTCATGTGACTTTTTACCCAAATCTGTAGCGTGTGTTTGTTAAGATTTCCAATCTCTCTGGATTATCTGGAGAGAATAGTTGTGGGGAAAATCTTTCGAGCAATATTTGGGCAAGGCTATAAATGTGACGGAACAAGGTGATGATTTTTCGCCGCCAGTGACTTACCTTTCTGTAGTCACCAGCACTGCGACTCGTACAGGTCGGCCTTCTGTCCCTCCGGGGAAGGAGCAGCTGTGGAGCTGGGTGGGCTGGGGTGCAGGTCGGTATTGGGTGGACTCCGGCACCCTCTAACGGTGTAAGCGCTCGTTCACCGTATGGTCCTATACAGCTGCAGACAAGATGACTGCATTTGTAGTAACGAGACAAATTTTGCTGCAAATGGCCGCTTTTTCACTTGGTGAAAATTAAAAGTTTTGCAATATTTGAAACAGCTTTGCTTGCAGGCTGGGCTGATAGACGCTGTTACGTGCTCCATACACCCTGCCCCATATTTCCCCATCAAGTTACGATTAAACGTTGAAGTGGAGGAGGGGGTGGCTGAGAAATCTGCGAGAGCAGGGTGCTGGCGATGACTAAGAGCAAAGACACCATGCGAAGGCATGGCAGATACCACCATATCGGATGAAAGAAGTTGGGAAACCTATGGGGGCGGAGGGGGGAAGGTCAGTCCACTTTGCCTTTAATATTAGCGGTAGGATAGTCGTCCAAATCTGAGCTTTGTCCCAGAACTGTAGAGAGAGATCTGAAGCTGGAACGTACAACCACAGCTCTACTCGCTTCAGCAGAGCTTTGCTGGTTTACATCAGGCGAGTGCTTTATAACGGTTTCCTTAATTTACTTCATCCGCTGCAAGATAGTATCATAGTCCTGTATCTTATTGTGCGGATGAATGTACGATAGGACCGTGGTGTGTGTGGACAAACTCGTGTAAAATGCAGGAGTCACAGGGCTGCAAAGTCCTGCCAAAAGTAACAAAAAATGGGTTTTCCTGTGATTTCCAGGAAGGGAGAGGGCATTAATGTGTAAACGTGACATCTTAGGACATGCAGTGGAGAGTTTTTACTGAATATGGCAAAAATACAGTTTTCTGATAGATTAGTACCAATCAATCCTCATTACACCTCCACCATCTCCCACTACTTAGCTGGAAAAATGGGAAAGAGAAGGGAAAGCTTTTATAAAATGTGACTCTCTCTGAGAAGTCACCAGTAAAAATAGCAGGATCTCTTTTGAAGTCTGGAGATGATCAGTTGCATGTAATTTTTCTTTTCAAAAGTATTCCGTAATGCTGACTCTTTGGCCCATTAGTCCTTTGAACTTCCTGATACGACAGCGGTGAGACAGAATTGCTGAGCTCTGGCCTGTTTGAAACAAACCGTGAAGGCTACCGAGAATCTCCAGCTACAGCAAAAAGCTGCTCCTGCCTTTGTGAGCCGTGTGAGCTGTGGTTCACGCTGCAGTAACTACACTCAACAGTCTGGACAACAGCCAAGATATTAATTAGGAGTTACAGAGCTCTTTATGGGCTGCCGTGGACCAATGCTTTTTTTTCCTCTGTAATCAGCTGTTTCATTTCCATTTTTCTGAAAAATCTTAGTCTGCAGGAGCTGGGGTGCAGCGTTCTTGATACAAAGCCTAAATCTGATAGGACTGGATTTAGTGTGTGTTGTAAGATTTATCTAGTTACCTACAAGCAGTGTACGTGATAGTCCTAGATGCGATTGCGGTAGGGAGGGTGGCTGTGTTTTGCTACAATAAATGATAAAATGGGCCAGCTTTTGGGCCCCCAGGCCTTTTTCAGATCACCAGGAGAGGTGGGAACACAGGGCTCTCAGCTGACATTCAGCGGATTGTCTTTGCTTCCATTTTAAGGTCATGGATTACCACAAATTCTTGGATATCCCTATCACTGGTAAGCAATGTGTAATATACCTGGATATAAATCTGTCTGGCAATAAAAAAGGTTCTATCTTTCCACGTACCTTCAGGGCTTACATATATTACAGGCTTACGCAAGATTTTGAAATGAACAGTGGCGAAAGTAACTTGCCCAACTTTGATTTTCTGGAGTTGACTATCAGTTTGAAATGCCTACTGTAGTCTGTGCTCAGTTTCACGTTCAACACTGGAAATATAAACTGCATTTTCCAGTCATGACCTTTCAAAGGGCAACACAATTAAGGATTTTCTATCATATGGGTTTTTTTTGTGTTCTTTTTTTTTTTTTAGAGCTGTTTATCATATGAATAACAGCATTTTGGTGAAATTGGTACATGTGGTCCTTTAGAGTTTTCTGAGAAAGGTAGATTGTAAAAACTGGCATTTGTTTCCTGATTCTTATTTTTTTCCTGATGTATTTTAGCTATTATTTGGACCAGTGACAAAGCCAGTGCCATCTTAGCTGGTGTCAGTCTTACTGTGGTCTGCAAGCTACAGCCCTTTGTAACGTTGCATTTCCTGATGCCTGCCATGGGCAGTGACACTGCTGAGTCACCACCACCCTCCTTTCTTTAAGCACCCAAAAAAAGTTACATTTTTTTCAAGAAAAAGATGGAAGTCATGAGGCTTGTTTAAATTACCCTAAAGCTGCTAGTACGTGATTTTTTCATCTTCTTTAGTTAGTACTGGAGTCTTTGACGGCAGTTTTAAATATTCTGATTATGCATGCGGCTGGAATCACAGCTTTTTGAACTCTGCAGAAGTTTGCCTCTTTGTTTAAAGGGTTGTGTGCTGTGTATTATCAGAAAACTGCTCGTGGTCGGAATGAAACTTTAATCTATAGATATTACGTAGGATAATCCCATGTTTTCCTAAACCAATGTCTGAAATCAGGCTACTTATAGCTGCTGTAGTTGCTATGGAGCCTGGTTATGCTGTACATCCAGAGAGGACTTTCTTTACTGTATAAAATTGGCTGCAGCTCAACTTCAGATTCAACAATTATTTTGAATAACATCTGTAGTGTTGGTTTCTGAAAAAGGCACAAGGTAGCTTATACTAGTTATAGCTTACTCCAGCTGGCAACTTCAAGTGGGGAGCTACCATTTGAAATACATGTGAAAAAAATACATTATAAGAATTGCAAGATTTCAAGGTCACATGATTATTTTTGTTTTAGAGAGCTGTATTTGGGAATCTCAAACCTGAAATGAGCTCGTGTTTATATGACTAAGTCTCCCCTGGAACCCCATGAAACAAAAGAATTTTGAAGACAATCCATGCTGGATCTTAGCACACATACAAAAACTGGCTGTTGAACAAAAAAAATAGTCTTAACTTTATTTACAGAGGTATTATCTGAAAATGGCTGCTCACTTTTACAGAGTTCCACTGCTATCTGCTGGAGAGGTTGCCTTCCTGCTTTATAAACACACACGCATGAAAAATGAGTCATGGATATGCTGTGCCTCCCATCTATATGATTAGTAGTTCCAAGATTTTAAGAGAGGAAAGATTCTACGCGTTGCTTCAGGTAGAGATTTAGCTCACAAAAGCTATTTTTAAATTTTACTGTTGGTAAAACATATTGCTGGTAAAAATGTTGGCTTCCCAGCTCTACGCAGTGTGGGGAAGGAGGAGAAGGCAAGCAGGTGTTCGCATCTCCTGCTTCAAGAGTCCTCAGAACATCTTGTGTACATGTCCTGAATCCCCTCCCGAATGCCCTGGAAGGGGGCATTTCTCTTTCCACTGACTTCACCTAGGGCCTAGACTGTGGATTTCACAGTCTGTTGGATGACTGAGATTCAGCATTCAGGGTTACAGGCGGCTCAGACCAACGTACATCATGATCTCTTCAAGTAACTTTTGATAGTAGGGACTATCCAAAAGGCTAGTTAAGCTGGACCACATGCAGAAAATTAAAACAAATACCAAAAAGTCAGGCTTTGTACTAAACAAGGTTAGTAGCCTGGACAAGAAAAGAATAGTGATGATACAGACTGCGAGTGGGGTAGAGAAAGAGGTTAAGGTAGCTGTCACCTCATTACTGAACAAATTCTTTGCCTAAATCAGAGGTTGTAGATCATTTCCATCTTAAAATATTGAAAGAACTAAATTTGGAATTACAAGTATGGTCCAAGGATTTGTAGTTGATGTTTAAACTCGGATTTTGGCAGGAGAATGGCAAATGTGGTACCTACACTCAAAAAGACGGAAAATTTGACAGAGGCAGCACAGGCTGCAAGTTTGATACCAACAACAGGCAGAGTCATAGAACAAATTCTGAGGGGAAAACAAAGGAAAAAAAAAAAACAAAGAGGTCACTGTAAAGTGTGGCAAATTGCACCAGCGTTTTATCAGCAATACGTTCTGTTAGATAAATCTCTCTTGATGAGACAACTAATTTCCTTAACAGGGGCAATGTAGTGGATTTAATTAACTGAAGCATTAATTCAGAACACATTACTGGATGTGGAAATGACAGATTTCTACAGGAGTTCAAAGGTGGAGCAGACTGGGGGGGGTACTTTTTGTTTGTTTGTTTTTTGTTTTTTTACACCAAATGCCATGTTATCAGCTTGTGGAGGGGATACCAGTTCTGTTCCACAGGTTGGCTTGGATCTGATCTTACTGTGTGTATTAACCAGTAACCTAGGTTTGTGCTGGGAAATCTGAGAACACAAAGCTGGTGTTGTCAGAATAAAGGATCATCCTACAAGAAAAACAAGATGAACTGAATAGATCAAACTGTGTAATTACCAGTAAGAAGAGCTTTTACTGTAAAGACTCATCAGTCAGAACACAGAGGAACGACACCTGAGTGTATGAGGCATATGGACTGCCACAGGGATGCCGTGTGAAGAAACCAAGACGTGTGAGGAGCGGCTGAGGGCGCTGGGGCTGTGGAGCCTGCAGAAGAGGAGGCTGAGGGGAGACCCCATGGCTCCACGACTGCCTGACAGGAGGCCGCAGCGGGGAGGGTGCCGGTCTCTTTCCTCAGGTGACAAGTGATAGGACGCGAGGCTACGGCCTCACGTCGCGCCAGGGGAGGTTTAGGTTGGATGTCAGGAAGAATTTCTTCACGGAAGGGGTGGTTAGGCACCGGAACGGGCTGCCCAGGGAGGTGGTGGAGTCCCCATCCCTGGAAGTGTTTCAGAGACGTGTGGACGTGGCGCTTCGGGACATGGTTTAGCGGTGGACTTGGTGGTTACGTGATGGTTGGACGTGGTGACCTTAAGGGTCTTTTCCAAGCTAAATGATTCTGTGATTCTAAAAAAGGCTGCTGTGATTCCTGGGACTGTCCCTGGGGCATTGCTGGCAGAGGCAAGGACAGCTCAGCGCAGGCGTGCCAGGCACAGGCGTCTCAGTCTGAGCACCTTGGATGGACTTAAATTAGGGCAAGAAACCAGGTGCTGTGACTTGCGCTCACGTAACTGGAACTTCCAGGATGGTCGTTAGTCTGTTTCATGCAGGCAGATCTGTCTCTGGATCAGCCCCAGAAAAGCAGCTTGCTCTGCTTAATCAGGCAGTGGTCGAGAGGGGATAGATGACTTTGCAAATACCTCCTGGAAGCCAGGATCAGGAGCCGGCTCTGGTAGGGCAATAGCAGTGCAATATCATATGGCTGCAAATGGGTCATAAATAAATGTAGAAGCTTTTAACCATCCGGGGAAACTGAACCTCTGGAGCAGCCTTGCAGAAAGCGCAGCCAGCGACCTGCTGCATCTGAGCAGCTCAGCGGCTGCTGCCTGCGCAGTGCCCACAGCACACAGATCCCCTGCTCCTGGACTTTCCGCGGGTGGGTCTCGGGTGCCGGGGAGTTGCTTTAGTTTCCTTGGCACGGAGCTGTCTCTGCCGCTTCTTCAGCGCCCCGAGGCACCGGCTGGGGCTGGCCGCGGGCTCTCAGCGGGCGGCGGGAGGCCCGGACAGCCCGGCCGTTGCGAGCGCTTCCCCCTCGCCCAGGCCCCGGCCGCGCCCGACTCGTGCTCGGCAGCCAGCGGGCGGCACCGTGCAAGGGGCCCCGCTGCTCCCGCCCGGTCCGCCAGGGGG
>VXAL01018021.1:74418-122917 GCA_013399475.1 Chauna torquata | reverse complement strand
GGGGGCGGCGAGCGGGGCCTGCGCTGGCCGCCTGACTTTGCCCCGGCCCCGGCTCCCCGCTGTGGGGGGTCCTTGAGTCACCCGCGGGCACCGCCCTCCTGTCAGCCCGGGGCGGCGCTGGCGGTGCCGGCGGGGAGCTTCGTGCCGCCGGGCAGCGGCGCGGTGCGGTTCTGGCTCGGGCGCTGCCCGGCGGGGGGTGCTCTGCGTTGCGCTCCGCTTGTTGTGCTCCGGAAAGGAGAAGGCGGGTTGCGGGGAGTGACCCTCGCGAGTCAGGGTTGTCACGGTAGCGTAGAAAACGGTAAATTTTAGAAAGCGAATGTTAGGTACTGGCTAGTAAATCTGTAGTTTAACGTAGCAATTAAACTGGGTAATAAGTTGCAAACTTTGTCCTGTTTAATATGTTCTGGCGCAGTGTGCGTGCAAAACCCTTTTCCTAGAAGGAAGGATTGCTGGGTCTGGCGGAGGTGGAGGGGAAAGCTGGTAGCGTGGGCTTGTGAGGCTGTGGGGAGGAGCATGGGGCTCCTCTGCAGAGGGGGTGAGTCGGATAAAAGGGGGCAGAAGTTCTCAGAAGGGTGCCTTGGGCTGTTTCTGTGTCGCCTTCTAGTGTCGCACAGCAAACTTAAATCAGATGGCTGTGTTAGGGTTGCCAGTTCAGTGACAGCTATTGTTTCTTCTCGATGGAGACTGAAATGAAAAGCAGCTTCTTTGATCTGTTTTAATTTGTAGCTAAGCAAGAGCCTCAAGCACTCCATGACATTTTATTCCATCTCTAAAATCACGGGCTGTTTCTTTTGGGAATTCACATGGAAAATTTTCTCCAAAATGCTTGGGGATATCCAGTAGTTCTACGACTGTTGACTAGACACTGTGACAACAACAACAACAAAATTAGGGTATTTTCCTGAACTGCATTCGGTCTTTTGAAATATGCTTTGATTGCAGTGCTGTGTAAACGCAGTAATACTTAACACTGCTTAATTCCAAGTCTCAGTGCAGCCATTAGAAAAGACTCTGCTGAATGAAGTGGGATTTGGATTGGGATTGTGTTATTCCGCAAGTACGCGTTAGGCTGGCAGGAGCCCAGCTCACTGCCTAGGATCGCAGCTTAAAATCACTCCTTTGCCCTTGCATGTCTTTTTTTTTTTTTTTGCCTCATCTTTCTCTCTCAAGCATTTTATTTGCATGTGGAAGAGGTTACCTGTACAGAAGCTGAAATGAATAAATTAAGCCATATAGGATTTGAGCCTTAACTGTTGGCATATGCAGTTACCTGAAAAGCAGTGCTCAGGATATTCTCTCCTGTCCCAATTCCCAACATTGTAAGGGTTTATGTGTTGGCTTTTTTTTTTCCCCTCCAGATTCCCATTGTGTATTGCCATTTTAGCTGTTGCAGGCATGCAAACAGTAGACACTCTGTTTAGATTCCCGATCTTCATCTTTCGTTGTGCAGGCTGCCGAGGGTTGAAAACAGTGTGGGGTGATGTCCTGAGCTCCCTCATGGTACTGGGATTTAAACCTTCGGTGACTGGCGTGGGCAGCAGCTGGCACGCCGGAGGAGGCCTTGGTTTCATGTCTGGTTGGTGGTTGCTGCCACAGTGAGAGCAATGGCCTCATGTCCTGGGATAAAAACTTCTGTGTAATCTTTACTTCAGAGTTTGCTCTCTTCTCAAGTAACGTGGGGAGGGCCATGCAGCAGGTGCGACATGAACTTGAGGAGGGAACCAAGCAGTATTTGTGAAAAGCTGGTGTGCTCTTCACAGATTGATTTGCAACAAACGAAAGGAAAAGCTAAAGGTTTCCTGACAGGCTTGTTCATCTATAATTGAGAGCACAGAGACACAGCAAATATTTGGTGTCTTTTTTTTTTCATTTACATTTTTGTGTCATGCAGCTTGCAGATCAAAATTGTTTTGTTAACATGGTTTTGAGAAAAGCTAGTTTCATGAGTTCCTACTCTGGTTTAACTTTTCCAAGGGTGTTTGTTGTTCAAGTGTGATGACAGAGTGAGTCTTGAGGGGCAGAGGCTCTGCCGGCGCTGGCCGCAGGCTAGAAGTAAAAGGCAGCAATCCCTCCGTCGCTTCTCATTCTGACCGGTCTAACAGAGTTACTGAAGGGGTCACCGCAGGTGGGTGCAGGCTCTCAAGTCTTTGAGTCGTTGAACCACACGACCATATTTTTGTAAGATCACTGTGACTCTGGGAGGTGATCTGTGGCCCCCCTGTCCTTATCTTTTCTGTTAAACTTGGATGATGGCTTTCGCTGACTTTTAAAGTAGTCAGGGCAAGTAGACGCTGAGCAGTGCAGGCTTTGCTGGTTGCTCTAAGTAGCTCTGTTAGTAGGGACTGTTACGATTCCAGTCGAACAAGGAGGGGTTGTAAAAACTCTGAGTAGGAACTGTGAAAACAGTTGTATCGTTACAGGGTATCCTTTGTTGCTGGCAAAACAAAGCCAAGATACCTGGTTTTTATTTACGCTGATGCAGAAATGAACGGCTTACTGTGGAGGGTCAAGACCACCTAGAGACCAGTAGAAAGCAGGCTGCTAAGTGCATGCATAAGATGCTTCTTGGACAGTTGCCAGAGGAGCCTCGATGATCTTATCAGCACCAGGGCCGTAGGACTGTCACCAGAGGAGCTGGGGGCTTTTTGGTAATAATTTTAATATACAAATAGACAAAATATGTATGTATTTTACAGCAAGGGAAAATACAGCACAAGTAACAGTGATTGAACATCTTGTGGGTGTCATTTGTAAGTAAACAAAGAGTTGTTATGGATGCTTTCAATGCTAAACCGTAGGCTTTTTTGTCTGCTATGTTGAATTTTTCCTTTTTTTTTTTTTTTTTTTTCCTAAAACAAGTGTATTTAAAATTAGAACTGTCATTTGGCACAAACTTTTCTGGGAATCCTATTTGCTCTGTAAACATATGTTTTTTTCCTTTTCAGTGACTCTCAGCAACCCCGTGGAAAAAGGTATGTGCATTTAACTTATAATTTGATGTTTAATCCTTGCATAAAAAGATTCATGAATATTCTAGTTAAAATACCAAAAATACTGCCAAGCAATTTTTTTAAACTTACATACTCTTGCAGTGTTTCCTTCCTGTAACTACGCACCATTATGAAGTATACATCATGCATTGTTAGAAATGCTATAACTTTTAGATACATCGGGAAATGCCCCTGTTTGGTCACAGTATATGAACAACAACTCAAAAAGGCTATAACCCTTTCACTCCTTCAAAAAAACCCACTATATATGTCTATCTGTGTATGCCCACGCACCTGTTCTCCCTTTCTGTTTTAGGTTTCCAGACGTGCTTTTACAAGCTAAACAAAAAAAGACCGGTTCTGTTCTGTGGCCGCTCTGTTTTGTTTTGTTTTGTTTTGTTTCCTTTGTTTTATCTGACCTTTCAGTGAAAGCTGGTTTTTTGTCCTATTTATGGGGAGGCTTTTGCAAAAAATTTGTTGCTGGTTCCAGTTAGCTAGTAACCGTAGGTCGGTAGTAACGTGGTGACTTTCAGTTACTGCCACAGATGAGTTAGAGCAAAGGTTTCCGTCTCATTATTGCTTGACCTGAGCATTTCTCAGATTCGTTTGGTAGCACTGGCTGACAGATGTCGTTCTGAGAGCCCTGACGCAGTGTCGTGTGGTCACCGAAGCGTCGGCCGGAGCAGCAGGATCGCTTGATGAGACCATTTCCACCGGTGCATTGTTGGAGGCCACAGATATGTCCTGAGAGTAAGGAGTTAGTGGCCATTTCAGTATTCCTCCTCTTCATTCTTGGCGGTGCTTTGGAGGTGTTTGGCTAATACAGATGGCCTCTTACCTTCATGTCCTTTTCCGTGGTTATGAAGGATAGCAGAAGGTGTAGCAGTTTTTGGATGGCTAATTGTTCCGTGAAGAACAATGCCAGCTGATCGTCCAGATTCCTGCATCAAGTAAATTCTCTTTCCACTTGAGAGCTGTCCTTATATTTGAAACTGTTATAGAGAAACTATAGAAAGCATGATGTTAATGGTTATTCAGCAGAAAAAAGTTGCTAGTTGCCAAATATCTTCATGCATCTCCAGGTCGGCTTCCTGTAACATATGCAGTGTTGTTTTATCAACAAAATCAAAAGGTTGCAAAATTTCTCCCCTTAAATATTGATTTAAAAATGACTGAGCTCCATCTACACGTCGTATGAGGATTACGTCTCATCTCAAATTTAAGCGCACAGTAGTGAATTATCATTGATTCACATAATCAGTCCCACAACCCATCGCATTCTTGTGAGGTGTGTCTGTGAGGTCTGCCATCTCATCAGAAGCTCTCCGAGCTGTATTTGGCCTTTATACCAATTGCGTTTTGACACAGTCAGTCTGTGAAGTTAGGAAGTGTTTGGATTTTAGACTTCTCTTTCCACTAGTAGTAGTTACTTTAATCTTAGGTTGCTGGAATTTGAAGTTTAAATGAAACAAGGAGAACGAAGATATGATTGTGATTGCATAGTGTGCTTAAATAAAACTGTCTTGTAACTGTTTGATGTCTTAGCGAGTCTCCGGTATTAAAGAAATAATCAAATAGTTTGTGTATTTGTATAACAGCTGAAGGATAGCTGTCCTTTGACTTTCTGAACCACCCTATGCCTGTCTCATGCCCAAAGGCTTTGAAATAAAGTTTGTATATTGAAATAAGACTGCTCTGAGGCATGCTGGATTTCATGTGGTAATGTGTCCAGTGGGTTACAATTCTTTCTCAGTAATCACAAGACCTGTCTTCCTCACTTTGGGGGATGTTTTCCTGTTTTGTCTTACTATGTCAACTGTGGCAAGTCTAAAAGATGTTTAATAAGAGATTTGATTTTTTCTGGTGATGTAAAACTCTGCTAGGATGTGTTACTTTTTTTCAAATCTCAGAAGTGCTGAAAAATGCATTGCATGGGTGAACAATACACTGATAACGTGGTACTGTGATTAGAAGCGCACTCAGTAGCAACTGGACTCAAAACTTGGAGGTACTGGAGTGTTGCAGTATTAAACCTTTATGCAGCTGCCAGTTCTGCTCTGCCTGTGCCCGGGACACAGAGAAGAGGCAGGAATCCCACCCTGCCCGGTGATAGTGTTGTCGCCTGCCCTGCGGGGTGACGTCCCCCATAGCTCTGTTCTTCCTTAACCATACAAGAGGGCTGGGAGGAGATGGTGGGGCTTGTGAGATAGGTAACCCCTGACTACAGCCACAGATCCATGAAATTCTGCTGACCTCTCAGCCGTGAGGTTTTGTAATACTGGTTGGTAGTATAAATGTTCTTTCTTCCCCTTTTTTTTTTGTCATTATTGTGAAAGATTGGAATTATGCCCATCATGAACGGTACTTTTGCTTAAGAAGTCATTGTTCTGCTCTTGTTTTTTGTTTTTTTGTTTTTTTTTTTAGTGGCCTATCTTATAATATTCCATATTCTCTTTGTGCTCTTTGTGTGGACATATTGGAAGTCTGTTTTTACTCTCCCGGTGCAGCCAGACAAAAAGGTAAGAATCCAAGCACTTTTCATTCATTGTAGAGTGAAAGCAGGGATACTAAAGAAAACTCAAAAATCCTTCAGTCTGATTGATCTGCACAACTGATTGGATTTGCTGGAGAGATGGAAAGTGACCTAGAGTTGTCCATAAAAACTGAGTAACTTACTGTTCTGAGAATCCTTTGACTCCCCAAAGAGCATGATTTAAATCAGTCATGGCATTAACCATAAAGCTGCCTTTTTAGGTGTTCCAGGAACTGGTGGGATTTTTAATGTTGACAATAATAGTATTTATGATTATTAACTTACATATTTATAGTGGCTCTGATCTTTAAGCATTTAACAAGTTGGAAGTGAAATCCTGAGAACCCTGCTTAACCAAACCTTACTGGAGTCTTACAAGTAAGGACGTATGGTTTTGGTTTTCAGTCTTCATTGAAGATGTCACAGCACAGGTAGAAACGGGTGCATTTTTAATGGTACTGGGGTTCTGCGATCTCCTGAGCCGGATTGTCGTTGTGTGCATGTGAACATTCCACGTCCCTCCAAGGTCCAGCATTGCCTGCTCTGCTGGGAACTCTTTGCTGGTTGGAGCAGGCTTCTTTGTAGCAGTTAAACTTGTTTCGTCTGTGAAGCTCTTTCTTGTGATAGTGAGGGATAGAAGGATCATTTTAATTTGAAGCATGCTGAGATTCTGATGTTACATGACTGAGAGTGAGGACTGTGGCTGTGTGCATAGCATATGCTAGATGTATAGCTCCAGTAACGCCAGTACTTGTACTCCCCTGGTCAGCAGCATCACAAAAGATAAATACAACAACATACTACAGTAAAGAGAAGCAGGGGTTCATTGTGACAAAGCAGATTGTTTCCTGAATTATACTTTAGTTAAGGGTGTGGTATTGTTTTTTATGTAGGTGGCTTATTTTAGGACAAGAGTGTGATTTAGAGCACAGGACAGTCAGACATTTGTTTCAGTTGTTTTTCTGCCAAATATTTATTTTTTCATGTTGGTCAGGTTGAACTATTTTGCATTTTGTGTTACAGCTTTATGAAATACCAACAAAACACTGTGTTGAGAGCAATAGAAGAGGATGATGATGTGTGGCACTTCAAATACTCATGGCCATAATCTGATCCAAATTACAAGAATATGAATTTATAAATAACTAATTTCAGTGTTAGAAATAGAAAAATATAGCTGAGGACAGGTTCTCGCTCACAAGGAAAGCGCTTAAAATGTCCTTGTCACTGTTATTAATGCTATTCATGGGAAAAAAAAAGCAGTCTAAAGCAGCAGCAGTAGTAGCAATTCTAGTATGTTGCTTTCTGATCCTAATTTCACTTTTGCATTTGTTACAGATGTATTGTGTAGTATTCTGCCTGTCCAGCACTTATTATGTCACTTTATCTCCTTAACAAACACATTTTCCCATTAGATTAATCTTGTTAGAAGGAGTGGGTAATAAAAATGTTTCCAAACTTGACTGTGTTTGAAATACTCTGTCCACTACCCATGAGTAACTGGTTCTCTCATGACTTCTGCTTCTAGTACCATATGTCCTATGCTGACAAAGAACGCTATGAAAACGAAGAAAGGCCAGAGGTGCAGAGGCAAATTCTTGCCGAAATTGCAAGGAAGTTGCCAGTGTACACAAGAACGGGGAATGGAGGTCAGCTGAGAAGAGCGCTTTGTTTCTCTGAATCTAATCAAGCACGCTAAAGTAGCATATGCTGGCAGTCCAGATTATACTGCCAACCTGATGCCACTGCATAGCTCTTGTGCTAAGAATTTTAATGTCTTTTCTGACAGGTTTTATGTTTGGGAAAACAAAAAAGCCTTTAACACTTCTGTTCATCTTCAGCGGAGTACCAAGTTCTGGCTTTGAGTAACAAGATGTTGCCCCTCGTATTTACAGTTCAACAGCCAATTACATTTTCTGAGTTTACTAGTAGTAATAATAATACACCAAAATCTGTGGTGATTTTTACTTAAAACGGTCTAGCTTAGAGATGCAGGGCATAAGGTCCAAAAATCTGTTCATGGAATTGTTCTGTAATTAAATGCATGCTGCACTCTTGCAAAGCTTAAAGGAAATCCGTGTTCAGATTGGAGGCTCTGACCTGTTCGTTTGTGTCAGACGAGCCAAAGAATTCTGAAGTAAAGAATTGCTGTATAGGCAATTATCAGAATGGAATGTATTTAAAGTCTGAGTAAACGTGGAAGCCAGAGGGAAATGTACAGTTTTGTTTTATCGCCTTTATGCTGATCACACGCTTTGCAGGGAGGGTTGTTCCCCGCGTCTGCAAGTCTCCAGAACTATGAGCGGTGCTTATCTGATTATGACCAGACAGCAAAACTCAGCTGCAAATGCACTCGTGTTTTAAAAAGATTGAGGAAACAATATGAATAGTTTGAAAATGAGCAGAATGTTAACTAACATGCAAAGAAAAAAAAAAAAGACCAGCACCTCTATTTTTTGGTATTTGTCTTTAATTTCAGGTATTCGCTTCTGTGATAGATGCCAGCTAATAAAACCAGATCGTTGTCACCATTGTTCTGTTTGTGCTATGTAAGTTAATGGGTTGTTTTTCACTGAAGGGAATATAACCACTGAGCTATGTGAATGAGCTGGTTCTTCACGTATCTTTTTGTGTAACCTTTTTGTAAAGGTACCCGAGTACCTCTGTTCCAGCTGCAGCCAACAGCATATGTACGTGTGTGACAGCATTAGCATTTGCATTTCTGCTGTTTGTGGCCCTGAAGCATTTGCGGTTCCCGCACCTTACAAATATGTGAGCGTTAAGCTGATAGCAAGCTTTCTGTCTAGTGAAAGATTAATTGATTGCCTTTAGCAGGTTAAAATAAGGGATGATTTTTGCTTTTTGATATACTAGGCCTTTACATGTGGTGTTTTGCAAAAGTTTTAAGTGCTCTAGGGCAAGAACCATTCTCATTTCTTTATCGTGCAGAATACCAAAGACATTGGTAGATCTTGAAAAAGTAATAAATGTTCCGTCTTAAAATGATACCTACCTTAAAAAAAATTCAGAGAGTATCATCTTGAGTTTGTGTCATGTGGAAATCTGACAGGAAAAAAAGATAGAGCTTTTGCTATTGATCTGCAGGTGCCAATTATGTACCAAATGTAAGTCTTCCATTTTTCTTTTTTATCCTTTTGCAGATGTGTGCTAAAAATGGATCATCACTGTCCGTGGTATGTCCTAGATACTGGTTTGTAATCTTCTGAAAAAGGAGGCTGTTTTGATATAGTTCTATCATAGAATAGTGTCTGTATGCCTCATTTTAGACCATGCATCTCTATGTTGGGAGATTTATAAAATAATTATACTTTGAAATTGCCTGAAACATTTGTTATTTTTGAAAAACAGATCATTCATGTTTGTTCTATTAACTACGTGTAAAAAGCTGTTATATAGATGTAATTTAAAATCTATCTGCTAATTCACTCTGATTATTATTCAGATTTTAAAGGGACTTCAACTTCACCCTTAATTTTGGTTATTTACTTGTTTGAGCATGCAGTTGGTGATTGCTTTCAATAATAATATTTGCATGCAGTTTGTTCCTGAAATGAAGCCTGCCACCTGTGCGTGGTCAAAGATAGTTTGTGTAGAATGGTGCATGGATACATTAAGCTTTATACTTTTTGAGAATTGCTGCCACAAAATCTCTTAAACTCCTGCCTTTTTAAAAAGGAAGATCTCAGAAACCAGAAGCAACACAGACACTTCCCCACCTGAACGTTTGTGGTATTCCTAAATTTAGAGGGGTTTTCAAACCAGAGTTATGAGACAAATGCCTACTGTTTTTTCTGCACTCCCTTGTTCCTTTTGAGAGTTGCCCTGTGCATGGAGAATTATAATCAGATTTGTTTAATATGTAATCAAACAAGTGGTGAATCTGGCTCCTGAGCTGTGCAAATGAATAGAAGTAAAACAGAAATTCCGGATCTGATTACCTCTGCAGACGAGAAACAGCTGTGAGTAATTAGGAGCTGCTTCTGTGACAAATTTATCAGGGGTACCAACTTTAAAACAGACCCTGAAAATATGAACTATGCTTTTACTTGGCAGAACAAGTCTTCAAGTGAAAAGCAAAAAGACTTTGGTCATATTTCATTTAGACCACTAAGGGGAGCTGTTTATTGATGAAATTGTGTTGTAAAATCAAGAGGCTTAATAACCTCCCCCCTGCACAAGGTAGTATTTATTGTGTTGTAACTGTGCCGTACATATCCTGATTCCAACTTTGCTTTTGTTCTCTAGGGTGAATAACTGCATTGGATTCTCTAACTACAAATTCTTTCTACTCTTCTTAGCCTATTCTTTGTTGTATTGCTTGTATATTGCTGCAACAGTCTTCAAGTATTTCATTAAGTATTGGACAGTAAGTCATGGAATCTGGTTACTTTTTTGTATCTTCTGAGTCTGGTGGGATTTAGTCACTCTTGGTACTTGTCTGCTTTCAGTCAGTGGAGGGTCTGTGTTTGTTCCGTAAGTTTTTGTTTGTTTTTCCTGAGCCCTTATATGAGTGTTACTCCCAATATGTCTGAAATGCACACAGTGAGGAGAAAATAGACTTCGGGAATTTCAGATTGTAGGGTTAGCTTCTGGAAAAGAAGTTATTTCTTCTTCTTGTGCAAATGTGTTTGAACATATGTATCTCAGATTCTTTAGAAATTTATCACGAGTTTATTATCTTAGAAAACTCAAATATCATTCACAAGAAGATACACTTCACTGAAAGAGAGCCCAGGATTGCTGTTTACAAAAACGTTCTGGTGATTTCTTAATATCCATTAGGGTATATCATCAGTCATATCACCAGAGTCGGAGGTTTTGCACAGGGATAAACACAGCTTGAGTTATGTTAGGCTCTTAGACATAACTGTGGTTAATCTTCCCAAATCAAAATACAGCTGTTGTTGGCTGGCTAGACCTCCTTATTGGGTAGGGGGGAAAAAAAAAAGCTGACAACAACCAGCTTCTACTGATCATGGAAATAGTTGTCTTCTAGGCAGAAATTCTTAGCTGTCAACATTTGATGCTTTTAAAGTGGTTGCAAGAGTACCTCCTACGTAATTCTGTCTTATTACAGGAAACCATTAATTGTGGGTGGGTGGTTTTCTTTTATGTTGTTTCCTGAACTGCCCGGGCATATTTCTTTCAACTTTGTCTATATCCTTGTCTTAAGGATTAGGTTCCTTGCCCTTAGGGAGAGAGCAAATAAGGGAAGGCGTAGAGTGCAGATCCTGGGGTTGCTACCATAGTGTTTACTGTAACTGATGGTTTCCGGCAGCTTAATCTCTTGAGGAATATCAGCTCCCTTCTCTGCTCCCATATCAAAGTGTAACATCCTGACACAGATCTGTACATATTTACTGAACAATGTCAGAAGAACTTGTTCATTTTCTAATCCCCATATGACTCCTTTCTTGCTTTATTTCAGTCGACTTTTAAATTATGCTGCTTATTCAGTTATCAGTTATCATTTATGTGCAACCGATGCCATCTGACAGCTCCAATAAGAAGCTGACCTTGTGCCTCTAGTCTTTCTTCTTTAATGTCCCCTGTGTTGCTAACTCTACATGACAGTGTTTAAGTAACTTAACTTTACTGTGCATTAACTTACTAATTTCTGTTTTTTAATGGCTAATCACTTACATTAAATGCCTCCCGAGATACTCATGAGACACCAGCAGGAATTTTTTTTTTATGCTAAGAAGGGCACAGAGACTTTAACTCTGCCTGCATATGTGTGGTGTGCAAAGGCTGAGAAGTAATTTTTTGCTTTGGGGTCCCCACAGCCCATCTGGAGATGTATGCTTATGAGGATCTCTGGCACTTAACCTTTCTGCTGAAGGAAGTGAAGCGTCTCTTCTGCTTTCAAGATCCTGCTTGGTTTTTAACTTTTCCTAGTTAGTCAGATCGAACTTTACTTGCTTGCTGTAGCTATGGAAAAGGTCAGGTTTTTTGGCTATTCCTTGTATTGGAAGTGGTGCGGTATTTTAATATACGCACTGGAAACTCAGCAAAATGGAAACAGGACTTCAAGAGCTTGTGCCTGCCTGTTTCACTGTGGGCATAGGACGTTCTTGTGCCCAGGTGGGAAGCTGTGATTGTGCTGTCTCTGTCACATACAAAAAGTTAGTGGCACACCACCACTTTTACAGTTTTGGTTACGGGAGGGGAAGCAAGCCATATAGTTTTTTCTTTGTCTTTTCTTGCTCTTTATAGTAAGGTGGAACTTTTTTGTATAATAGTTTGCTAACTCAGAATAGGCACTCTAGAGGATATCTTCTCTAGGAACAAAGAATTTTCAGCTTTTATTTGTTCTTACCACTTGTTCTGTGTTGCTTTTCTTTCTAGGGTGAACTGACTAATGGACGTTCCAAATTTCATGTCCTTTTCCTTCTCTTTGTGGCGGTTATGTTCTTTGTAAGCCTTATGTTTCTGTTTGGCTACCATTGTTGGCTCGTCAGTAGAAACAGATCTACTTTAGGTAAGGCTCTTGTGTCTTCTTTGGGTGAGACACACCATTAAGCAGTGTTGTAAGAAGAAGGAGAGGAAAAAAATACATTTGTGTTCTACTTCTGTATATTTTTGCTGGCTTATGAGGGGAGGAGGATCTAAGGTCTTGGCACAATGTTGCAGAAATTTGTCACTGCAAATGAGCAGCATTGATTAGCTGGTAGGACAAAAGCTTTGTTAGGGAAACTAGAGCCTTAAAGTGTAAGAGTCCAATTATACAAATGTTATGCATATGTGTAACTATATTTCCTATGAAACGAGTGCAGCTTTACAAGAATAATGGTTGTTTATGCTCATATGCTGGAGTGCATCCTAAGCCTAGCGAGGCTGGGAAAAACAATGTCCATCTTCATTGACAAACACAAAGAAATTAGGACTGTAAAATTAAGCCATTTAAATGAAAATCCAGGACAGTATGATTTTGTGGAGTGATTTCTTTTTCTCCCTCAGATAAGTTGTTCTGTTTTTTTGGGTACAGTTCTGTAACAAAACACACAGTGTCAAGAGTTTGAGCGAATATTCAGATTTTGTATAATTATTAACTTTAAAACTCATTTTAAGGGGTACTGAAGCTCATCTAGCCCAAACCATCAGACCTCTGCAGCAGCTTAGAAGGTAGACAAAATTGTTTCTAGCACACTCTAGGTTCTCCTCCTCTCTCTTTCTTTTTTAATTTTATTTCTCACCATAACAGAGAGTCTGTCTGCATATGTTTGTTCCCAATGCTTGTTCATTATATCGTTAAAGAATGAGGCAATTTAAATCTCCAGTGCCACTTCTAAAATATGCGTAGAAGAAGGACCTACTTAATTTTGCAGATTTTTGAATTAGAAATTTCTACCCACTGAATTTCAACAAGTTTCATGCAAAGGTCTTTTAACTGTCTTTTGTAGATTAAACAGCCTGATTTTAGTTCCGTTTGATTATTCCATACATTTGCAAGACCAAATTCCTACCTTCAGTTTGAAAGTCTTTACAGGCTTGCAAAGTAAAAAACCTATTATTTTCACACTTTGTATCTTTGTAATGCTAGTTAATAATCTGGTAAATCATGTTGTCCTTAAATGGCTACAACATGCACAATCCTGTTCCAGTGTATTTGGCATTGATTTTCCTTTTTTTCACTGAAATTGCATCTGTGTGTAGAGGCTTTCTCAGCTCCAGTGTTTCAAAATGGCCCAGATAAAAATGGATTCAATCTCGGCTTTGTAAAGAACCTTCAGCAAGTGTTTGGAGAAGAAAAAAAGCTGTGGTTACTACCGATTGCCTCTAGGTAAGTAATAATCGAGTCAGCGCTAAAAGCTGATGTAATTAACTGAAGGAACTGACTTCTAAATCTCTAGTGCAGCCTCATGTGTTATGTCTGTTATTGTGTGGCTTGGCTGACGACTGTTGTGCACCACTGTAAATGCACCAGCAGACACGATCTGTGTTAATCCTGTACACAAGAAGTCTGGAAGTGAAAGTTTTTTGCCAGGTAAAAGCACTGCACAGGGTGTTTGAACTTTCTTTCTGGACTCCTGTGACGTGTGTAGATGGGTGTTCACTCAACGATGCTGATTTCTTCATCCGTCAGCCTCCTATGGCTGAAACCATTTATGCTGCTTAATTTAGGGGAAGGTGTTTTGGCACTTAGTAGACCAGTAGTAAAGTGTACTCAAATTAAATTCCTTTAGTTATTGGACACAATTTAAAATAACTTCCCAGCACAGCAGTTCGCAACTCTTTCAAGTAGTGGTGTTAAGACCCAGTTGCATCCCCAGTGCCATCTGTTTTCAACTCCTAAATAAAGCCAGAGGGAAAAGATTAGCACAGGAAGCCCTCTTGTTAATGAAAGGCACCACTGAAGTGCTAGTCAGAGGCGCATTACCAGAGTGTATAGTAATCCTAGGGAGAACAGCCAGGTTGTTTTCCTTGGGTAAAGGTAAATTACCAGAAGAGAAAGGTACTTCAGCTAGTTTACAGTTCCTCTGCCTAGGCCACTGGATGTTAAGGATTGCAGTATGGGCAGACCAAACTGTAACATCCAGTTTTTAACCTTGCTGGTTTATGTTACAAGTTTGAATTTCAGTCATTTGTTTGATATCCAGACACGCAAACACATTTATATTTGGTAGAGTAAAGCAAAAACAGCTTTTGCAGTTTTAGATTTTTGCAAAGGGCATTTTTTTTCCATGTTATGTACAGGTTTAGGTCATGGGAAAGTGGGTCTTGTCTTTCCGTAACTTTTAACTAGGAGTGGGGCCATTTTCTATTGGGCATCATTCAAACACACAAGTGTAATTTCTGCCCTGAAGAATCTATGGTATAAGTAGACAAAACAGGTATAATTGCTCCTTCTGCATAAATATTTTCCTCAGTTCCCTCTCCCTTCTAGCTGTCTGCAAGTTAATTTTTTCACCTGCTATGTCCAAATAACTTGATCAAATTAGGCATGTTTAAATTCTGCTAAAAATTACTTCATTTGGGCTACAGGTTTTAACTTTTATTCTCCAAAGAGCTTAAATGAATTCAGGTTTGAAACTGCTCGCTAGTAAAACTTAGTATCTCAGCTGCCACAAAAAATAAACACAGTATTTTAAAAAATTTTTAAATGTATTAAGATGAAAAGTGTAGAAAGAACATGTGTAGAAGTTATAGTTCTTCAGAATCACTTGCTGCTTTTTACAGCGTCTTTCTCTGTCTTTTTCTATGTAGCCAGGGTGATGGACATTTTTTCCCAATGAGAGCTTTGTGTGAAGCTCAGAATCCTCTGCTAGCAAATGAAGAGCGGTGGGAAGATGATGGAATAGATGAAGAGCCTCACGGTAAGGCAGCCCTAAAGGAAATTAATTGTCTTGACCTACAGTGACTAATGCATAATTACAAGAGCTAATCAAATTAAAAAAAAAGTGTGTTGGCTAAATCACTAGGCAGCTCTGACTTGACTAATAAACACAGGCAAAAAATAAGCCCTACTTTGAAGTCAGTTCTCTCTCTCTCTCTCTCTCTTTTTTTTTTAGTAGTAGCTTTCTACTTGCAAATAAATGGACTGAGAGGTTGTTACTCACAAGTTGCAAAAAGAAATTGAAATTTCCACAAACTGAGTGTTTATATAAATATATATATATAAATGCTGCGGTGTGCAGCACAGTTACTGGAGACATAAAGTTGTGCCTGCAAAAATGAAAAGACTAAGAGGTTTTTTTTAAGTACATTTATCCTCTGAGAGTTTGAAAATGTGCATGCAAGCACCTGAATGTAGTGTTACATTTAGGAAGCTACTTTATACTTTGTTCAGCTTTAGTACAAGAGTATAGAAGAAGTTCATTTGGTTTTGATGCTATAACATCTATAGATTAGATGGTACCTAGCCACGTGCTGTCTAATCTTCACAAAGTAAAAACATATGCTGAGAGCAACTCTGGGTGAACTGGCAGGTTTGTACGATAGATTTGATCAGTTTCTGAAATGATAATATACTTTTTATGCTATGGATGCCCTATTAGGAAAAGGACTTTATATGTATATCCATTCGTTGATTTTTGTGAGATGCATCCAAAAGTAGTTTAATGGTTCAGTACTATTCCTTTTCTCTGCTTGAACTTAAGGTTTTTTTCTTGCATATTTATTGCCAAGCTTTGATCTTTGGAGAATATGGTATGTATCCGAATGTCAGGGTTAATGTCAGAGACCGTGTTTACCATGTTTGAGGGTTCAGAAGTCCTGCCGCTAAGTTAAGCAAGAGCTCGTGTTTTTTTTCTGTAGACCAAGGATGCCATCCACATTTATAGTACCAGTAACACTGACAGCGACTTTACTACACCGTTATATGAAAGACAATTAGATTCCCTTAAAAGAAATGTCATAATCTCACTGTTCTTTTGACTCATACAGAATGGTGAAAGCATAGTTAATTCTAAGGTTGCTATAATTAGTGGATCAAGCAAGTATATTTGGAGAACCAAATATCACTGCTTTATTGTTCAGAGACAGGGTTTCTGTAGTCACTTTCTTTATTGCTTCAGAATGGTTTTCAGAAATTGTACCAATAACGTTCCCCTTCATGGTATACATTTTAATGATCTGTGCACAACATATGTTTGGGAACCCATGAAGAAGGCAATTGTCTTGGTTAAAAGGGAAAGCAAGAACTTTCCCTGTGAACTTTCTGTATACATGTGTGAAATACTGTGCAGTGAGGTCTTTAATCCAAATGGCACAGTATTTGTTCTTCAGTCTCTGGTTAGGTCTTACTTGCAACTGCTCGTTCAAGTTATTCCACTGCAAAATAAACAATCTGTTTTTTCCAGTGCGCACTGTACATACTGCTGGGAAAATGTGCTCCCCAGGATTTTGTGAATAGGACTGAAGAGGCTCATTTCAGCTTTGCTTCAGATAAACTGCTTTAATTAGTTAGTGTTTGTGTGCTAGAAAACTGTCTGTTCCTCCTGTTTTGTTCTATATATTTTGGCAGCAATAAGGTAGCACAAATTGACTGTAAAAATAACAAAATATGGCATCTCTATGTATTGCTTCTGATGCTTAAAGTAACTCCTTTAGGAATTAATCTGAAGTTCTTCCAACTTTTACAAAGTATAAAAATTCTCTGAATAAAAAAATTAGTTCATAAGTATGAACATGTTTGACAGTGACATGAATTTTGGCCAAGTTAGATCCCAGAATCTGAATCTGGAGCTTACCTGAAGTCCCACAGTTTGTAGTGCTTATAAAATAGATGACCTTTACTAGTCTTTCTGAATGAAAAAATCATTTGTAATTTTATTCCAAGAACCTGTAAAACTGTAACAGTGGTAGAAATAGAATGCCTTACTGTGTTATAAAAGCCAAACTGAAACTATACACAGACACAAAAGTGAGAAAAAAGGCTGAACACACACCCACTCCCACACCCACACACACACACACCCCCCACCGTGAGTGGATGGCTAGCTATTAGTATATGGTCCATGATTGGAGAAGTTTTAATTTTTTTTGCAGTAAGTGTGAGGTAAAGATGGGAACAAGAAATAAAGCAATGCCCTAGGTAAGGACATTGTGTCATTTGTGTCTACAAGTAAGTGGTTTGGAGCTGGAATTCAGCTGCAAGCATTGAGGGGAATCCACTTCCCTTTATTTTTCTTGCTAACAGGCAAATCCTCCTTTCCCCTCTTTCTGAACATCTGAATTTTGCAAGATAAAATCTCACACGGCGATTAGGGGGAGTGTGCACGGCTGGGAGGGGAGGAAGCTAACCCCCTTCCCTGGATGTTGCTGTGGCCAGCGCTGCAGGACCGGGAGTAGCTCGCAGTTGTAATGCAGCTTTCAGCTCGGTCGGTGATCTAGTTTCACATGCACAGTGATGCACAAGAGCTTTCATCAAAAAGCTCTGTAACAGACAAGGGATGCATGAATCTTGCACTCTGCTTTCCATGACCACCAGGTAGGGTCACAATTAATTCAATAAAAACACAAAGTATTTTTGAGTAAGTAGTTTTCTCATACAGGATAAATCCATCTCTCGGAGCATTTTTTCTGAACTCGTCACTGTGCCATTCCGCCTGCGCAGATAACAGATGTCTGTTTGTCATTTTGACTGATGTACAAGATGATGGGGGAGAGGGATATGTATAAGGAAAGGTACCAGGTTCGTTCTTTTTCCTGTCACCTGGACGGTAATCAGCCATAGACAAAGCAGGAGTTGAGTAAACACAAAAGTTCAGCTATTTTGATCCTGCAGTCTTAGGAGATGGCACTGCCAGCTGCATCAAGTTCAGGATAACAACTGCCCTCTTGTATTTAAGTGCGGTCTCTCTCTTCCTGGAGTTTCACCTGTAATTGCGCATGCACCTGTGTTATGTAGCAGGAGTAATGAGGTCTCTCCTCATCAGTCTCTTGCTCCAGGCTCGTGCAGAAGAGAGAGAGAAACACCACAGAAATAATGAAGAAAAAGGGGAGGAGTGCAGGAGCTTGATGAAGTGTTTCTTTGTGTGATGTTATCGTGCCCAATTGCGTTATTGCAGTCTTTAGCTTCTACCCTGATTATTCTGTGTCTGCATAAAGCAGGGCATTTTTAAGCTCCCACAACTGCAAAATCAGGTCATGTGGATACTATGGGAGATGAACACTAAAGGGGACTTGGAGATTCTTGAGGAGAGGACAAGCCCAGCTGAAAGCAGGGAGGTGAGGTAGCTTCATCTGGGGTCCCAGGTGTGTACAGGCCATCTTCTCCATCATCTTATCCATAAGGTTGTCCTTTTTTCTGTGGTACGGATATGGAAAGGTGCCCTTACTGGCTGGATTTTTGTTATATATATCCTGACTTGCTAAGGCTTTTGGTGTTTCATTTAGAGGGGAAAAAATATTGTGGGGAACCTCTTGTTTCATTTCTTAGCCAGAGACTGAAAACACTTGCTTCCAAAGTCATGGTAAATTGATTTTTTTTTTTTCATATTTATTAATGCTCATACCTTATTCACAGGCATCTGTTTAATCTGTCTAGCCAGAGAGCTACCCCAAATCACATGCTGGCAGCTTATAAGGTTATAATTTTTTTCAAAGAATTCATCTATAATGCATTTGACGTGTTGGTTGTGGATGTGTTGGAACTGTGAATGCTTGTGCTCTTTGTCTCGTGGAGCCTGGCATAGGGCAGCCATTTCTGTACATTCACAGCAACAGCTGATCTCTTAGATTGGTAATAATTTCATAATATGTTTCATTTTAACTTGTACAAAAGGCTTCAGTATGAACCAAATCTTTCCCAAAGTGTTCTCATCGTCAGAAATTTGTCATCTGCACTAAGTAACGTCTTTCCAGCAGAAACCAGCATATCCTGACTAATAGGTGGAAGTTGATAATCTGTGCCGATGTGACGAAGCTTCAGGTGTCTGAAGGCATGTGCTTTGAATTTCAATTCAAGCTGGTAGGAGGCTAATTAAAGGAGCGTCATGTCCTGCAATACCAGCTAATTTGGCATAGCAGTCCTCTGAGTAGGGAAGTCATCTGCTGTGGTTGTAGGGATTAAATTTCTATCTGTCGAGAAATTTAAAAAGCTACTTATATGTTGGAAGCGAGCAGATATTGCTCAGACAACACAATGGTGTATTGTGCAACTCAGTAACCAGACAAAAGGCTCGATTTGCATCTCTGGATTTCAGGTGTGGTATAAATGTTTAAATTGCGCCTGGCAGAAAAAGATTAAGTTTTAAAGCAGTGCTAAACCCTGCGCCAATGACTGTATTCTAATCAGGTTTTAAACAATGGAGGGGTACCTGTGCAGGAATCTGCATCAGTTTAACCAAATTTGTTGGTAAATCTATTTAGTAAAATCAGTATGGTTCTGTATGTGGATCAGACTTGCAGCGACTAACTGAAGTACATGAAAGAAGATATTCCATAAAAAGTTGGTAGTGAAATTTCAGTGAGACTCACATCCCAGAGCCAGCAGATCTTATATATCCTTTTATCAGGTCCCTTTTACACTCCAGTCTTGTGTTTTCCTAATGGTATGCAGAATAAAGGGCTGTCCTCTGGAACTTCCTATCTGAATAAATAGATTTTGCATGATAAAATAGATGTCTATGCTAATAAATATGAAAATAACCAGGTAATGGAAACAGCCGTGATTCTGTGTATGCATAATAAAGAAAGAAGAGGCCTAGGCAAATTTATTTATTGTGTATGTATTGTTGAGTGGTAAGGGGAAATTATTTGCTTTTTGTTTTTCTTTCTTTACCTTAACAAAGGTAAACTTTCTTTACCGTAAGAAAGTTCTGTGCTGAGTTGATTTTTGGCACTGTTTGATGCCGCTCTTGCATTTTGATTATCATGTGTAACAGCAAGCTCTGGATTTTAAAACTAAACGGCACCAGATCGCTACCAGATCGTCTACAGAGCAGGATGGTTTTGAAATTCTGTTTTTAACAAGCATGGGAACAACTCTATAGGTATATAATTTTGGGGGGAGGGGGCATGTCTTTTTTTTTTTTTTTTAATAAGACAGTTTGTTTCACTTAACTATGTTTTGCAGGTGGGGAGAAATACAGTGTGATAATCTTCCTCAGGCAGGCTGTGAAGATAGATCTGTGCGTGTAGATTGCTTTGAGGTTCTTGTACGTTAGTTACTGTAATAATGCAGGTTCTTCTGCAGAGCAAAATGGGATTGTTACCTACAATTCGCAGGATGCTATTTCCAGTAAACATAAGGTATGAGCTGCTTTCCGACTAGTTGTTGAACTAGTTGTTTTGAACAGTCTACAAGTAACTGAGAGCTTCCTGTTCACCACATTAAACAAAAACAACTGCCTTAACCTCTCTCTATAGGTTTAAAGTAGAAATTTCTGTCCTGCTTACCTGTGGCTTAGTATCTGACCTGCACTGCTTTCAGTTTTCCCAGCTTTGGACTGTGTGTTCATAGAAACATGGTGTTTTTATTTTGCAAGTGAAAACGTTAGGAATGAACTATCATGAATGCGTGATATATTCCATATATTACATATTACTGTGTATTTCTACCACTGCTGTACTAATGCAACTGTATTCAGAGAACATGATTTCCTGGTTCATTAGGCTCCGGTGCCCTCACTGCCATCTGACGGAAGGGTTTTGGGAGAGTGCATCATAGACACAAATGATGATGTTTTACTCTTGCTTATTTTTCTCACCACTGCTTTCCTTTTTTGTAAGGCATCAGCAAATGAAGTGCTCTAAGCGTAGAGTTTTCAGTTTATGTCTCAAGCAATAGAAGTAAAACAGTATAATTTTCTAATCAGAACGGCCTGAAATGTTCCATTAAAACTGAAAGATCTTTATTTGCCACAGTGGCTTTACAGTTTGTGACATGATTATGAAATAGATGAAGCCAATAATAAAGTTTAAAAAAAAAAACAAAAAAACTCCTGGTCAGTTAGCTCTGACAAGTGGTTGTCTATTTTTGTTTGGAATGATTCTTAAAAACACACTCCCCCACTTAGTGAAAAATATATTCTTAGTGAGAAAAACAGATTTACTTATCTCTAACTACTTTCTTTTTCATTGTGTAGATTCCGGTGAAGCTTCATCCCTTGCCATAGAAAGGGAGACGTAGTGGTTTGAAAATGGCAGCAGTACAAAGCTTGTTCGGAAAGGTCAGTACATCTTTCCTGGTTATCTTCAAAACAGCCACTGTGCAGGGAATTTGGTAGGTAATCTTGGACTGATTTTGACTTTAACAGTGGCATATCTCACTTGACGCTTGGGGAGGCATTTAACATGTTGAAGGGTTTGGAGTGGTGCAGCTGTGATAGTGGCTTGCTGTTTGGGCTGCTGAGCACGCAGAAGGGCAGAGACCCTTTCACCAGAGCATCGCGTTGATGCAAGTATGCATGGTAGTATTTCACCAGTATTTCTCCATGTTGTCCAGAAATACATTGTTTAAGACAACATAAAGGAAAATAGCATCTGTCTAGTAGCCCTGGGCTGGGTGTTTGCATGGTTTACACAAGAGCCAGAAGCACTCTTTGTAGGGTAGGATACAGACCCTACAGCTCCTCTGGTGAATGCGGCAGGAATGATTCTTGCCGCTAAGCTGTTCAATTACAGGAATGGAAGTCTGTTCCATGACTCGTGAAAGGTGTGGGAAGCTGGAGATACAGCCTTAAAAGAAACTGAAGTTGAGAACAGCCACATTGTTTGCTGTATGCACATGGGAATAAACGGAAGTAGCTTGTAAAGCCCGCGTCAGCCATTACTCTCTTACTTTCTTTGTTCTGAAGAAACTTGTGTACAACAACAGGTGATATGGTGTGTGGAAGGTGCTGCTAGCAGCACATTCGCTGGTCTGTAATTTGTTCTGACTTCCTAACAGTGGGGAGGTATCCTACATGCATGCTCTTGCAGTAGGCTGTAGGCAGTGCTGGTCTCCATGAAGCATTTTCACAGTGGAGGATCATTGAGCAAGATTCAGGGAGTATCTTCTGCTGTCCTACTTGCAGGAGATGGAATAATTAGATAGTTGCCCCTCTACTTGCTCCAGGTGTTGAATAACTCTGTATTGTACGTTAAAGCACTGTAATCCACTGCTTAGTTCTGCACATGAATAGAGTAACTCGAGATTTTTATAAATGGGCTTCTTGCATACTGCAGATGTGATGCCATTTTCTGCCACTGAGAAGAAAAACCACAGTGTTTCTTCTGTAGATAGTCATCAAGGACTACATACTGCCGTTCCTCTGAGGGAGTGAAAAAGCAGCATTTTTCCCTGTTATTCTGCATGGCTTTAAAATGATGCTGAAAGTCAAGATTAGACAGACATACGTTGCTCATCAGATCAGTGCTTTTAAAGTTGCACATTTTTCTTTATTTAAATTTCAGCTTCCCTCTCAGGAGTCAACATCCCTTCCCTTTGCATGGACTTCAGTTTTGAGGGGCAGAAAATAAGCGGATCTTCAAGATGAGAAAACATCACGAAGTATCATCTGATTGGAATCTGCATTCTAGAGTGCTTCTCCAGAAATCCTGCTATCCAGATGTTTCAAGGCTTTATAAGTTTAAGTTATGGAGTAAACAGAACAGTTTTATAGAGTGATTCTGGCCAATCTTCTTTGGCCTGCTCTCTTTATTTTATAAATAATATATATTTTTTATTCAAAATAGGTAAAAAGTATTGATGCAAGTGCATTTCCAAAGGCCTTTTCATTTTGCAAACATCAGGGACTTGAGTTCTTGAAATTCTTCCAAGCCATAATATTCTTGGGGATGATATTTATATGGAGACTGATTCTCTAACCTTCTCTGACAAGTGGCATTTTCTAATGCGTTTAAAGTTCTGAGTCAGTTCAACTCGATGAGAGACAGACTCACTCAAATTTGGCACTAAATCGTTAGTTGGATATAAGTGTGTTGAAAGAAAAAGTGCTGAACATGTGTATATATATACATGTGCAACTGTGTACAGAAACAAAATATTCACGTTGCTGGTATCAAGATTCAAGAATATTGTGGCCATAGATGCCTTTTTTCTAGGAGAGTGTAGTTATCTTAAAATTTTGAGTTACAGTGCCCTTCAAGCCCAATCCTACTTGCAGGTACCTAAAATGCAAACGGGAATTTTAGACATTACAATGTGCATTAATTACTAGAGCTAAAATGACAGAGTTTGCATGGTAATTAGAGCACTATCTGGATTTCTGGACCAGTGTTTGATGGAAATTTTTGCGTTCATGGAGTTAGAAAAGAAGATGTAAATTTGAAACACATGAGTTGGAAATGTGCACTGAATGTTTAGCTCCAACAGTAGTGTTTGGAGTTTACGCTCCACAAAGGTGGTTTTAGTCCCGTAATGCTGAAGAGACGTTTGATATACTGAGTTATTTCAAACTTCTTCCTCAGTAAATGTATTGACTGGTATTTTAAAGTTTTTTTGGCACCAAGAGGTGATTAAATTTTTTTAATTTATTTTGCTCCATTTGCAGTCAAAGGAATGTATTGCTATTTTTACTCTATGAAATGGAACTGAGAACTTGCTGGCAGGATTATATGCATTCTTCTAGATCCCTGTCGTTCTTTTATCTGCATGATTCAGACCTGGCAACTCCATCTATCATGTTTGAATTGGGTGCATGCTTAATGTATTAGTATACTGCCTCTAAGATCATTTGTTAGTGTTCTGTATCCTGGTTTTGTGTTTGTTCATCAGCCCATTTGTGTTGACTTTGACTACAGAAGCAGTGGTCGTGAGAAATTACCTGGTAAGTATCTGTTTGGTGACAAAGGCCTTGGCTACGTACTAGGTCTTTTCTCCTCTATTTACTCTGCTGCTGTTACCAGTGGAAATACATTAGTGAGACAGAAGAGGCTCTTGCAGAGATTTTTTTTGTCCGTAAGAGTAGATGTTTAACTACCTGGTATAAACTGTGCCCTTTGGACAGATTTTTTATACAACAGACTCTGTACGGTGTGGAACGGGCAATAGGCTCTGTAGAATGTATTAGTGCTGAAGTTCAGCTCCTGGGCGTTAGGGCGCGTTCTCCCAGTCTGTGTAGGTTACTCTCCTCCTCCTCAGAGTGTTACCGAACGCTCTTTGTTCCCGCTTCAGCCACTTTAACTGTGTCTGTCGGGCAGCTCTGTCACCAGACAGCTGTTGACCTCTGAAACCATTTTTCCTCTTAATCTAAACCTGCGTTTCTAATATAAGTCTTGTGCTGGATCTTAAGCTGTCAAAGGTGGCAGTAGAATTGATCACCTCATTTCTGGCAAAATGTATTCTAGAAGGGGACCATGAGAGGAAGGTGGCGGTTAAACGCAATAGGAAATGTATAGGAATTTAGCCCCGTTACTTGTGTATTTGTGCTTTTAAAACTCTAAACTCCTTGTTTATAAAAGCAGGAAGGTAAATTGGTGACTCTACGTTCCATTCTGTCAACTGAAATGTGTTCTTAAGACAGGAATATCAAAGCTGTGTCTGAAGCCATGTGGATTTACAAGAGCTTTCCAAGCAGGTTCTTGTGTCCTTTCTGGGTTTGGTTCTGTTTACAGCCGTACCATTCCTTTAGTGTCGTTTCTCTGCCAAACAGCAGCAGCAGCAGAGCTACCTAAAAAATCTGCAGGCAGTATCCCTGCCTGCTGTCTAGCTGCAGCACTGTTGATTAGTTAGTTAAATCTGTTTTGTCTTCATGATAATGCATCTGTCCAGCTCAGAAGCAGCTTTAAAGGTTTCCAGGTGCTTAAATGATGCTTTGACACCTTTTCTTAGCTTACGCTTATTAAGTAATTTTTCTTGTGGTTAGTAATGGCAAATTTTCCTTTTTCTTAAAAGCAGCTCAGCCTCACTTGAGAGTTTATAACAAACTCTCCTGCAGGGAGAAATGATAAACAATTTGATAGCTTCAGAGCCACTTCAAGTCAGTATTCACACCAGTCAGATTTTGAAAGCTTCAGAAAGAAACATGAAACAAATACTTGAAGGAGAAAAATTCTGGTGGGTCTGAGTGACTGAACAAACTCCATTTTGTTCTTTTCTGCTTACTTGAAGGAGATAGCCTTACACTATGCCTAGTATTCGTGCCGTGTATGCTGAATTCCAGCGCAGCAGAATAGTCGGGCAGGTTCCTCTGCCTCCCAAGGTTAAAGCTGAGTGCAGAAAGCTGCAGTGAAGGTGATGGTGTCCAGGAATGCAGAGTCTGGGCAGTCGTTGCTGAAGCCATGATGCGTCTGTGTTCTTCAAGGCAGCCTATAAACGAACAGCTGGATCCCCGTGGGGAAACTTAAAATGTTTCTCAAAATACTGCTGCTGAGATCTTTCTGCTCGGTGCGTTATTGCAGCTGATGCTTCAAACAATTGCAGATGACCTACTAAGGAGAACACAGTTTTTTCAGTTAGCATTCTTGGCTTTTAAAAAGGTTGTTAACGAGAGATCTGGGCAGCATGAAAGCAGTCATTTTGACTGCACCCCCTGCTACCTGTGGTTTTAAAGCTGGGCTCCTATTTACTTTTTGAATTGGCTTTTTGTTTTCTTAGCTTCTGAAAGAAAGTTGCATACAATGAATGTGGTAAATGCAGGATGCATAAGGTTCTGTCAAATATGCTAGGAAAATGCACTTGGAAAACAAATTCCTCAGGCTGTCTGTAATCACTGCTGCAGGTAACAAAATCAGTAAAGTATTCAGCTGAGTGCATGTTAATTTTTTTAACACGCAAATAGCTCTTTAATGGGTAAAATCCATTTCCACTTTCACTGGTGTGGTCTGCAGGATAGATCTGTATGATGCGTTGTGGAAAAGGCCCGAAGTATTTATCTCATGATGTTTACAGTCAGTCTCTACCCAGTTAGGTGCTATAAATCCAGTTGCACCCCAGAAGTAAGCTCCTGGGGTTTGAATCTTGGTTCTGACGCCGATCTAGGTTGTGTGACAGGCGCTCGTTAGGCTGGGTGCAGCCTGCTGTTTAAGCACAGCCTGGTTCAGCGTGGAAGCGGCAAGGCAGCCGTCTCGCCCCCGGCCAGGAGGCTGTTTGCTCTGGCTCAGCATCGGATGGACACTACAGAATTGTGCAAAACAACAGTGGTTTTCTGCTCAGAGTCAGAAACAACTTTCATCCGTAGTGGATATCATACTGCCAGCAGGTGTAGAAGCATCTGTGTGTAGAGAACAACATTGTTGGCTTAGCTTAACGTAGCCGAGGGAGGTGGGAGAGCAGTCTTCACGTTGCTGGGAGGCTGCTGTCCCTGCTGTGCTCTGTCGTGCAGACGAGGCCTCAGACTGCCCGCTGGGGTGCCGCTTACTGTCAGGATTATTTCGCTGGGAAAGTGGGAGCTGGAATAGGGCACCAGAAGCTGGCTGTAATTCTACCGGCAGTCAGCAGGTAGCAATATACATGGCTTGAGTGAGAACCAGTGCCTCAGCATCAGAGACACTGAGAGTCTCTGAAAGTGGTGAACACTGCAGCGGGTTTTATTAGCTTAAGTCAGGGCACGGCAGGCAGTATGAGAACTCAGCCTATGGACGGCATGTTCTACCTTGCCTTTGGCCTGTTTGTGGTTTGTATTTCAGCATTTTACAAATATATTTCATATCTTGTGACTGAGGACTTTTTTTTTTTTTTTCTGTTACTGCAAACAACTTTTCCAAGTGGATGTCATTACGTGAAAGAACGAATTCTCTTGCTGGATTTTACTGTGATATCTGCCACCCTGTCTTGTCCGTTGTCGTAGGCTAATGCTCCAAAATAATTTACCACTAACCACCACCTCCTCGTCTCTCCCATTTACATTCAGGTACACTGTTCTCTTAAAGACATCATATTGATGCCTCTGTGGATTGTGTTATGCTAAGCCCTTTCTTTGGCCAGTGAGTGTTGTCCAAGGAGTTAGGACTTTAATAAGCATCACTGCACTGCAATTTTTTTTTCCTCTTGCTAAATTGGTACAGTATGTTTTGGAGTGGGATAAGACTGTATTCCTTTAAGCAAGGAGTAGTACTGTGTGTTTCGTAGGCTGTACTAGTGCGCGTAGCTGGGGACCGGGAAGCTTTTTAATAGCACTATAGCAATGAATGTTTACTTCCTGGAACAAACCAGAAATGTGATTCAGCAAAATGTGTAACAGCTGTAGTTTTTATATTCTGTATGCGGGCCCTGACTGAAAGCACAACTTAGCAGTAGTTACAAAACTTGATGCGTAGAGTCTGTAACATAGTATGAATGTAAAGTGTCAGGGAAAAATAGAACTTGACCTTTTCTTCCCCGTAGTTAGATATAGAGGAAGATGTGTTGAGATGCATTCAGGGACCAGCTGCCTCCAATGTAGTCGTTAAGCCAGCAGAACAGATTTGCTGTTTGCGTAGCTGGCTCATTCCTGAAAATGTTGCATTATCAGGCGAAGGAGGTACTGTTGACCTTGTTTATTAAGCCAGAATTAATCAACTCAGAGTCACGTTTTCATTTCAGTGACTCTTGTGGTACAAACTTTTGAAATTGATCCATATTACTTGAAAATACCTTGATGTTATTGATATTTTACCAATTTTATCAGCTTCTCTTTTGTTACAGAACACTTGTAAAAATAAACTTGTTCTGAAGCCATCAAGTATTTTCATGGTAGAGTGGCTTTTTTCATTAAAAGTAATGGTCTGTCAAACAGTTTGGCAGTGACGAGCATTTCCAGGTTGTGGCATTATTATGTACTCTTCCTGCTTAGTGCTTTATTTCCTTTTCTGGTAATTAACATCGAGATCATACCCACTGTTACAGTTTTATTCTTAACTGTCCGTTTTCCATCTCCCTTTATGCTCTTCCTCTGAATATGTAGTTGAAATATGTCAGCTTTCAGCTGCTTGTGCTGTTTCTTTGGATACTGACAAGGTGAGTAGGTGTCACGTTAAACAGTTGGGCCATGTATTTTATTTGTAACTAATCTTAATGTTTGTCAGGTATCGGCTTGTGATTCTTATTGTTCAGACTCAGCTTGCTTTGCTCGGAGCAGTGGGATCCAACTTCCTGCATTGCTTTTCTCTTTCCTATAAATCTTATTTCTTCATTTTCTAGCTTCAGTTTGAAATGTAAACCTTGTGAAGGAAAAATATAAGTTTACTTTTCAAATATGAGGGTATAAGCTGGTTATGCCATCACGCTGCTTGAAATATATTTTTTTCTCTATAAGGTTTTAAGATTTACAGCAGCATTTGTAAAGCTTTAGTGGATAAAAGCCACTGTTTAAAAAAAAGTTTATGTTAAGAAAAAAAAGGATAAAGGGATCATCCTTGCTTCTTATTCCAATTGTGCTTTAAAAAAAAAAACTGCTTACATCAAATGTTAATATCAAACAGCTTGTGTAACACAAATGTGTTTTACCTGATGGAATTTCTGCTATTTCAGTACTTTAGTAGACTTACACTTTTCACTTGGGCTAAGTCCCACAGGAAGCTTGGAGAAAAAAAATGAAATCTTTGTCCTGCCTATCTCCTTTCTGAACTGGAGTTGTGTGCTGCACCTCCTCAGATCACCACTTTCCTTTATAAGAGACATGAAAATCCAGTGGATTCTTGAAAATGTTGGTGTATTTTCTTTTCCTGCCTGTTCCTGGAGGATCCAGGTTCTGGCATCAGCATCTGGCATCCTGCTGATGCAGTGAACCACCTGGGTTGGTGCAGGCGTGGCCTCCAGTGAGGAGGAGATAAGTATTCCTGACTCAGAGACTGTGTGAAGAGGTAGGTGGATGTGTTGTGCTGTTTTGAATCAACTCCATGTGTGGGCATTCTTCTTTTGCAATAATTATGTTCACGTGTAACTGATCATCTAGACGTGAGCTATTCCGACTAATTCCAGATTGCGTTGTTAGAGCAGGAGGCTTCTATTGCAGCTTCCCTCGTGCTAGTTATGTATAAAACAGAAAAGATCAAGTTGCTATAAATTACTCTATCTGTCCAGCTGTCCTTCAGCTGCGAACCATTTGTCTGCTTTGAAAATGGGTGTCTCAAAGAGAAAACTTAATTAAATCTCAGGATTAGATAACGTCAAACCTCTCTGTATGTTAGAGTTCAACATTAGAAGGAGTTTCCGTGTTGCTTTAAAGCAAGTGGGTTTGACTCATTGGTGTTAACTGATGGGTTTTGATTTGGCAGGAAGCCTTGCATAAAGCAGGGCACTGAGATAGCTGGTTTGGGATTAGAAAGCTCCGCTTGGGAGCCAGTATACTACCTCGTCAGCTGGGTCAGAACTCCTGTCGCTGTAAACCACTGCAGTGCAAAGAGCTTTTCATATCAGGGAAGACTGGCTTAGTGGGCTCCGTGCCAACAATTGCTAAATTATTCAAAATAGTAAAATAAATTTCATTTTATTGATTTGTTATTATATTCAGTTGCTGTTTAGGTAACCAGTATGGCCTGGGGTTGGTATTTATGAATATCTTGAGTCTGCAAAATTTGCATATAGTCAACACTATCCTGTTCAGCAAAGGACATGATGCTCAGAGATATGTTGTTTAATACTGATTTCTTACCCCTTAATTTAATACGAAGTAAATGTTTTCCAGGGAATGTTGTAAATGGTCCGCTGACAGCATTTGGGATGTTTAGTAGGGTTCAGGAGTTTAATGCTGTTGCCAGCATGGAGACTTTTGATATCAAAGGGGTTTTTACAAAAGCTTTGGATACTCGTTTTTACTGTCCGACAAACATTGTCTTTAATATGAATGCTTTGTGTATGTTTCACTAGCATTTTCCAAATGTTTGTATGGTTTCTACAGCTGAATCTACTGTACATTCTGCTTTGTCATTTTCTATTATGGTTTATACTAGAAAGCCTGTACGGTTTATACTGTACTGCAGGCAAGGACTGCATTAAAACCATTTTTGGTTAATTTATTATACTTGTGAATGATTATTTCCTATGACCTAGTCCATGATGAGGAAAAACATTCTGTCTCTGGAAGCCTTACACAACTTTAATTAATTGGAATTACCCCCTGGAGTGGGGAAGGTTCTTCATCTGTACCAAAAAATGGATTCACTAAATTCTGCCCCCGTCTTACAAGGCGTTGGTTGGAGCAGCCCAGGCCTCTCAGCAGGAGGCTTTACATGCCAGTCATCTGACAAGAGGTAAGAAGCACTCTGCTTGTGATGACATTGTGCAATCCTGCACTTTTTAGAATATGGCTATATTTAAAAAGTAATAATGGACTATATTGTTTTTATACATTAATTTTCCCAAAGCTATAGTAAGATAAGATACCAGCTAGTTTGCATATTGCGTATGTACCACCACAGATTATAAAGACAAAGGAAGCAAGTATTTGGCCATAGATTTATGCCTCATCTGATTCACACAATCACTGCACTGAATGTTTTGAAAGGGTGCTAATCGCCGAGGGCCATATATGTCTTCTGACTTCAAGCCCTGTTGCTCTGTTCAGAGCTAGAAATTGAGCCCAACTTTTTGCCAGTTAAGCTTTCTGTAAAATGGTTAGCGATACTGATTCAACCACAAAAGTTTTAAGAAGCAAAACTTAAGCACTGTGCGTGTAGAATTTCTGTAGGCAGTGCTTCTCCCATTCTCAATTCCCACCCTGTTTGCGGGGCACACACACTGCAACAGGGAGATTCTTCAGTACCATCGATCAAGATAACTGCAGATGTTCTACTACTTGAAAATAATCTATACAGAGCAAAATTCAGAGAGTTACATCTTTGGTTCTTGGCCACCATCCAAAGACTGAAAATTCTGCCAGGCATGCAATGTGGCTGCTCACAATTACACCGAGTTCCAAGTGCACCCGTCACTCTGGAATTACTAAGAGGGTCTGTACTGCCTAACCTGGAGTTAGCGCTGGAAGTGAAGTACACGCCTTCATGATTTAGTTGTTTTATTTTGCTCCTGCAAGCAGCCACAAAACAGGCTATAGAAGAATAAATAAATTAGAGCAGAGAGTGTAGCAGTTTATACAAGTACAACATGAAGATGCTTGACTTTGCAATGATTCAGCGTGCTTGCGGGACACTTGGTTCAGTGCTCAAGCAGTAACCAACCAGAAGTAATCTAGGTCAAGTATTTCCCCCTTTGGCCAAAAAGATTTTTAAACATGCCCTCAACCAACTCTGCTACAAATAATAATAAAATGTAAAAAAAACAGAACAAAAAAAACCTCTTTTGTAATATCATACAGTCATATCAGTTTGTTCCAAAGTGCGTCAGTCTGTTCCAAAATACTTCTGTCCAAAGTGTGTTGGTGCAACAGGATGAACTTCTGTAGTTAGAATTGTGATCTCTGGGAATTCCTGGATGATAGATTTGGCACCTTTTGAGAGAGAGAAAAGGCAGTAATTAATACTGCACTGCAGCTGTATTTCAGCACCACCCATTAAATCGTGGTAAGCAGAATTCTGTACACGAGTCTGCCTCTGTTCTCATTTCTGGCTTAGCTGACTGCCTATGAGGAAAAACTTCCAGAATTTAGTGGATTGTTCTTCTGGGCTTTCTTATTTGGATTTTTCTTTTCTTTACCGTACATGTAACTTCCAGTTTAATCACCACTGTGGTTACAGACTGCCAGGAATAACTCTCTGCAGCATGGTTGATTTTTTGATACTCATTTCTGCCATGACCAATTTTTAAAACCCACAAGATCCAGTTTCCTACTGCACAGAACCAGATGTTCCTTTTTTGGATCACCTTTTAAATTTAAAGATCTTTAACATGCAGACGGCCCAGTTCTGTAGCTTATTTTACATCATGCTTTGTATAGAGCTGGTATTATTTTGGTGGCTGACCAACTCAATGCGATCCATGGGCTGTTGTGCTTTGGAGCAACGGGGAAGGTTTGCATTGCTCTCTGAGCCACTGAGGCGTTTTCTTTACCTGGCAGTGCTGCGATTCCTGCTTTTAGGAATCCTTTACCATTTGCAGTTTTGCCATTAGGTGTAACAGGCCTTTTTCGTTCTGCTAGCCCTTCCCGCTGCCCATGCCAAACATGCCAGTGTTCGTTCCCAGTTTCAGTTCAGAGAAAAAAAAAACCCTCTCTGAGCAAAGTGATGCTGCTGTCCTTATTTGCAAGGCAGCAGCTCTTCGCAGCTGCCTGAAGCGCGTGACTAACGGAACTCTTCCCCACTAAATGTACCTGTGCTCACGCTTCTGTCCCCCTCACAGCCTCTCAACTTACCGTGAGGTGTGGAGAATAGGCTTAGCAGGATAATGACACTTGGTTGTACGCCATGTTCTATAAGAACTTTGACAGCCTCGATTACAGTATTACCAGTACCTAAAAGGGGAAAAAAGTGAGATTTTTTTTTTCCTGGTTGAAGAACTCGTCCTAAGCCAGCCAAGGTTATCTGCATTAATACCAGTGTGTGGCTGAATGATGACACTGTCCCTTTCCCACTGGGCGACTATCACCTCAGCATGCATTAATTATAGAAAACTTTGGTCTCCTGATGAGAGAACTTCATCTTTACACCAAAGTAGCCGACTCTGACAGGTTTTAAACACTGAAGTCACTGGATTTCATTTAAAGCCCTGAGGCAAGAAAGCTCATCTAAAATAGTAAAATAGCAATTACGAGCTCCATGTGCAGAACTAGAATTACATTTTAGACTGGCAAATTTCCTTCATCCTGACAAAGTCCTTAACGATGCTGATATATTTTGTGGTTTTAATTGCATTTAATTTTAAAATAATTTACTTTAGAATTACAGTATTCATCCAAAAAGTCTCTTAATAGTGTAAGAAAAATACTATTTGAAGTCTTTTCTCATACGAATTCATTTTTTTAAATTCTGCCATCAGACTTTAATGCATCAACCCTTCTCACAAGTGCAGCCATACCCAAACGATTTGCGTTCATGCTGATGTGGGCTGATATATATTTTGGCACAGCCTGATAAAGTCCCTACTATGTCACCTAAATCACGCCAAAATCTAATAAAGGCCCCTGAAATTCAGAAACCTTACTTTAAATACAGAACAGTCACTGTTCAGACAAATCTAACCATAAATAATAGGCACTTACTTAGTATTGGGTACATGAGAAGAACTTTTCTCCTGTAAATGTCTGGTGGAAACTTAGCATAGTACACTTTTGCTCTTTGAGTCTCCTCATCGCTCTGTATCAGGATTTTTCCTATGCGGATTGATCTACAGCAATCCCGTAAACCTTGTTCCATTGCTTCGCCTCAAAATGAGCAGGAAAAAAAAATTATTACATGGTAAGAAAGGGCGCAACTACAAGATGTTACAATTAAATAGTCCCAATGCTGTATTGATAAATAGTTCTCAAAAGGATTTTTTTTTTCTTGGTTCCAAGTTTTAAAAAGACCTTAAGCTATTTTCTTTTTCTCTGTTTTGACAGAAAAACAAGTCTACTCAGTGTTATTTAGCTCCCAGGTATTAGTGTTCCCATGTACTAGTGCTAAGCAGGTTTTCAAAGGAGAGAAGTGGAAACATCAAAACAAACAATGTTATAATTCATATGTGGTTTGGAAAACATCTTTGAGCTCTGCCCAGAGGCACCATGGTGCACAACATAGTACAGGAACCTGTGGAGCCACTGGATTTTATATCATAGAAAGCTTTCTATGATAGTTTTCGACAAAATAATACCGTCTCTACCACCGTTGAGCATAGTTTATGTGGAGAGCTATCTTTGAGGAGTTAAAACTAGCAGCAAATGAGGAAAGAGAGTTGGCCTGGCTTCTCATAGTTAACAGTTGCTAAAGAAGAGGTCAGATGAAATCTGCTGCAGCTAATTGTCTGCTAAAATGGTGAGGAAACACTACTTGCCATTCTTTCTTAGGTATCCTTGATCACAGAACGTCAGCTAGGAGGTTTGGGTAAAACTTTGCTGTAGAGAAGTTTGTTGCATATTTTCAAAAGGAAGTTGGTTACAGGTTTCAAAAATATTTAATTCATATTCAACAACCAAAAACTGCCTACCACTTCTCATTATGCTGACTCCGCAGTTTCCCTTTTCAAATTTCACTCCTTCATACTTGTATCCTAGCAAAGGAAAGAAACCAAATGTCAGTGGCAGTGATTGCTCCCTTCTGCCCTATCTCCATGCCCTTTTAGGGCACACTATTTTAAGTGACCCTGGTGTGAATGGCAACGAGATTCCCCCACGTACCCAGGGAACAGCACTGAGCTCCACGTATCTCAACAGGTGGCATGAACCAATCTGCATGCCATACCCTGCGGTCCTCAAACAAGCCATGGGAACAGGACCAAAACCATTAAAGAACTTGTGCTTTCTGTACTTGTAAGAGTTGCTTCAGAAGAGTGGCACAGATGTGATCCTGTCCGTTTTATAACTCAAACATTAGGTGATTATTTAACATAAAGGATGCTATGCAAAATGTAGATAAATGGTATGTGCCCTAAGAAACCAAGTAAATGCACTCCAGTGCTGCAGGTGAAAAGACATAACCAGAATATGATGCTACAATGCTACTGTAATTGTGTTTTTGATCACTGAAGGACAGAAGTGGGCAATGGTATGCGTATGAAAGAGAGAGATCACTGGTACTGGGAGTTCAAGTCTCTTGTTAATTCAAAGGCAGCAAAGCAAGGTAGTTCTTCAGATCTAACCCCAGACACTGATAATGAACTTGCCCAGTACCACTGCTGGGAAGAATATGTGCAAGAGTTCTTTATGGGCTTTGCATATTCGCCTGCTTGACTGAGTAAAGTCCAAAGGCTCGTTTCAAAGGAGAGACAATAGGTTATTTCATTGATGGCCTTGAGGGATGTTCTGCTTCTGAGCCAGAAAGAGTAGCAATTATCTGTGCTGTTGGCAGCTGGCTTACAACTGCTTGGAGGGAAAGAGTTAAGTATAGATAAGCAACAATTCATACCTGAGTGTCTGAGTTCTCAAGGCACACTTCCTACTGGATGAGCTCAACTGAGGCCATTTTAGCTCCCTCATTGGGCACAGCGATTGGAGTGAAGGGGCTAACACGGACTGCAGAGCTAACGCGGTGTCAGAGGGTAAGACTTGACAGCGTGGCTAGGAATAATGCCAGAAAAGAGCCTGCACCAAAGCGGCGTGTGCCTGGAGGGCCAGGCCCAAGATGCTCGTTGCCCACGGCCAGGCGAGTGGCCCGCTGGAAAAGAACCGTCAAGCTTCAGAATGACATTACTGGCAGGGGATCTGCCAGTGAAATTGTGTAACGCAGACAGCCAATGGTCATCAAACCACCCATCACCAACTGACCTGGAACAGACGTGAAGCCAATCCTCAGGAAGTAGCTGCCGTTTTATTTAAAAACGAGCAAAGGTAAGCAATTGTGCCTCCTGAGCGCCTTCCTAAACTCTACCTAGCTTCAGCATTGAGTGTTTTCAGTCCATCTTTTCTGTAACTAAAAGTAGGGTAAAGATATACAGATGATTTACTGTGAAGGGCAGAGGGGAAGAGTGTGTGAATGTACAAAGCTGCTCTCAGCCTGCAGAAAATGCCAGTGAAATCCTCAAGGGGAGGAGGACTCACCTGGTGCGCGTCTTACAGGTGTACTGCAGGTTCAGAGTGTGTGCTTGAGTGGTTCCCAAGAAGTGGCTGATGCAGTAAGCAGCAACTATGCTACCTCTGAGTAATGCATGCAACCTCAGGTATCTTTAAAGTTAAGAGGAGCAAAACAAAAGTACTGCAGTGGGTTTCCCCTAAGGTCAATGCAGCCACTTTTTAGCTCCTGCTTACCATTGCTCCCGGCTGGCCCCTGCTTGCAACAGAGGCAGATCTATGCTGGTGTGGCAAAACTGCTTGTGCCGAGTACTTTTTTCTGTAATGGGCATGTGAAACGTCATCAGTTTTAATTCGATGTCATGGTATGGGCAAGTAAGGTCATCTTGCACATACATTGGTAAGTTTTCATCACAGTTTTGCAAACCAATTTAAGACCTTAGTAAGATGACAACTGTATGGCTATGTTCTGCTCAATCGTGTGTTACACATCTAGCTTTTTTTTAGTAACTTAAAGGGGACCTTAACTCTGTACTGTAACCTGAAAGTTAAATTGTTTCAGCCTCTTGTAACAGTTCCATGCTTTGTTACATTAATTCAGCTTCTGCTTCCAGTCCTACCTGGGGGAGGAGTGGTTTCCCACGTACCTGTTGGAGTGGTCACTGTACATTCTGTGTATGGCAGTTGGTTCAGTCCCTCTTCAACCACAAGTCTGATCTGTAGAACCAAAGAAATCAGCTTAAAGGAATGTGTTATCTAAATGTTAGATAACTACTAAATGTTAGTAGTTCTTGCGAGTACTAGGTGAACACCTAACAGCGAAGAAGATCCTCTTTTACTAGTAGTTCGGGATAGACTTTAAAGACGTTTTTTGGGGCAATGCATATGTTTTGTCCACAAATGAAATGAAAATATTGAAAAACAAAATTGGTGGGGGAGGGTTTATCTGTAATGCCTTCATAAAACTGACTTAATTTCTGTCTGGCAGACGCAGGCAGCAGAGACAAATCTTTCTGAACAAATAAGTAAACCACCAATGTTAACTTCATTTTGCTGACAGAAAATACTTGTGAGAAAAAAGGAAAATTCCCCTTCTTTCAGTTCTCCATCAGCTAGGCCCTAAGGCCTATTTTAACATCTGTCTTTCCACGCAGAAACTGCAGTGGGGCTGCCCAGAACAGCCACAGGAGCTGCCACAATGTAAATACATCACCAAGTGCCCAGAGACACGCCAGCTGATCTAGAATCTTCTTCTGGCACCTGGGGCTACCCCGGATGCTCTGCCAAGCACCTGCACTTTCGCATAGTGCAGATGGCCCAGCTTCAGTGGGGACACCTCTGCTGGAGACGTGACTCGTATGTCACACATCCCTCCGGCTTCCAGAGCCCAGAAAACCTGCAGCTGTACCCCAGGCAAAGGTACTGGAATGTATTCATCTCGGCCCAGAATGACTGCCCGTGAAAGATGCTCTGGGTATTACAGATGTAGAAAATTCTCTCTGCTAGTGAGCCAAAGATTCATAGGCCAGAACTGCTCAGGGAAAGCTACTGCCAAGCCAAAGATGAAACCTGTTACACAAAAGTCACTGTATAATGGCAGAAATGAGGTGATGGCTCCTGGGACTGAGCAAGTATATTGCTCGCTTCAGACTCTCCAGAAACAGGGCAGACTGAAAGGTTTTATCTGTTCTTCCATCCTGCCCTAGTTCCCAGCACACACGCAGGATCTGTTAGTAATTAGAAAAGATCCCTTAAACTGAAATCCCTCCTTGAAGGCATTTTCAGTAGTCTTAGTAGTACAGTGTTATTTTTCTAGAGTTGGGTTTGTGGAAGCCGTATTCAGAGGTGGTACTTAGACTGAATCGGTGAAGGGGTTGGGTCGGAGGGTGCGATTCACATGCAAAGGGAGCACAAGACTTAAAGAGCAATTCAGGGGGTATAACAGTTAATTCTGCCACTGCCACTACTTTTAGTGTAGCAAAACTACACGTGGGAAACAGGCCCTTCTGACTTGTGTGTCCTCTTTGTGCTTGACTCTGCATATGTTTGGTGTTCCAGATAGTGTACGTAGGGAAGCCAGCTCTACCACCTTCCTCCTCCCCAGACTGAAAGCAGAGTTTTTCCCTCAATCTTTTCTGGAGCACTTTAATTCAGAGATGGAAGGCACCAGAGTCCTACTACTGAAGGACACATCTCACATAAACCAAGAAATCCTTGATTTACTGTTAAGTTTCTGGGACATTTGTACACAGGTAGGTTGTGGGTTTTTTTTTTTAGGCATTTCACAAAAAAAAAAAAAAAAAAAGCCAGGTTTGGAAGAAATGTGGGTTTGTTTTTTTTTTTTCATACTGCTTTCTTGTTGACAGGGTTAACATCACTCCAAACTTTTGGCAGATAAACTAGTGAAGGTCTACAGTCTGATTAAAACTCTCCTTGTTTTTACTACGTGTATCAATGTTTTACGAAGAGGCTGGGAAGGACTCTCTTGTTAACTTGTTGGTGTTGATAAAACCTTTATGTTTGCACTACACTTTCTGCTGCCCCCGCACTGAGGGATTATGATTTCCACCTCTTTTCTCTTTGGTCCAGGGACCAGCAGCTCTGCTCCTCTCCCAGGGATGTGGCTGCCATTGCTTAGAAGCTAAAGCTGAGCAGGTATTATTATGGCCCCACAGAGAGCAGGGAGAAGTAAAGCTTTGGTCCTAAGGTAGAAGAGTATGACAAGAAATTAAAACCACAAATACAAGTTAGCAATAGCAACAAAGAAAAAAAAGTCTATTTTTATGGGGCGGAGCTAAAAGGAATGTTAAATTCTAGCAGGCCTAGTTAAACTGTCAAGGCTTACAGACTTCTGCTGAAGTTTTAGTTTATGCATTTAATGCTGATATATAACATTATATAGTCAATGTGCTCATCTATCACAGTTACATGTTTAAGATTGCCTCTGCAGTAAGCAAGGGAAGTACTGCTTGCTTTGCATGTTCATTAGCACAAGGTCTGTTGGAATTGCTGGCAAAAGCCACAGCTAATCCAAGTCTAAGGAGTTTTAGCTAACTAGCACATAAACATTTTGAGGACTTTAAAGTGGTAGTGAACCTACCCTTTCTCAGCCAATAAGCACATGAATAAAGTCTCCTTACCACACTCAAATACCACTGAAGAAATCAGGTTCGACCAGTCCTTCAGGGTCCAGGAACAGAGGATTTGGATACAGGCAACTAGAGAAAGCAGGCTGACAGTACTCTCATTCACAAGAGGTGTAATCGCTAAATAAGGAAACCAGCCAAGGAGCAGCTAGGGATGGCGTGGCTCTGACCAGACAAACCTCGACAAGTGTGACACCAAAAGATAGCCGTAATCCCAAGCAGTTACACAGTACAACTCTTATGCCTGCCTGCAGTTTGGAAAAAGGTGAAGCAATGAAATGCCAATAAACTAGAATTGAAATAAATTAAAAATTAAATTAATTTTTAAAAAATTCAGTTGGACTAGATGATCTCTGAAAGTCCCTTCCAACTTAACTATTCTAAATTCTGGAGCGACCAATATTATCTTCTCCTCCTCGGTGGGAAGAGCGTAGCCTAACTGTATTTTATGTGATAACTACATATTACCTAATTTCCAAGATCATAGTAATTCCTAGGTGGATCCTCTAACCCATTGTGTTGTAGCTTTTCTTGGAAGCTGAAGGGCAGGCAGAATAGTAGGAGTGGCAGTAATATTTCATGTCTATATAGCTCTTTTCACCTCAGGATTTCAAACCACTTGTCAAGTATGCATTATCACCCTCGTTAAGGGAGGTAGGTGGGCAGGAAGGTGAAGTGACCCATTCAGTGTCATGCAGAGAGCTGCTGGAATGAACGAACTCCTCAGACTCAGACCTCCAGTCAAACCGCAAAATCCACATTCTGCTCTCTGCAGAAAAGCACCACTGTGCTTGTGAACTGAGGCTGCAGGGCAGTGCTGTGCAGATTACAAATGCCTGCCCAAATCCAGGCTGCAAGTCAATTTTGCTTGGTCCATGCCAAAACTCTAGGCATATGATGTCTGCTGTCTCTCTGGGAGATGTCTCCTCTTCCTGTTACTCACCTGGTCTCTTAGCCCACAACATGCTGCTACAGTGCCCCCCCAGCTGTATGCAGCACCTGCCTAACTGGACCCATTTTACTGGCACCTCCCACCAAGCAGGCCTTGTTAAAATAATTCTCAGGCGGTCTCAGTAAAAATGCTTTGGGCTTGGTGAGCACCTCACTAGTTCTACAGAAATGCTGCAAGGCGCCATCAATGAAAGACTTCCACAGCGCGGGGCTGCAGGGCCACACGTGTGAGGCTCAGTGTGAGCCTCTCGCATGGAGGGGTTCTCTGCTGGTGTTTCTCTGCTTGCTCTCACTAGCACTGTCAGGTCTGTCTGCTCAGATATCTACTACCACAAGTCATAACGACTGATCCTTTCCTGTGCTAGAGGCTTACTTCCCACACCTGCCTCTTCTCCTTCACAGACACAAGATGGGTTATCTTCCTCCTCGTGATTTTAACCCCACATCTTGCAGCTGCAGGACCACAGCATTAGCAGTCGCTTTCAGAAACTTTCTGCTAACCTTTACCACCTGTTAACTCCTTTCTCCCACATGTATCTTTCAACATTTCTTCTGTGTAATCCCCTTATGTGAGGAACAACCTGCCAGAGAAAAAACTGTACCACCATCGATGCAACAGCTTGAAAAATCCCTCAAGCCCTCTTCTTATGGTGACCTTATAGTAGCAAGATACTTGCTACTAGCAACTGCCAAACGAGTAGCAAGCTGAACTTCATTCTCATTTTCTCTCTGCAACACGATATATTTTGTTCCCCTACTATTCCATGCATTTGTTTCTTCTCTTCACAGACTGCATCTTGTCGTTAAGTAGTTGTTTGCTAGTGGATGAAAAACATACAGCCAGTCTTAACTATGTTTGTACACCACCTAGGAGAGACCATGTCCCATGTGAAACTGTAATAGTGTACAGAAAATGGGACAGTCATACATAGTTTTTCACAATATTCCTCTTACAAAATGAAAAACAGACTAGCAGGTTCTGCAGCAAACATCTGCATAACCAGCAAACAGTCATTTCTGAGAAGAGCAGCTCTCCACCCATATGAGTGCAGGCCAGCAGGTAGAAGACCCTGGTAAAATGGCCTGAGCTTAGCTCACTGCCTGGAAGCTGCAATCTTGTAGCAGTGCAGGGTGGACCGCCTCCAAGAAGAGTGAGAAGGTGCATAGGAGAGGCCCATCACACTAATTAATGGTGATACAATACAGTAGTCGGGACCGGTAAGGGTTTTCCTGTCTGTAATAGAACAGCTGTTGTTTATCTCGTTTTTAAAGCACAGAACAGGAATATAAATTGCTTCTCTAGTTCAAAGAAGTTGACAGGAAAGAATGTTAAATGATGGGAACCTACTACAAGTGAAATGAGAATGTTAACCAGAAACCCTCACTGAGTACTGGTGGGGAAGGGGCCTGACACCTGGACTCGAGAACTGTACCCATTTACATACGTGGCACTGCTGATGTTGGCCTTTGTTGGCCTTCTGAATCGTATTCACACATTTAAGCATGTGAAGAGGCTGAAACCCCAAAACACTGGAAGAATGACCCATAGCCGAGCTAGTTTTCCGCAGGCTGTGGATGTTTCCTGCACTGTTCCCACTTGTCCAATAGCGTGAAGGACGTTATGTTATAATGTTATATGTCATTTAAATGGTATCTGCTGAGAACTGCTGGCACAGAATGAAGTAGGGACTGAAACTTTCTGCCTGTCCCTTATGAAGTACTATTGGCAAAGAAGGACACTCCAGTCAGTAACTTGATCCAATAGCTACAGCAATGAGTTTTGTTGGCTCAGGCCTTTTCTGTTCTTGGAGAACGGAAATGGCAGAAACATCCTCAAGAAGGGAAAAGCAGAGGGGAAAGAGGAACAAGCTGCAGAGGTAAAAAGCACTGCAGTCACAACCTTCGGTTGGGGTCATATGTAAGCCCTGAGCAAGCCTGCATCAGGCACAGTTGAGACTGGGCTCATCACAGGAACCCTCTCTGGTTTAACAAATAGTGCTGGTAATTGAATGCTCTCTGGACTGATCTTTGTTAGAGGGGGAAGAAAGGCCTTCCTCATTATTGAATGTGGATTTGCAAACAGGAAACACCCTCCTGAATACAAGGCAGTATATGTGTGGGAGTGGGTGTTGTGGGTTTCTTTACGTGTGTAATTTAAAGGAGATAAATGTTGCATTCCCAACAGTCTTTGTTCTGACTTACTAAAATGTGTGAAAACTTCAGATTGCTTTGTCCGTAACTACCATATGGTTAAAAGCACATTCCCAGTGTGGATGCACCCAGAGCTACTAATCGAAGGCACGAGTGGCAGGAGGCACTTCTGCGTGCAATCAGTTGTTAGCATCTAGACTGTAAGAAACTGTACAGCTCTGTTCATAAGATCAAAAGTAGTTCTTCAAACTAACACTAAATTATCTCTAGCCTCTGTGTATCCGTTTTTAAACAGTATTCTCTTATTGCTACTTCTTGCTGTCCTAAAGTAGTTGTCTTTGATAATAGTTTCTGGAACCCTTTGAGATGAAAGCAGTCTGTAACAAAGAACAGAAGTCCCTACAGAGAAAGTTGCTGTCAAACAGCAATTTCCTTTGTTTAGAAAAGTTGCTCTCACACTAACATTACTCTAGCTTGAAAGACCCATTTTATGAAAGAATTACAAAGTACAACACCGAGAAGAAGAAATTCTTCACCTACCAGACGATCAGCAGAAAATACGAAGTCTCCTCTACTGGCTGTCCTGAAAAAGGTAACAATTTCTATTTTAAATTGGGGAATAATTTTAAGAACATTGCTTAAATATAATATTACTTCAAGGGCAATATATTCTAAAGGTAGTTTGGAGAAAAGTCTCGTTTGGAGAAAAGTCTGCTGCCGCATTCAAACTTTATCCCACAGAGGTCCTACTTTAGGGTTTCGTACTGGGTGGAGAAGATTGGGATGCCGTACGCTAACACAGGGCTTTGCCTCTTACAGTAGTGGAGGCAGTGCTGCTGCACTGTACAAGTAGCAGTTAAAGCATGAAAACATAAAGATGATATTCTGTGTGTGTTCCATTGTACCACCATTCCAGCTCACTTCCAAAAGACCTCAAAAGCTCAGATCCGCACTAGCCTGGTACCTCCTCTACAACTGTAAGAGAGCTTTGCTTTGTCCGTTCTTAAGTCAATCAAACCATGGAAAATGATAAAGCAGATCCCACGCCCTGAGACTGATTTAACACACCTGACAAGCAGCATATCGTATCTTATCTGAAATTCATTCATAGTGTGACAAGACTAGTGAACTTGCAGCTAAAATGAGCAGGGACAAATGAGTACAACTATGAAAAGACCTTTCTGCTGGCTTACCAGCTCGGGTGGAACTTTTTCCTAACGTGATTGCTTGGCTTCTGGCCCATTCAGAAGTCAGGAAGAATAAGCTCACCTCTTCCTGCTACATGCTGTGTAAATATGCCACGTTGAAAGCTTGAATTCTAAAACCAGTTTTTAACACCTTGCTTCCCATGTCAAGACCAGCTCTCACCACACAAGAGTAGGACAAATTACCAATTAATGAGCCAAGATTTACAGTGCGCTAGCCTTAAAAATACTCTGACAAAAAATCACCGTCGTATGCAGGTAATTTTTAGTGAAACGTTCTACTAATCACAGTAGTCATACCTCTCTCTCATTTTCAAACTATGATACTCTGAATGTCTCTTGAAATACCAAAAACATAGTTTTGCACTTAATCTCCGAGGTTCTGCAACATCTTACGTTTACGTGAGTTGAAGTCGAGATGTTTGTCTGCCTAGTCCCTGTGCAGCTAGTAACTTAGCCACACTAAGAGAAGGAGTTTTTAAAAGACTGGCGGCCTAATCTGATTTCTTTCCTTGTGCTAATTATTCATTACTTAAAATTCATTAATTAAAATTCATCATTCATTATTTAAAATGCTGCTTGTTTTAACATTTTTCGCTCTTTCTAGCAGTGACAGGATATTCCTAATGTTCTGCTACTTTGACACTAATGAAAAAGCCAGTATTCAAAAAAGCCCCCCAAAACAAGCTTACAATCATACAAACTAATTTTTTTTTAAAAGATTTTTAAAGGGATTCATATTCCCAACTGTGGTGTGTACAAATATAAAAACAAAACAAAACAAAAACATCAAGTAGCGAAGTGTGTAGGTGGTATATGCTTAGGTTTTTCCAAACTAGGCTATGGCATTTCAGAAAACTTACCCATATTTCATGAAAGGGTGGTAAGGCCAACCTGACAAAGTCACGGCTCTGGTTTTGATTGCAAAGCAATACGTGTTTAGAGTGAGTACTATGGGTTATTAATACAGATTACTAGGCTTCAAATGAACTGCTCTGTCCTTGCACAGAGACAAACATGTTTTTACACACAGTTCACAGAACACCCTTAGTCAGTTGTGCCTGGTTTTTGAGGGGATGGAGGACAAGAAAAAACAGTGGTGGCATGCATAAAAGTTAGAGACAAATAATAATAATGCTGAAAATGACAGACCTCGTGTACACCTTCTGGAAAGCTGTGATCAGATTTCAAGCCCCACATCATGGGAGAATTAATTTCTAGGGGCCAGAAAAAAGGCTCATGTGAAAACACTGGAACTGTTCACCTTAAAGCCTAGATAGAAGGATACAAAGTAATCATCTATAGCAGCCTAGAAACTTTGTTAAACTTCTTAATACAGTACCAAAACAACATCCCAGAAAGTGACACATGAAAACCTGACTGTTGTAACATACAAATTAACTGCAGGACCATTGAATAAAACAATATAAACTGGTTTAATTTTGTTTCTGAAGGGTCAGAAGCATTGCTACTGTACAATTAAGTCACGGGCATGTCCTAAGAGGTGAGAAGAAATGTTTTTTGGGAATATGTCTTAATGAAAAGCTAACTGCAAGGTTTTTTGAACTTCCTGCTTTAGCACCTGGTATTGGTTACAACCACTGACAAGGCTGTAGGCTAGCAGGTTGTGGTCCGACACACTTGAGTAATTCCTGTTTCTCCAGTTTGCCTTACAAGAGAACTTCTCAAGAGACAGCCAGGGTGCTGGGAAGATAAGGCTGAAAAAAACCTGCTTCCCTAAACAGAATTTGTAGAAGACTTTTATAAGAAAATTCAGGCACTGGAGCAACTGGTTGCCGTTAATGGGAGATGACAGATGACATAGCTGGGAAACAGGAGCCCGTTCACTTTGTCTGAGGGAGAACCGGAACTGATGTGTCTAAGTACTCAGTATTTTAAGTGCCTGTGTGGTATGTGAAAGGGATCCCAACCTGCCTGCCTGCAGTAAAGCCATCTTTACTCATCACGGCTGAGTTGCACACCGTTGAATCATCGTACTTGGTATAGCAGTCAGGACTGCATGTCCTGCTGCTTTGCTGTCTTCATTTCTGTGCTGCTCACTCCATTCCCTGGGGAATAAGAAGCTGTAGCAGAACACAATAGAATGATCTTGTATAAAAGACACAATAACCCTTAAATACCTACATTTAAATCACGTCTGCTCTTAAATCAGGAGTTAAATTGACACTACCAATCTGAGCTAATGAATTTCTTTCTACAGAAACCAGAGCTCTGGATTGCAAATTGCTACACTATTCATTTTAGCTTCCAGATCACTGGTTCCAACCTGTGCAGGCCAGAAATGAATGTGAGGTCACACCCTCCTTAGAAAGAGGCTGTAACTGTTTGTTGCCAGACGCTCAATACTTAAATGCATCAGTTCCCATGCCATTAGAGGGCTCAGAACTCCCATCCGACACACAGTGTTAACAGGCATCTGCCCACCCATTCGGCATAGCCCAGACATCAGAACTGAACAAGCCTGAGGGAAAACAAGCACACCCACGCACGCTCCAACTGAGGCAATCTATCTGTCTCCCTAATTCTGGCTCACGGACCTCGTTCTCGTTAACTTTAATGACAGCTGCATAAAATGAAGCAAAATATATAAATGGTAATTTTAGTCTATCAAATACTTATCACTGATTCAGCCAGCTGTCTCTGAACCCACCATAGGATGTGATAACTAGCAACATGAAGGTGTTTTTTCTTTCTTTTTTTTTTTTTAAACTGGACAGTTATTCCAATTGAAAGGCTGTGTTATATTTCTCTGAATGAGAAATTTCTCAGGAATAAGGAAGGAACTTTCCACTTCTGTGAGCAGCTCATCCTATGGACAAAACAGAGTCCCTGAGATCTTCTGTATCTGGCCTGACCATCCTTAGGTTGATGTAAACATGCCTGCTTCCAACTTGCCCTGCACTGGGAATAGCTATCACTTCACAGTAATAGTCCTAAGTCAACAGTTTTTCCCTTCTTTTACTCTGTTTCTTTCTCTCCGTAGCTTGCTTTTTAATTTTTGCCCTTTCCATGACCTTTCCAGGTGATTGCTGTCCCTGGAACAATTGTGTTTGTGAGCATTAAGTAATCCCCATGTTCTCCGTGAACTCACGCAGCTCTGGTGCTACCTGTTCTGTTTTAATCCAGAAAGAAAGATACATCGATTGTATTTAAATACCCTGGAGATGACATAGCTTTTCCCTCTTCCCCATGCAGTGTGTACGAACATATCCTTTTGTCAAGGTAAAATCAGATTTTTTGACCAATAACTCCTCTTAGCCATAGCTCCTTACTCACAACTATGAAACTTCCAAGAAGTTTCTTCTAGCCCTTGGTTTGAATGGCACAGTTGGTGACACAGTCCTCCCGAGGCAGACTACACCTGCCCAAGGAAATGTTACTGCAAGTTTCTAACCAGTGCATAAGAAATACTTTCACCTCCGCAGCTGAGCACATTTTAGCATCTTTCTGGGTGACAGGTGCTAAAGTAGGCCAGTCTGAGGCCTTTTCTTCACTGAAATGCTGCTGCCTTAAAACAGCATTTCCTTGCTGTTGTTACACGCAAAGCCTACATGTGCCTCTCTGAGCAGTCTGTTGTCCAGTTTTCCTCACTGGGTGGGAAGGGAGCTTGGAAGCGACAGTGATGTCTCTGCTGCCAGGAGCGGAGTGTTATGTTCAAGTGCAGCATGCTAGTGCTGCAGCTGTTATGAGTGACTCGTTATTTACAAGTCTTATTCTACACTTCCCCTTATGGGAGTCTTGTGCAATGGACTGATGCAACTCTAAAAAAAAAAAAAATCTCTTCAAAGTTAAAATATCAGCTGCTATTTTCTGGTTAAGCTCAATATACTCAGAAGCATTCAAAATATATTTGCAAGAGTTCAAAATTTACTTGCAACAAAATAATAATAAAAATACCTAGCTGGGTACAGTTACTACATTGCTTGTATGCGCCCAGATATCAAAACAATATGTTATTTCTTTTTCACTAACCTTAAACCCTTTTATAGGCCATCAACAAGCAGAGTTTGGATTTCCCCTCTCTGTCTCTGCTTAGCCCACTTACAACGTCCCTTTCTGTTCTGCAGGAATGCTGCCAGGAAGACGTTCTTACCTCCAGAGATCTTTTGTGTGGTCTTGCCACAGCTGCCCTCCTTGCAGCAAGCCAGCACTAGCTCCCTGTGTTCCTGCCTGCAATGAGATCAGCTTTTTCCACAACACGTTGAAGAGCCAAAAATCCTAATTTAAGGTAACAACAAGGCACATCTAAGCCAATAAAATTAATGTGGGTATTATCTTTGAAAGATGATGATTTCTTTTGCATAAAAATACATCAGTGCTATTACAGTCGCAAGTTTAAGTACTCAAGAGCCAGGAAATACTGAAATGCAGCCTATGCAGATAGGACAGAGAAGAAATAAGGGGAAGAAACTTGTTTGTGCTCTGTGTTAGTTATTGTAGATGTTAGAAAGCCATGTGTTGCAGGATAAGAAGCATTTATTCAGAACCTGGAACACTCCATCGACAAACTGTTTCACACCTCTGTACCTGCTGGTGGTTCTCGCATCACAGTAGGGAAATTGTGCTTTTAATAGATGCCCACTATGTACGTTTGTCTTATGTCGCACACTAAATTTAATACGCTATAGTATCACCTTCCATGTGCAGAACAATCAAAGATACAACCATGATCAGTGGGAGGTATGCTTTCAACATCTGAGGTGCTATGTGAGGCACACTAAAACGTCAGGTCTTAAGTATCTCACGTTGGATGTTCAGCAGTGGGGCACAATTTTGCATGGATTTTTGCACTTCAGCTGAAGATCTGTGAAAGTGGGATAACACCTTCATGTCTCACAAGGTACGGCGGCGGCAAGGGCTTTTGGTGACAGAAAGTGGCAAGTGTGGAAAACAATGCCTTCAAAAAAGGCAGTTTCCTTTGGAGGTAAAAACTGTTCTCCCTGGTCTGCCTGCCTCCTTAGTATTGTCCCTCTCCCAGGATTATTGTTCTCTCTCATTCCTCCCAGCCCATCACGGTCTGGTCTGTATGCTGTCCCCAACTCTTTGTCCCAAAGCTATTCTTTTTGCCTGATCTGCCCCAGTCCCTGCTCCTCAAACATCCAATTCCAGTTCGCTTTCATTCGAGCTAGTAGATCAGCAGAAGTACCACTAGAAAATCAGGTAGTTATACTAATGGCAAGAGAAATCGAGTACTAGAATCGTTATTCTTTTCCACAATACTAACTCAGATAACCTGAACGGAAGCTGAGCTGTTTTAAAATCTTTTTGGGGCAGCCTGTGGACTTGCTGGCCGCGCTCTGCGCTGGTGTGGATGAGACTGCCTGACTGGCACATGCCTCGCCGGCGGGCCTGAGGGAAGAACGAGCCCTTGTCCGGCAGCTGGTCACTGACGGGGCAGAGGGGGCTGAAGGCAGACCGCGTTGTTTCCGGGTGACTTTCAGCTCCCTTCTCGCACAAAGCGCAAGCAGGCCGGGAGGTGAGCGGGAGCGAAGGCCGCCAGGTTGCCGCTACGCGCGGCCGGCCTACCCGGCCCAGGGCCGCGCTGCCGCACGGCTGCGGCAGGGCCGCGGGGGGC
>VXAL01018021.1:61069-73684 GCA_013399475.1 Chauna torquata | reverse complement strand
CGCGCCTCGCGCCGCTCCTCAGCGCGCGCCACGCGGACGGTGAGCGCCAACGGCTCCGCCACCGCCCGCCTGCGGCCCCGCTCCCTCCCTCCCTCCCGGCCTCCTCCTCCTGCTGCCCGGCTCCCCCGCAGCCCCTGAGCCCCGTGTGGGCCGCGGGGCCCGTCCTGCCCTGCAGAGCCCGCCTCGGGGTGCGGGAGCAGGCCCCGCGCGGGTGCCCGTCAGGCGAGGGGCTTGGAATGGCGCGGTTCGGGGCGAGCGGTGTTGTGGTTGTTGTGAGGTGATCGCTGTCAAAAGCCGCGCTTGACGCTCCGGTGCTGGGCTCTCGGGCAGTGCTGCACGGGTCACCTCCTCGCGTCCCTGCTGTTTTCCCTGCAGCAGCCGACCGGTCGTGCTTCCAGCCGGCCCAGCTCCCCGGGCCGCTGAGGGTCGGCGGGGTCGTTCCCCAGCTCGCTGGCGGGAAGGCTCTGGTTGGCTTCAGGGCGCTCTTCCAGGTGATGAAAAGAGGCGTAGGCGATGGGCTTCTCTTCCAGCTCAGGTGCAAGGGCAGCGAGCAAAGAGCTACCCTCAGCAGCTCTGCTTTTGTCTCAGGTATGCCAGGAGAGCCGCACGAAAGGCTTGCCTGTTTGGAGTGTGGTGAGAAGCTGTTTGCTGATTTTACCTCCAAATACTCTTACGCAAGCTCTCGTTTAGCCTCTGCTGCTTCACGTAGTTACACAGGTTCTGCTCTGCACTAAAGATCATGAAATGCTGGCTGCGTTGTCTATGTAGTGTGCTTTCTTTGCTTGTCCTACATACATGCTGCCTTTGTCAGGGACCTTTCAGATAAGCAGGAAAATTATGAGAAATTCTGAACTAAGCTGGTAATGCTGATTTTCATGATTTAGTCTATAAATGGTCAACCTGGGCTTAGTAAACTACTTCTTAGTAGGGGAAAAACCAGCTGTGCTCGTGTTTCACATGCAAAGTTTCAGACAGGATATTTTTTTAAACAATGAATTTGTGAACTTTTGACAGAGGGGCTGATAATGGAAATGCTGGCAGAGCCTTAAACAAAGAGGCGCAAACACACATCCCTCATTCGACTTGCACATTTTGATTCTGCAATAATTAAGGGATGTATATCAGTAATTTTGTAGGCAGATGTCTGTTAGGAGAAGAGGATTTAAAAAAAAAAGGAAAGCCCTGGCACATCTTAATTAACCTGTCAATCTATTTAACTGAGAACCAAACCTGCAGGAACTCTGCAGAGTTAAAACAACACTTAACAAGAACTTACTGTGGGATTGTGGCTTGCTTAAAAATGTAGCACAGAGAGAACAGAAGACAAAACTGATGAGAAGGTGGAATGATTGCAACAGTCTGTGTAGCCATCTGCTCCAATAAACATTTATGTTTATTCATTTTTGCCTAACGTACCTATGTTAATGTACCTATGAATGCATTTCTGTAAATATCAGCAAAGCTCAATATGAAAATGGAACCTAATCTTAAATTACAGTCTGAACTTTCAATAGTGGGAATTGGAGTATTAGTCTCTGTTCAGTTAACTTGGAACTGACTCTAGGACTCTTGGATGATGATTATTATTATTATTCTATTTATTTATTTAGGTGAGCAGCACCCCAGAGAGATAACAGGCTGAAAGACAAACTGAGGGATGGGAAACTGGAAGCTATTGTAGAAATGGATTGTTGCCGGTTCAGAGAAGAAGAGGTATGATGTAGGGAAGTCTGAACATGTAACTGTGAATTTCACCTGAATACAAATGCCCAATTGTTAGATTTATGTGAATCTTTCTTTTTTTTTTTCCCCTAGAAGTGAGACTTCAGAAACAATTCATCCTCTTTATATATATATATTTGGGAAATTTATGTAATTTTTAATTCTGTTTGACAGGGGAAAAGGAGGGAAGAATTTATCTGTGCACAGCAGCTACTGCTAGCAGTTGTTCTAGAGACAAAATCAAAAAAAGGGCAATATCTCCCGTGCTCTCGTTTGACTGCATTTGCCATCAAGCTGAGAGAACTTGCTGCTGAAGTCTCAAGTAGCAGACCATCTAGCCTAGCAAAACACAGAGACATCAAATGAAAGGTGAGCCAGAGTAAGAAGCATTTTGTGATATGTTTGGGGGTTATTTTTAACCATTTTGTGATTTATTACTTAACTAAAGAGCACCTCTTCCGGGAAACTGCAAACTGTAAAGCAGATAAGCCATGGAATGAGGATATGGGCAAGAGCTGGTTGGGAGGACAGGATGCTAGTCTGAAAACATGGGCATCGTAACCGCAAAGTCTCTAATGCCAGCACGGGTGTCTGACACAGAGCGCTGGAACTCAGTGCCATTAAAGCTCAGAGGACGGCAGGTTCTGTGCTGGTGTCATATCAGAGCATCATGGCAGTCTTCCAGCAGGTGTGTGCCATCTAAATTTCTAACACCTTAAACATTTGTCCTTGTCACTATGCCTGTTTTATCCCTAAATTAATATGCATAAATTTATTAAGACAGGGACTAATGGTAGTTTATTAAAACACAAGGCACGCTTGTACTTTCATTCCTGGGAGGGACCCTGAGTTGCTACCAGAATGCAAGTGAACTACAACACCTGTAATAATTAAAGACCAATCACATTTTCACTGAATTCAGTGAGAGGTTTGTTACTGACATCAACAAGTGAGTCACATAAGGGATAAAATACACAACTGGGTTCATGTGGAAGGTTTTTCCTTCAAGAAGGTACTCTCAGCTGAGTTTTTGATGCTTATCCCATTGCTGCCTCCTCCAGGCCAGAATCCCACGAACCTGTACCCCTGCCATCTGAGGAAGCATCTTCTAAGATCCCAGTGCTGTGCCAGCCCTGCCTAATGAAGTTCGGAGGGAAAACAGGTGACTTTGCTTAGATAGATAGAGGGCCATGCTAGAGGTACTGTGCAGCATCCAGACTGTACGTTACTGGGAGTCAGACATTATTTAATCGGAAGCCTGACTTAATCAGCATATGTGTCTAGACATTGAAGCAGAAACAAGCTCTATCCATATTCCAGGAATATCAGGAGTTGTACACTAGGCATAGCATTATTTATAAAAGGATTGTTTTGTGGCTTTAATAAGCTGATGCATTAAATCCCATCTTCTTGACATTCATACAGTCAGGTCAACTTTGGTGTTTTTTTTTACTTTGACTTTAGGTTTGTTAATTGTCAAGACTCAAATTTCAAACATATAAATTGTACTGTATCCTAGTTACTGTTCTCTGAATGCTTATTTTTAACTAAGCACTGAAACTTCTAAAATTCAAACTGTTAATTACGTGACACTGCATGGCCAGTAATTAATGTCAATATATCAGACTTTAACTGTCTGCTTCATATTTGAAGTTAATACTTCCAGTCCCCTGAGGACAAGAAAATACATTAAACAAAGGGGAAGGAAGACAACAGGCATGGGGAGAGTTAAGAAGAAGACATTCATTTATGCTATAGACAAAAACAATTCTTCTAAGTATACTCTCCAGTATTGCCCTTAATCTCTGAAAGTCATTTCTTAGTACAGAAAGACAAAGTGCATAGTGTAGATTGAATGTATATATTTTCTTCTGAGTGATTATCATACTTATATGGTGAGTGTACTTTTATTGTTTCTATCTTGAGTTTACGCGGTCCATTTAACGGCAACTGGTTTGTGTGTAACTCTGCACATGCGGATGTTGAAGCTGGCATCAAAGTGATAGGAAAGTATTTGAGGAGGCATGAAATATAAAAGAATAATTTCATATCCATGTGTTCCCTGCTAAAGATAAAGAATTGGAGGGGAAATAGCACTTTCTTAAGAAATAAGAAACTACATACTGGTTACAGCAGTTAGCACTGCACAATAAAGTTGATCCTTTCTTTTGCTCACTACACAAACACGATCCTATTGCAACAGTTTACAAACTCAGTGTCTCTTCTTGCTGAAGTCACAGTTTGCAAAGACAAATTTCAGGCTATGCATTGTTTGCAAGTATTAACTTGTTCTTAATTTATACGATGAGTTGGTGAAATTGCATTCTGATTTTTCCTGATCTCTAATTGGATTCTTTTCATTTTTCTTGCCCACATAAGAGCACACCTACTTCATGTATATGAGTCTTCCTGAATATTTGTTTGAACAATGTTATAACAAGATGCTTTTAGAAAGTAAAAAAGATGAAGAGAAAAAAAAAAAACCACAACAAACACCAAAACCTTGAGCCATAACCGCTTTTGCTATGAAGGTCTGCTTTCATACTTCCAAATATTTAGACATTATTTTCAATATTTGCCTTCTTCTGGACCAAGCCATTTCCTCTGACTAAAAATACTACATTCATGGAATCATTTAGTTTGGGAGGGGCTTCTGCCAGTCACCTCTACCAGTCCGCTATTCAAAACAGGGCTAGCTTCAAAGTCAAATGAGGGTGCATGGGGCCTTGTTCAGCCAAGATTTTAAAATCTCCGCAAGTGAAGATCTCATTAATTCACTGTAGAGCTTAACCATTCTTACTGTAATTTTTTTTCTCTAACATCTTGCTGGAATTTCTCTTGTTACAACTTGCAACTGTTGCCTCTTGTCCGTTCACAGTGTACCTACAGGAAGAACCTGGCACAGTTTTTTCTCTAGGTGTATCTAAGGTAATTGAAGACAGCGATTGCATCATCCCTCAACCTGCTCTTCCTCAGGCTTAGACAAGCTCAATTCTCACCTCATAGGTCATGCCCTCCAGCTCCACAGGAATCATAGAATCATAGAATATTCTGAGTTGGAAGGGACCCACGAGGATCATCGAGTCAAGCTCCTGGCTCCACACAGGTCTACCCAAAAATTCAGACCATGTGACTGAGAGCATAGTCCAAATGCTTCTCAAACTCTGACAGGCTCGGTGCCGTGACTATGTCCCTGGGGAGCCTGTTCCAGTGCCTGACCACCCTCTCGGTGAAGAACCTTTTCCTGATATCCTGAGTCCTTCCAGCCTGTGCAGTAATGGACAAATGGGGCTGCTGACCATGCTTGACATGAGCTTAACTGATTTATGTGAAGTCTGCAGACCCGCAGACATTCCCACTGTAACTTTGTGTAAATACAGGATCTTGCTTCCGCCCTAAACTGTTAAGATACGTTTCCTTGAGCTATAAGGAACTGTTCTGTTGTACCCAGATAGGTTTGTGGTTCCACAAAACTTATGTTAACTGCTATCTACTGGATAGTAGTTCTGTGAGGGGGTTCACCCTTGATGAGTTTAGGTCGTATTTTATCCTAAACATACAAACAGCTAAGATAACACCTTTCTTTAAGCTATTAGGTGTGTATAAGAGGAAATAAACCACCAGTGTTTGTAATCAGTGATCTTGGATGTCAGTAGGTCTCCATGGACCTTTCTGATGGGCAGTTTTTGCCAGCACATCAGCTGGTGGATGCCTTTTCTCTGAAGCGCTGGAATTCCCCAAAGCCTTTGCCAAGCATGCCTTTACCAACTGGAAAGCCCCTAACGTGGGGTACACTTAGGGGTGTGATGGTGAGATCTTGGTGTCCCTGCTATTTCTCAGAAGCTGCAAGGATTGGAGCATCCTAATTCTCATCAAACCAGCATTGCTGGCTGTTGGCTAAATGCATGAATTAATGCTGTCCTCGATCTTTATTAGCAGCTTTCATACAGCATTCCATAGACGCCACAGCCCTATTAAATTCCCTGCGACAATTACAAGAATTTGCCTTCTGGTGAGACTAATTCATGCAAGAGCTTTAATGAGTGTTTTTCCCCTCCCTGTAGATCTGTGCTTAAAAATCCTCTCTCATGCTGATACAAAAACACAGTTGCAGATTATATCTTTAAAGATACAGTTATGTTAGCGTGTGTTGCAGGACTGAGTCTCTTATCAAGCTGGTAATGAATTCACTGTTTGCTGTTAAATGAATGCTCTGATTATTTTTCAATGCATTGCATTACATACATTTGCAATTCCATTCTCAGTGAGGCTCTATTGGAAAATGTGCTGATATGAAAAAAATTATTTTCGTGTTCTGCTATCATTTAAGAATAAATGGAGTGTTATCTTCCATTTTTTCATTTAATGCTGTAGACTAGCCATCTGCTCTAGTCACTGCTTTCATTACTAACAAACAGGAGAATTTATTTTTAGGTTCATAAAGTATATAATGTTCATATATTGATGCTGATCCTCAGTGTATGTTTAAATAATTAGCTGTTCTATATTACTTGTGAAAAAACTATTCAAGAACAACAGAAGGAAAGCATAAACAAACTATCCTTATTTGAGGAAAATTCATGGTATTACTTTGTAAGCCTCTTTACTAACAGCATAGCGAAGCTGTTAATGCTTGAGGCATTTAAAATGCTAGGAATCCTCAGAAACATGAGTGAGTCATCAAATTATTCTTCATTGCCTCTTAGCAAGCTGAAACAATCATCAGCCACATGATATTAAAGAAATAGCATGCCGCTGATTATATATGTTATTGTATATGCTTTCAATGTGACCTCATAATATTTCACTGAGATGCAGATTTTTTTTTAACTTTTTTAATTAGTAATTTTGGTTGGGTTATTTTTTTTCCTTGCTGGTCTTTGAGACATTGTAATAGGGTGTAATCTTTCAAGAGATGTATGCTTAGCATAGTGTTAACACTATCCAGCTCTGCTAAAGTGTTTGAAGCAACAAAAATGGAAATAGTTCAAATCGTTAGTCACTGCTAATTAGGGTGCTTGTGGATATAATGTGAGAAGTTAAACAACCTTTTTGAGTGGTTGGCATGCTGGTTAGTATATTAGATGGTTTTCTAGCCCTGTGATATTTGTAATATAAATGATATGATACGTTTTAGATAAATAATTTGTAAAATGGCTAACTATATTAATAATAACATGTAAGCTGTTTGCCGTTAAAAAATATAGGAGAAGTCATAGTGGAAAATCTGTTTTTATACCTGAGTCTTGCGTAGTGTTAAGGTTAACCAAAGCATCCTTTTTAGGAAGAAAACCTAAATGACATTTTTGTAATGCAATTGTAGATTTCAAAGTACATTTCACTTACGCTAGTTATTTAATTGACTGCAAAATGCAATTCACACTGCACTTCAAGTGTGCGTGTAGCTTTACTGTTCTTAAAGGTAGGGTCTTAGGAGTAATAGGAGTTAATATTTTTCAAGAAATAAGTATAACAGTTACTATCTCCAAATCAGGACTGCCCCTTTCAGCACATATTCTACTCGTCAAAACTAATGTTAAATCACTCTGAGTGAGGGGTTCTCTTTTTCTCACATCGCAACTTTGTCCTATTTTCCCACTTTTAGCTTTTCTTTAATTTCTTCCCATAAATTTCCCCTCTTCATATACCTCAGTAAAGCATTCCCCTCCTCGCGTTCACTACCTTCAAACATTGTTGATTATAAATTATGACTGAGTATTGTCACTTTTCTGTATCTTCTAGCGTGACTTCTGCTTTCACTTTGATTTCTATAACTCTGGAGGTACTTTCATTTAGTCTGGTGCACGACATAACTGGAATTGTAGATGTTACCACGTGAAATACAGGTGTCAGTCTCCCCTTGGCATACAGATTATTTAGCATTCAGTGTTGATTCTGTCCATTTTAGAGGATCATTTAATAATTATAAATCTTAGCTCTATAAATAGTCTTTATGAAATTGTGCTCTACTTTTTTTGCAGCAGAAAGAAGTACTTGTCACTATAAGTGAAGCTCACTCCAATGTTATGATCATATTAAACACTTTTAAAGAGAAAAAATATATGAAACCTGTTTTATATTTAGAGTTTATTAAAGGTTTTAAATTCTAACTGCCATTTGTTAACAGTTCCCTGTACATAACTGACAGTGTAGCTGACTCCAGTGTTTAGATTGTAAGTCATAAGCTTTACCACTGTACTTGTGCATATTCACAATCTTGATATTTTATATGTAAATCTCAGGATTTCACTACCATGCATATTCCACTTCAAGTACTTCTCTGCCATAGTGCAAATCTCCTGTGAGCATAGCCTTGATGAATTTTTACAGATAGCTTTATTCCACTTACATGGCTAAGACATTTTATGTATGTGTGCCAAGCTGTCAAAACTGCAAGGATCTAAAATGAGGCCAGAGCTGCCACCCTTAGGAAATGGAGAACACAGAGATTTGAGGGCGTAATGCTAGAGAGCTTTAATATCCTGCTGCAATGTAGTTTAGGTTTCTTTTTATTGAAGGACTGGAATGCTTAAAGAATGACCACTGGTCAGAAGTAACTGGAAATTTTGAGGTGTCTCCAGGGTGAAACTGTGAACAAAGACCAAAAATGTGACAGTTTGTTTAAGACTGCAGAACTGAAAGATACCACAGAAGGTGCATCTTTTGTCTAAAAGAATAAATTCTACTCATTATTAGTGCAATAACTCAGTATGTGAAAGTGCTAGAGCAGTCTAGTTGTAAATAATGAGTTACACCCTCTGTGGTTTCACTAATTCTCAATTGTTTCAAATTTTCTGTGATCCATCAGTGTGCAGGCACCATCTCAATTGCCTTGCTGAATGCTAATGAGTTTCTACTGAATTTAATCACAGAAAGACATCTCTTCCACATCGACACCTATTACCAACTCCAAAATTGCTTTGCAAAGCTTAGCAGGGATATGTCCGTAGTTTTGTAGCTGCCTTTAAGAACTGGAAGTCACAGCAGGCACTGTGAAATAGAGCAATAAGATGGGCTTGAGGAGCATTATATCATGACCATACCAGGGAACTGTCTTAGTGTTTACCAAATACGTTGAAACCATCCCGAAGGCAATATAAAGATAAGGTAAAAAATGAAGGAAGAAACTACATATGGAAGTCCATATATTAACCACACAGTTCCTATATTTAGAGGCAGGCAGGAAGCAATATATTAAGAACATGCTTTTATCTAGCTATGCTTTAGATCAGCTCTGAGATTTTCTCTGCTTCCTCCAGCTATCCAGCTGACAGATGGTGTCATAGCTTTGTGGCTGAGATCTGTAAGCGAAACGCTTGTCCTGGGTTTAGCGTTCACCAAAGGGAATCTTGAGTTGGGACATACATTTCCAGGCTGTCCCCAACTTTTCGCTCAGACCTTTCTCTTCCAAGAATTTCCTGTGATTCCTAACTTTGGATTCATAACTCATTTTAACACTCCCCTTAGGGTTTAGTTTCAATACTGTCTTTAGAAATGCTTTTTTTTTTTTTTTGCTTGGATGGAGTAAGCTGGAGCTATCTTCTGCCTGGACAATAAATGGGCTTTTGCAATTGTTCTTCTGATACATCAATAGAAAGAAGTCACAAACCTGTAGTCTACCTATTAGTGATATTTCCTCCATTTGGATTCATTCTTCACACAGTGAAACTTTTTTCATATAAGCATGTAAGTTGCCAACTCTACTTTTTATGAGACTATAAATAAGCATTTGGCTTGTTGCTATTTCTTGATCAGGATTAAACAATTATAATCAAGCGCATGCAGGATGAATGAGCTAAGGAATAATATCAGCTTTGGCTTTGAGGATTTTGTAATAACAGGTGCTTCAAAATGTCTGAATCAATATACCTATGGGAATCATCTGAAGCAATTTTACAGCTTTTTATAAAACCTCGTTTTATTGCTGTTCATTCTTTCATTGTGCACTGTTTCACAGTTCACATCCATCTGCAAATCTCATTTTTTGTCCATTCTGACTACATTTCCCCTCCCATTCATCTATTTTGAAATAAATAAATTCCAGTTTGCCTCTGCAATGCCTTGATTTTAATAGATATATAATACCTCCACAGTGAAGTTTTTGTGGTTCTGCACTATACCCTGATGTATGGTTCTTGCAGGAAAAAATGTCTAAGTACCCACTTTTAGTATCTTTTATTAACCAGATGATGCTTTCAAAGTGTTGAGAAAACATTAGCAAATTAGTCTTCATGCCAACACCCAATATGTCAGCGGTGTCTTCATTATTTATTTTTTTTTAATCTTCATTTTGCTGTTAGGGATATAGCTGTACGGTATGTTGGGGTATGCTGAAAGTGTTCTCAAGACCTGGTTTGCTGCCTACACCGCTCAAGGAAGGCCTGGAGGCCATGCTACAGAGTATACCCAAGTACACCTCTCAGATTAGTGTGATATTAGTTTGCCACAGTATTTTAGCATTTAGTATTTTATAATTCTAATATTAGCAACATAATATTTTACCGTGCTTTGGGAGGCAGTGTGGAAAAATTCCAGATTAGAATCTTTTAGGATTCTATTTGCAAATCTCTTCTGTGGTGAGTTATTACCATTCCTGGAGCTTCTATTTCTTCTACCTGAGCTGCTTCAGCTGCTTCTGTCATCTATTCTGACTGCAAACTCTGGACCAGGGATTGATTTTTGTGTTATACAAGGAGATCCTCTGCTTCTACAGCTAAATTTTCAGAGAAGCATGCCTATTTCTTTCATGGCAAGCTGCTTTAAACAGTTTTAAGTTTATAAAAACTCTTCTGTTAGCTTTCTGTGTCTACATCGTGAGCTTTGTTATCCTGGTTAGATCACTTTGAGATGTTTCTGATCACTAAGGTATACAGTCTCTTCTTGCTGTCACTCTCAGGGTTTGTGCAGTGCCTTGTGCAGGTATAAATAATCATTACTGGTGTCAGAAAAAGAAATAGAGTTAGAAGATCAGAACTGGAAAAAAGACTAAAATGATGGGGGAGGAAATCAAAACTAAGAGCATGGAGAGTCGTTAAAGGAGGAAGAGCAGGTAAAGGCAAAATCTGCAGGGAAAATATTTTCAACTACATTAAATACCTTAATAGCCTTAAAAGTATAGAAAAAATATATGCATTAGCACATAAAATGGAAGTTATCATGCTGTTCGCTCAGTTCATAAAAATAGAACATTAAAATTAATTATGCAATTTTCTATCAAGTACAACATAGCCATTTTGTATGTATATGTAGGTGCATGTATATAATGCCAGATTTTTCAGTTCAGATCACTTTCTCATGTCTTAGCCATTTTAATTCTAAATATCATAAATGAGGGGCTATCAACTATCCAGTCACTTTTTCTTTTGCCTATCGCATATAATTATTTGCAAGATATTTGTCTTTAACTTTCTTGTATTTAATTTGATCCTATTACTTCCAGTATTCCTTCCCTGTATTATCATTAATGATTTCTCACCCTCCTTAAAGTTTACAGCATGGGATATAGTCACCCCTTGGTTATCTGCAAATCAAACCAGTAGTATTTAGCACTTTTAATCTCTTTTTGAAAATGAATCGCCTCCTCTCCACCAGTCTTCTGATGTTTTTTTCAGCATTGGATGAGTGACAGAACTTCATTTTCAGTATTCAGTCAGAAGACTAAACATTCCCATTCATGTTTCATGAGAGGAATATATGTATTTCTTACGTAATTAGTGCTTGCTTGAGAACTTTATATTAGACAAAAATTAGTGCTAGCCTGTACTACAGGGAGTATGAATTGAATGATCAAATGCATGTTTTCCATCTTCAATTTTAGTGTCTCATGGAAAGTATGTAACAGGTTCTATAAATGACTCAGTGTATAGGCGTATGTAACCTGTTATTCTCTCCTTATTTCCATTTAACTGTCTATAATAATACAGTTGTCTCAGAACGTTATTGTGAGGTTTAACAATAAATGTTTGTCAAGTCATTTTGTAAATCTCCATTAGAAAGGCGTTAGAGCAATGTTAAATACTATGATATCACAATTTAGGGTTGTTTTTTTTTACACAGCCAGAATATTCCACATTAAGCATATACAAAGAGCCTAATATGGTGGAAATATTGGACATGTGTCATCCAGCTGAGCGCTCGTGTGCAGATCTGCTCTCTCCAGAACGCACCGTACATAGCCGTACGTATGAAGGCTCTCAGCAATGCATGCCGGAGGACTGCAGAAAAATCTGAAATCACTGCAGACGTGCTGCAGTGCTGGTCAGCCCGTGTGTCCGGGCTGTCCTGGACAAATAGGACATTAAAACAGACATTTTGGCTGCTCAAACTTCCACCTTGCCAAGGGGATACCGCAGGAAGCAACGCGGGGAAGCCATGAGCCCAGAATTTCTGCGTACCTTTGAGTAATGCCACTGGGCGGCACTGCTCAGACTGAGCTCTGCCGAGTGCGATCGCGATGAAGAATTTAGATTTGTGACAGGGAAACGTCGCCTCTGCCGTGTAAAGTGAGCCCGGGCAGAAGCAAAGCTGCATATCCAAGCGTGGGCTAGGACGAGCCTGCCTCGTTAAACAGCAGCTCTAAGCCAAGCGTCCTCTGTCTGCCTGCCTTTCTCCCCCGCAGCTGGGCTTGCAGCTCTCCCTCAAGGCAATAGCAGCGGTAGTCGAGCCCCGGTAGCTCCGAGGAAACCTTTACGGGGTTAAAAATGCCACGCAGAGCTGCGGCTCCGCGTGCCGCCCAGACGAGAGTGTACGGGCGGCGGCGAACGTAATCCCTGGCGCACCTCTGCCTTCCTAAACCGGCGGCTGGGAGCTCAGGGGAGCTACCGGCGGGCGCGGGCTGCGCGATTCGGCCTCGCCGGGGCCGCTGCGCCCGGCCGGGCCGGTGACTGGAGTTCA
>VXAL01018021.1:46431-60859 GCA_013399475.1 Chauna torquata | reverse complement strand
AGGTGCGTGGGGGCGCCGGGCCGAGGGCGGTCGGAGGGCGCCGGGGCCGGGCGGTGAGGGGCTGAGGGGAGGTGAGGGGAGGGCGCCGGGCCCGCGGTGCTGCCCCCGCACCCCCGAGCTCCGGCTCGTCCTCTCCTCGCCCCGGGCCGCCCCAGCAGAGGGGGCCGGGGGCACGGCGTGGTGCTCGGGACGCGGCGTGGCCGTGGCTGATAAAGTCCCGGGCAAGTTCGGGCCCAGAGAGCCTCGGGCTGAGGCCGTCCCGCCGTTGTGCCGCTGTCTAGGTGGCTTCTGTATTGTTCTGGTTCCTGTGTGTTCGAGCATCTAAAAACTGTGTGAATGGGTGCTAAAGGTTTGTATTAGAATGCCTGATGCTGACAGCTAATTTTGCCATTACGTAGGGAAAGGAAAGGCCTCGAAGGTGCTGTTGAACATCATGTTCTGGTCCTTTGGTACGTGTCGGCATAATGCGTCCCAGCGCTGTTCCTCAGGACCCGAACTGCCACGAACCACAAGTGATTGCATCATGCTTGAGAAATTGTAGGTTTACCTGCTGGGCTTTTGAGTTAGCTGTACACTGTACATTTAGGCTGTGAAATACAGGTTACATTAGCCAGTCTGCAGTGTTGATTCTTCTGGGCCATCCTGATCCTTCTGGACCGAATGTTTTGTCAAGGGAGTAACATCGTGCGGCTCGCTGTAGGACTGTGCTAGTGCGGATGCCGCTGAGCCATCTGGATCCTGGATATTGGGAGGAACTGGGCAGCAGGGTTTCTGAGCCTGCCAGCAGCGGGTCACCCTGGGATGCATCTGACTTCCCAGCCCAAACTCCTCCTTGCTGGCGGATCCTGAGAGCCTCCGGTTGTAGAAGGGCTTCCTCCAACTGACTTCCTAAAGCACATGCTTTATGGCTTCTCCTCGACAGATGTTTTGCAATGTGCTTGTTCCAGAAGATCAGCTGTTCCTATACTAAGCCTCTTTGCATAGGGAAGTTGCTGGTAGTGTTGAATTGAAAAGATAAAGCCTTGCTTTTGAGTTTGACATCAATTTTGTGGTCAGCTACCTTTTAAAGTAGTTTCAGCATTTAAATGTGGGACTGAAAGACCTAAGTTGAGGAAATCATTTCATAGTTAACTGCTCATTTGCAAATGGTCAAATACATGCAGTTTGAGTTCATTTGCTTTTTTTTTTCCTTTTCTATATTTTTGAGCAGTCCACTCTGTGTTATCCCCTTCTTTCCTTTCTTATCCCCATCTGTTTCTCAACGTGTGGGCAGTACTTCTGTTCCCACACTTCTAATAGTATAAATTTAAAAATGTAAAACAGTCAGTAGCCTGCTACCAGCACAGGAATTAGGTTAAATCTGAGCATCAAATCATCTTCTAGAGCCTAAACAGTTTCCATCCTCTTTGTTTTCGACCCTAATAGCAAAATTCCTAGTGAAAGTGTGGCTCTGTTGTGCTAGCACCAGTAAATACACGCCGTCTTTTGTGCTTTAGTGCCAGAGTGTCTGACTATATTGTTGCATTAAAGATTGCCACAGCTGTTTTTGGACGTTACAAATTCATGCTCAAGACGACCAGTTGTAACTAACATACAAATCAGCATTCTTTCTCTCAGCGGTGGAAGGCTGTAGTGATCCAGTGAATGATTTTTGGTTACAAGTAAAGAATTGAGTACATATCTCAAATTGCATGAGTCCAGTTTTCAATAATTTAAGTGCATTTTTCAAAGCGAGTGAAGGAAGTGTATCTGAAAGATTGAACGAATGAACTTTCTGTAAACTCTCAGCTATTATTTCTGTTTGATAATAACCTTAAACCTTTATTTCCTCTTCCAAGAGCACTGCTGTTTATGACTAGCTTTTCATCATCACCTGCCTTGATTAATTGCCCCTGACAGGCAGGATTCTGTCACAGATGACAGTCGGGTTCATATTACTTAGAAGAAGAGACGAGCAGGACTGAAGTAGTAAACTGTTGGGGCTTTTAGTATTGAAACTTGTGTAAGACGAGAAGCTGAGTTGAAGCTGATGCAGACCAAGTGTTTTCCCATATGTTTGGATATATTACAATATCTTGGTACTCATTATTGTCCACTGTTCCTGGAAATTTATTTCAAATGTCATAGTGAGTAAGCAGCAATATAAGCATATTGTTGTGATGTGTATAAGTATTTATTTTAATCCTGTTTTCCTCTTGAATACTTTTATTTTCATATGAAAATGTCACTTCTTGCTGTTAAGTTTTAGCTGCCACCTGTTGATAAATGTTGATTTACAGTAGATTTTCTGAACTAGAAGGCTAAGGCTGTATCTGCAGTGTATAGACATACAGATGCATTCATCTATTTGACCTTTTAGTTTCTACGCGTTTTGTGTTAGTGGGTGTTTTTTTTACGCTTGTGATTAATTTTTACTTCACTTCTGCGTCAAGCTCTATTGGGGTGAAAATTAGAACTCATTAAATGCACAAACAAGATCTTAGCATTTTGTTAAATAAAAAAACTTTGTGCCCCATTAGACACAAAGGCAACACGTTTTACGTGTGTTGTGCAGTCCAGATCAATTTATTTGATTATTGTCAAGTGGGAGGCTCATGCTGAGTGTTCTAGAGTTCTTGGTTACGATGCCCTTCAAAATCCTGGGACTACTTGACATCACTTTTTAACCTTTTATTAATCTGCTGACAAAGGAAAACACACTGTCCTGTGATTCCAGTTTCCCGTTTGTTTTTCAGCTAGTTCTGTTGGTGCAGGCACAATATTTCTTGAAGTGACTGTCAGAAGTTGGCTGCGCACTTGAACAGGTTGTCGTTCAGAGTGCGTAGCCGCTGGCTTTTATCAGTTAGGTAATTCAGCATTTAAGAAATCTTCTGGGAGCAAGTACATGCATCCTATGATAGTTCCAGTTATTTAATTATTTTGCTATGCTTAGACTCTAATGAGGACCGTAAGTCTTTTTAATGGGCTTATTCTGAAAGCTTTCCTAAGTATTAACAATTGAAAGAACCAGACCTTTTATTTTTTGCATTTAGGACAACTTAAGTTTGTTTGCTGGGATCTTAAGCCACACGTTTCACAGTCATCTGGGAATAAGGTTTAATGAAAGCAGTGGATGCAGCGTGTGAAAGTGTCCAGGCTTCTGTGTGGTGACAGTCAGCTTAGTTTTGTTTAGCGACATTTTTATGACCACTTATATTTATCCTCTTTAGTTAGCGTGGCATTACTTAAAGATTTTTTTTGTAGTTTTGAGCTTTTTTAATTGTAATCATGCATACTAGAGTAAAAGAAAGGAAGAAATGTGCAACCGGTTCTTCTGATCTTTATTCAGTTGTTTCCGTTGCATGCCTTAGTATATGCTCTTTAGCGTGTGCAAGAGCTCTTGTATTACATTTTTTGCTCTATTCTAGGTATCAAATATGGATTAGATCTTACACTAGCTTGTTGAATATAACAAAGGGGAGTAGATGTGAAGTAAATGCTCACGATCCAGCCTCTTAATAGCAGATGAGATGGAAGACTGGCAGGACCAAACCACGTGTGAGATCCAGACCTCTGGCTTTAATGGCCTGTCTTCCCCAAAATGTTCCTAAGTGGTAAATGTTTTACCAGGAAGGTGCGCCTGCTGAGAGACAGTTATACCGGCAATGCAGTGCTTTTCACTGCTGTAGTAAAATCACTTGTTGTGAGTTAAATAAACCATACAGCCATGGTTCTGCCTTTATTGGTATAGCTACACAGATAGCAGAGGTTTGTGGCAGCACAGCTGCGTCATTCAAGAATTGCACCTTTTACAGTTCAGACAGGTAAACAGTATAGACATGGCTTACTTAATTCATGAGAAAAATGACTAGAGGAAGGAAAAAGCTCTGGTGAAATATGATCATAAAAGCAAAGTTAACCATTCTTTTTAAGAACGATGGAATTAAAACACTTCAATAGCATCCTGTCATCCTTCTACTCTGCTTTGCATCCATCCAATACGTGCTTTTTTGTTTTCTTTTTGAGAGTCAGACAGTAGTAGATATTTTCTGTGGCACTTCTCACAATGAGATTCAGATGTAGTGGAGTTGTTTGGATGCTGTTGCATTACAGATGGTAATCCACGTCTTTCTTCCCTCACACTTATGTTTTTCAGTAGTTTGATCAGCCTTGCTTTTCTGAGTAATAGGACATTTAACATTTGTATCCTGGAGAGGAAAATAGCTAAACTAATGGAAGGGCAAAACAGGTGTCATAAATCTTGTGGAACTACGATCAGACTCCATTTCTTGATATTGAGATCAATTTGTGTTTCCATAAACGAAGCTCCTTCACTTCACCCTCCTGTGGTTGGAGTAGGCAGGGGTTCATCGTGTCAAAACTCTTGTTTTGAATTTAAGGTCTCTGCTGGGTAGAAACAGAGAGAGTGGCCATACTGAGGGTGGTCTGCTTGGTGAGCTTTGGGAGGTAACCAGACATGACTGCTATGTTTTCTAGGAAGCTTAGGGTTTATGGTGTTCTTTTTAGTATGCTTTGCCGGCATCCAAAATAAAAGCAGTGGTAAATTCTATTCAATCTAAAGCTTAAATGGGGGAAAATAGCATTTGACTGAAAAGGCCCAACAGTCTTCAGATAAGGATAATTATTTTACTACAAAGCTGTGTAAGTCAAGAAGCACACCGAGGGGTTTCTTTCAGAGATGACTTCAGCAGCTGTAAAAAGCAGGACTTTGTAAGTTGTTGTGAAGTGTAACGGCAAAAAGTAGGCGAGGCTCTATTTTTTTCTTGCATTATCTTGGCCTGCCAGCTGCTGCATGGCAAGTGATAGAACATGTTCTTGTGCATGAGTTAATAATGTCCCTTGCTCTGGAAGTAGTTGTAAGAGAAGGCTCAGGTATTTTGGTTAAATTTACTTATTTACCTGAAGCCTGGTCTATCTTGTAAAATTATGCTTATTGTCTGGACATCATTGCACATGTCTGCCTGCATTGCTGAATTCACTTTTCTAGATTTCTGATGGTGCAGTTGACTGGTTTGGTGCATGGGAAGTATTACTCCACAGTCTCCATCCTCTGTTGAGCAGACTGCATATCATAGTGAAAAAGAAAAAAAACGTGTGTGTGTGTGTGTGTGTGTGTATAAGTATGTAGCAAGACCAGAAATTAATTTCCAGAAGACTCAGCTTCGTTATAAGACCTTTCTACTAGTTCATAGATATATGCCCCGTAACACAGAATAGTTGAAACTCCTTGGATTTTCAAAATCCCTTTACAGAAGAAGTATTGCTGCTAAGCAGATCAACAGTCCCATATTTCTACCTCTAAAAGCATCAGATATCTAATTATACTGAAAATTGTTGTAAGGAAGGCTGTGTAATGAAGTAGAACAGGTGGAAATATGGGAACTGGATCAGAAGCTCATTTGGGGAATACTGGGGGGCACGAGGTGAGCAACACTTGTTGTAGTGGAGGTTGCTGTGATGTTTGTTGGGCTGCATGGTGTGATGCTATGTGGGTTTTCCATTCTGCCACTGAGGTGCACTTTACCAAAAAAAAAAAAAAAGAAACCAATTTACTGTGAGTGTATATTAGTAAGATGATGTCAAGGGCAAACTGCTTAAGGTGTTTTTTTGTTGCGTTCTTGGTTTCATTTGTTCTGAACGTGTGTACAGAGCAACTGCACGTTGTTAAACGTAACTCCAGTTAAGCTTATGTTGCTGGTATTGGTAACAGTTTAGTTCATATTTGTAAAGGTAAAATGTTCTGCCTACCGGAATATTTTCACCTTTATTCTTGTTTTCCTCTGCTCTTCCCTATTCATCTTTTCCTTTCTTGCTGTATGTAACTCTCAAAGTTAACAGTGGGACTTGAATACTGCGCAGGTACTTGAATCCTACCTTCAGTTATCTTTTCTGTTACAATTAGTGTTAAAATGAACAAACAAAAAAACAAAACAACCCATCCCTGTTAGATTAGCGCAGTATGTCTGGAACAGTACATTGCGTGCTCTGCAGAGAAGCTTCTAACTGTGGATTTGACCTTGTGCAAATGTGTTTAATCCCTGTTGTTTGTTTGCGTTTATAGTATTTAAACTACTACCAACAGTCATGACACTTTAGCAATATGACTTTTATGTGCAATCAGTACTAGACATCTGTTTCATCCTTAAGAGTATATAGATTCATCCAAAAATACATTAAAAGAACATAATAGTGCAGAGTGAGCCCTTCAAAAGTTAGGAAGTGCCAGAATTAGTGTTCCTCGCATAGTTCCTTGAATTCTGAAATAAACAGGACTTGCTTGTGCTGCGTTAAAGCACTAACATGCTACTTTTATCCGTTGCAATAAGGTCCAAGTGTGCATTTCCTTTGTAGTCCAGCTCTACTGGGAAGGGGTTGTAGCGAGGGACAGCGGCGTCCGAAGGCTGCTTATGGGATGTGTGGAGGGCGACGGTGTACACTTCAGTCCTGCTCCTTTGGATGGTTTTGCTAATAATGCTATGATGGCTGGAAGTCTTACCAGTGGAGTAAATTGCTCACCTTGTCAGCATTTAATTCTTGGTTTCTTTGCTGAGACTTGGTTTTTAACAGGACCTCGGGAGAAGAATGAAACCTCCAATCTTCCAGGCACAAGACCAAAAATAAAATCTTTGGTTTCCCTGTGCAGCTTGTGCAAATCATGTGCCCTTTTTGCTGTATTCATCTCTTAACCCTGTGACAGTCGATAGCTTCAGTCAACTTAATTGGCTGTCTAATGCAGTAATTGAGACCAGATCTGTTGGTGTTTCAATAGAAGTTTTCTGTGATGTTTCTTTTGTACTTCAGTTAAAAGGAAACTTGTGGACTCTGTCAAAGGATATAAATTATTAGTAAAATATTTTTGTAGTGTCCTATGAGTACGTTCTTGAAGAACAGTACTTAGCTTCTTTCCAATAACGGTTGGAGCATCAGTTGTCTCACTCCCGTGTACTAGGAATATACGACAAATAAAACGCATCAAGTTAAATACCTGAACTTCAACTTCTATAATACTTAATATTTAATATATTCTTTTTCTTGCAAGGCCAAGCAGGAGAGAATGATACAGCTTGGGAGAGGTTCCAGCTGTGTTGTCTTAAGAGAAGCCAAAGCACAGTTGTGAGCAGTTGGTTCATCAGCCCCTAAACTTCTCTTTGGCATGGTGTCTCAGCAGTCTTTTATCAGCATCGCATGCTTAACGAAGTATAAATGCTGGCATAAAGGCACCGAGGATTTCAGTATGCTGTCTGCATGCTACTCTGGAGGAGGCAGGAACTGAATGACTGTATTGAGCCTCTCAGCCTGGATCACGTTTCCATTATAAATTCTAGATTGTTGTAGTTTGATCTCTGCTTCTGACTGGTGAAGCAGTTGGAGTTGTATTGATGTAATTGCCTTTGCTGAATTAGGGAACGCAGCTGCTTTTGTATTGGTTGTACAGCTTAATTTGGTGTTAGATTCTAGGTTGTTCCTGCATGCCACAACAGTGGCTGCTGTAAGGAGTGCTTAATCCTCTTCTTGCATGTTGGCGGGAGCTTTTATGCAAAATAACTGTGCCTTTGTAACAATTACATTAATTTGCAGTAACTTGGGATGTAGTGAGGCCTCTTGAAGTCCTTGTCCCTTTCCATTATATTTTCTGTTTATGAAGCTGTCACTGTTCATATGGAGAGCACATTAGTTCAGATGGAATCCACTGTGTTGACATGAAACTAAAGTGATGAGGTTATCTACAATGGACTGCCTTTCGAATGCAGCTCCTTAATTCAGCTCAGGTCTTGGAAGCATCAGGACAGTTCACCCAGGCCAGCGAACTCTAAGTGTCCAGTATGTAATTCAGCTGTTAGTCTTTCTCTGTGTATAGTGTTGAATAACTGAAGTGCTTGAGATGAGCACGTCCTGTGTGGTGACTTCTGGGGGAGCTATCTTCATTTTCTGAAAAATGAATTATGGTATGCCGCTCAGGAAAAAAGGAATGTTTTAAGGCAAGGTATAAAATATATGGCGGCGTTGCTATTTGTCAAGGTTAAAAATACCCTTTTTTATGATCAAGTTTTGTGTATTTTTTTATTTTGTTTTACCTTTCTGACGTTTGTCATTTGCCTTGGGGTGATGAGCAGTTCTATCGCTATTTTGCTCTGTGGTAGTGATTTTTATATAGCTTGAGGTGTGTGGTTAATATTGGAACAGAGCAGTAAAAGATTAAATACTGAATGTGTCAAGGATGTTGTGGAAACATCATTGCTAACTGAAAGAGAGGTCCCTGTTTTGCCATTGAGGAAGCACTGCCAGCTAGTCCATCTAGGGAAAATAAATGGTCCTTAGAAACTCATACAGAAAATTAATTGCTTTCGGTGTGACATGTAAAGCGTGCTGCGCTTGGTGCCTAGCAGAATGCCCATTAAAGATGCACTGACAGGACAGGTATGTGAATGTTGGGTATCTCGTGGCCTGTCTGCCTGAAACTTGCAGCCAGCCGTGCTGTAATTCCTGATAGTCCTAATGCTGGTGGGGAGCTGCAGCTTTGATTAGCCTTGTGGTCTACGAGACAAGCGTGGTAGCAGCACAGCTAAGAGGGATTGAAGGTGGCAGAACCTATAAGCATAACAATAACAATTCATTATCAAAAACAGAACAAAAGAATATTTGAAAAGTCAGAAGAAAACCTGGGAGAAGATTAAAATGCGAGTAAAGGTAAAACTTCGGGGCTTTCATAATACAAAAGAAATGAAGTCTGATGGGACTGGGAATTCAGGGAAGGGAAAGGTTCATTGTCACTTGGTATTTTTAATGGTTGAATGTAATTTATTTTACAGCTGCTCCCCACCAGTTTTCATTTTCTTTTTCTGTGGTCAGTTGTCAAAAAACAAAGCCGTCTGCCTTGTTCCTATGTTATGCTTGTTTACATAAACTGGATGAATGCTCTCTGAATGTGAAGTGCATATTCTGCATTGCTCCATTTTTCACTTTTTTCCTTTTTATTCTGTAGATTCCATCAATATGCAAGCAAAGATCACGGCAGAGTCTTGTGGGCGGTTATTCAAGACCATTATTGGAGGCATCAGAGGTAGGCAGAAATTTTTCTTCTTCCTACTTGGGGCATGGGGGTGGGCAGGAAAATCAAGCCCTTGGAGAATGTTTCAGTTTTTTCCTTCTTTATTTCACTGTTTACAATTTTGAAGTACAGCAAGTTAAATGACAAGTTATGTTTCTGCCTCTAGAAAAGGAGAGAACTTTGCTTAGAAGCTTCAGACTTTTGCATACCCCCAAGGTGTCTTTCTGAATCTCTAAAAACTAATGATAATACAGTAAGTTGTAAAGAAGAGTTCTTATCAATGCCAAAATGTATGTTTTTACATAGATTCATGGTGCCAGGCATAGAAGATACCAATGCGTAGAAAGCTGTGAGTTTTCCTTAAGTGTGTAGGGTTTTATTACTTCAAAAAAAAAAAACCACTTATGAGTGGATTTAAGCCAAAATCTTTTGAGAGTCATTGAGTCTGTGTGAAATCAACTTTGGTAATATTCTTTAAAATATGAAAAGTGAAATTTTGCTTTGGGAAGCCCTGAGCTCTGGTATCCAACCATATATATAATATGAGATTCCTAAAGAGCTTGTACATAACTTTTACCAAAATGGAAGTTGAAAACATGTAGCAAAACTTTTAAACAAAATGCAGACTCTTTTGGAAAGCTTTAACACACCTGTTGTTTGTGGCAGGCACGTTGAAATTGAACTTGGAGTAGTAGCAAATAGTTATTTTTAGTGCATCTACCTAAATTAATAAATTCAGAATTTTTCTCCATGTTTATTTAGCAGGGAATCTTCTTTATGTGATAAGAAAAGTGAGTATTTGTTTTTAAGAAGCAGGTTCTTATCCTAACTGCACCAGTACATGCTGTTCTGAATTGCAGCAGGGGCTCTGGATGGGGTAAACTTGTACCTGTCACATGGTACCCGTAAGCCATTCTCGTCCTGATAAGAAACAGAAGTGTGAAGCAGGTTTATTTGTTTTGACCCCCAGTGAAGTTATTTTTGTATATGGAAAGAGGATTATTGCTTATGTGTGCCCCATTTTATTTATTAACATGTCCGAGTACAGTTACCTTCCGAAACTTTAACTTTTTTAATGTTCTTCATTCCACTTTTCAGTTGTAGGTGTCCTTTTAACTTAAATATTTAAGGCTTTGTTGTCTTTACCCCCTGGCTGCTGGGAACATCTCTTCACTGTCCTGCTAGATATATAGTCCCTCTCTTGTTATTGTTTCCTTAAGCAAGGCAAGGTTTTTGAGGTAATATCTGTTATTAATGCAAGCTGATACAGTTGGAGGGTAAGGGAGAGAAAAGAGACCAGTAGTTCTTCTTTCTATTGGTTTTTAAATGCACGTTTCCTGAGGTTCTTGCAAATTAACTTTTCTTTTTCACACAGATCTTCCCAAGGCTGCAACTGATAGAAAAGAGAATGTGTTGGCATGGTCATGCAGGTGGAGGGCTTCACACAGATCCAAAGGAAGGGGTAAGAAATTGCTTAATTAGTATTGCTTTTATCCTTTTAAAAAAAAAAAAAGAAAAAGCTGAAGACCCCAAATAAGCTGTTTGTGAAAAACTGTTGGTAGATACGTGACTGCTGTAGCGCAGTTTTTTTCATGGAAAGTATGTTCCCTTGTAGTTTAATGTTGTCTGTTATTCTTGTTTGTGACTGATAATTCCCTGTGCCTTGACGTTCAGGATCGCAGGAATTAGCTTGTGGATACGAGTTAGTGCATCAGTTGGTGAAATTGCACTTGAAGCCGAGGGGGAAAAAACTAATTAAAGCATTCGTGTATTTTTTTACTTTGATTTAATGTTGATGCGTCTGATACACTTAGACTGTGTTTATATTCAGGAAGTACGTATGTTGAAATAATGATGACATATGTAAGGAGAAGCAGTATCTTTTATTTATTGCTAGTATCTTTTATTTTCACTTACTATGCAAGCCTACTTCCGGCGGTTTGTGGGTTTGCGGAACAGTACTGTGTGGTGATTATAACTGGTTCAAACTTTGGTGGGATCTTCCTAAGACTAGCAAAGACTGTGTTGATGACAAACTGAAATTTCAGTGCAGATCCCAGGTGTTTCAGGGCTGGTTTGCTCATGCTCACCTGTTCTGACAGTCTGTTCCCCACAGCCTGACAGTTCCGACAATCCATTTTCCCATTGTTGTAAAGGAATGGAACAGTTGCACCTAGGATTTCCTCTTAAATTTGGGTTGGAGAGTTATCCCTTCATTTATTCCAAATCTGTTTGTGCTACAAGCATAGGTCAGGAGAGACATTACTAAAATGTAATGCTTTTGTAGTTAAGGGGGAAGTACATAGCCTAAAATACAGCCAGTTTGTTTTAGCGAGCATCTATGATCTTCTCTGCATAAGGCACGGGGGGAAGCGGAAGAGTCAGACATCTTCAGTTGGTAATATTACTGGGCCTGCACGTAGCATTGACTTTAGACTAATTTTAAGACCCTCCTTGCAACATGTATAGGCTCTTTCAAATATTTCCTAGGCAAGCCAGTCTTTAAAACTAGCAAGCTGTTCATCTTCCTAGTTTACCCTAACTGTGTCATTGAATATAATTATTACGGATTGTATTTTTCCTATAAGTGAAAGGGGGGCATTATCCCCTGCGTTGCCACTGTAGTTGCCATGCGTCTGTTGGGCTTAATTATTTTAGTTGTTCTTTTTCCTACTATAATTTCTGTCCCCTTGGGTATGTTGATGAGGTGAATGTTGTCTGCTTGCTGTCAAAACCTCATTTTTTCACACGTCCGTGGAAAAGATCCTTTATATATACATGGAATGAACTCACCCTCATACTGTGTAGTTGCTAATCACAGACGACTTCACAACTGACCTATCTTCAAAAATGCTACAGGGCGTTTATTCTTTCTTTAAAAAGCTACTCCCTGAAAAAACAAAGAGTAGCAGTGGATGCAAAAACTGAGAGGTTCTCAGCAAAAGTGAAGGAAATCTGGTGCTACAAGTGCACTGGTATTCATTGCATAAAAGTACTGGCACTCAAATTACTGTGAGATTTTTTCCCCTAGAATTACGATTTTAGGAAAACTGTAGGTGATACACGTCAGCAATATTACACCTGTATCTCTCTTCCAATTTCTTTTGGCAAATCAGCCTGTTTGTTCTGGAAACTAATTTTGGACTGATATTTTAAACTCCCCCTTCTGTAATGGCCCCAGGGGATACAGAACTGAGTGCTAAGGATGAACAAAGAGTTTGAAGGGCAGTAGGTGTTACCTTCATCTCACAGGTGACTGAAAGAGAAGATTGCACATCTGCTTTGTTACAAAATAATTTTTACTTGCAACAGTGGCTAATGTGCTGAGGACTGAAAGTGAAAACAGTAATGTTCTTTTACCATCTTCAGTTTATTTTTTGTGTGTTACACTTCTGTAAACAGAATAGACAGGAATAGAAGCTGTGGTGTCTGACTGGTTGCTAAGCAGTCATATATTACTTTCGTATGGAAACACTGATAGCCATGAAGGAGCGCTGATAATTAGCCTGCCCCTACCACCATTGCACTTGGTTGCTATTTAGTTTGCTAGTCTCTGCTTGCCCTCCATGGAGGGATGTATTAAGAAAGAAGACTAAGTACTTTTTTTCCCAAAGTTTGGAAAAAAAAATTCAGGCCCTACTTTGACATATATTTAAGCGGATATGGCATTCCAAAAAGAAGCCTGTCTCACCTTGGTGTTTTGCTATGTAAGTGACTCTATGGTCAGGTAGTGAACTAATGTGAAGTGATTCAGATGAAAAATAACTTGTCCAAAGGGGAGGGAACAATAGTGTGTTGTGTCTCCCCGCCCCCAACCGCTGCTGCTTCACTCAAAGCATGTTGCATACCATGGACTGAAACAATCTTTAAAAAAAAAAAAAAGTCGTTCTCAGCTATACTTTTTCTCATGCTACTGAATTTGCAGAATTATCTGACTCTTCCCTGAGCTGAAACCCTGCAACAAACACTGAAGAGTTTTCTGCCAGTTTCATAAACTGAATCGGCTCATCAAGGTGTTTCGTGGGCTCCAGAGGTGGTGTCAGAAATGGACTGGGACTGTATAGTTCAGTGCTGCAGGGAGATGGAAAAGCAGAGGAGGAAGCAAGCTGTTAGTGGTTTGCAGAATTACCTCGTGCAGATGTGAGACAGCTTGTGCTACTACAATACAGAGGATGATACAGCTTCGTGAGTGAGTACGCAGGGAACCAGAACAGGGTCTTTTTTCTTCATCAGCAATGACACCTTAAATGCAAGTCAAACTACCACTTTCGTCTGTCATGCTTCTGATAGATCATCCTCCTAGCATAAACTTTTATCCGTAAAGTCACAGGGTCAGCCCAGTAAATGCTTTGCACTACTCAGTAATCTTGGAGATTGTGGACAGGAATGATTACTTTTTTTTTTGGTATTTTAGAAGGTTCAGAATCTGGAATGGGTAGGGGCAAGAAGAGAGTCTGTGCTTATTACTTTGCAAATAAGTCTTCAATATTTTGTAGTGTTGTAAAAACGTGTTAAAAAGGAGGGGAAAAAAGAGGCTTTTCTTAGCTACCTGCTAAATATAATACTTTCCGTCCTTCTGTTTCTTTAGAAGTAACCCTTGGAAGAAAATATAACACATTGCTGCCACTTAAAAGGTTAAAATAAACACCTTACTCTTAACCTTTTTATATACCACAGAAAATCCAAAAATTACCTTAGTCCATTAAACAGATTGCTCATTTTAATTCTTAATGTTGTCACTTGCACAGTTAAATAATTTTCAACTTGTGTTTCTGTACAACAATAATGTTCATTTCATGGTAAACTTTGATGTAATGTTGTATTGGGTTTATGTGGTAAAGGTTTGGTGGCGGGGGGCCACAGGGGTGGCTTCTGTGAGAAGGTTCCAGAAGCTGCCCCGTGTCAGATAACAGCCAGCTCCAGCCGGCTCCAAAAGGGATCCGCCGCTGGCCAGACCTGAACCAATGAGCGATGTTGTTTGCGTCTCTGTGAGAGCAGATTTAAGAAGGGGAAAAAACTGCTGCGCAACAGCAGCTGGGAGAGAGAGGAGTGAGGAACAGCCCTGCAGACACCAAGGTCAGTGCAGAAGGAGGGCAGGAGGTGCTCCAGGCGCCGGAGCAGAAGTTCCCCTGCAGCCCGTGGTGAGGCCCATGGTGGAGCAGGCTGTCCCCCTGCAGCCCATGGGGTACCACACGGAGCAGATCTCCATGTGCAGCCCGTGGAGGAGCCCACGGAGGAGCAGGTGGATGTGGCCTGAAGGAGGCTGCAGCCCATGGAGAGCCCCCGCAGGAGCAGGCTCCGGGCCGGACCTGTAGCCCGTGGAGAGGAGCCCACGCAGGAGCAGGTGATCCGGTGGGAGCTGCCACCCGTGGGGGACCC
>VXAL01018021.1:29774-40065 GCA_013399475.1 Chauna torquata | reverse complement strand
ATGAGCTCTCTACAGATGTGTATTATAACTGGCTGGTGTGAACATTTTCATAGATGTCTTCTAACTGTCCTTTACTAACATTCTTTGTTTTGTGCTTTTGTCATAACAAAGCTTTATTAGAGCTCAAACATAAAATAACTGCAATTGAACGTTGTCCGTCATCACTTGAGCTATATACTCTTCCGTTGTGGGTATATTTTCTTAGATTGCTTCATATTTTACATGTGCTGAGTATGCACATAGTTACTGTGGCATAACTGGCATGCAGTAGATTGTTACAGAGCTATAGTAAGTCTGTCACATCTCCAAGCCCTGAACATCTGCTTTTCTGCCAGAGTGGGCTTAAGGTCACTCTGTCCTACAGAAAATGAAATAGAAATCAGTTTACCTGTAACTTGCCTGGGCCATGTATAAACCCGTACAGTTTCCTCGTTATCCAATTTGGGAACCCTTTGTTCTGATTGCTTGTGAGGTTAATTATGATGTACTTGATAGACCACACAAGCAGTTAGTTAAAGTTTCACTGCTATTCAGTTGTCAGCACAAGAATGCCAGCGTATCTTTCTCCTCACTGCAGTTGTGGCCTGCTTTCTTTGTTCACTGTGATCTGAAGGATTTCCGTCCTTAGTATGCATTCGGTATAAAGGCTGCTTGCTCTTAGGCCTTTTGCGCACAGAACTGTATGATCATGATGCCTGCTACTGGTCACCTTCCACCATAAGAAATTCTTTTTTAAGCCTTTTGGTCAATTTCTTTTGAGCTTGACAAAGGAGTTTGAGGTTTTATACATGTATATGAAGTCAAGTTTCCTGTTAAAAGATCCAACTCTGAGACAGAGGCTGTAGGATGGTTTCAGTTTTCTTGTAATAAAATGCCAGAAAAACCACAGAGGAGAGGTAGTTTATGAAATTCTCAGCCACAGGAAAAGTTCTGGGAGTTCACACCGTGTTTGATTTGGTATTACTTAACCACAAAACACAAAGAAGCTGGAGATCATACCTCCTTTTCCTGCTGCTTGTGAAATAATTTATCTTATTTCTTATATCTTTCAGTCTTCCAGTTCAGTAAAATTCAATTTCAAAACAAAAGCGAGTGTGTGTGCAGCCACTGAAGAGCCTGCAGTTATAATCTGTCTTGACTCCTTTAGTGGGGCCCAGTTGCCTGTCGTTGAACAAGTTATTGTGATTTTTGGTTCCTTTTTGTCTATGTATAACTGCTAGTAGTATTGTTAGCCTTCAAAGTGAGCTGTTTGTGTAGCTCTTTAAGACTGGGATCTGACAGGATGGAGTCTGCTCCAGGGCTAGTAAGGTCTATTTTTTTCCTTGGAAGACTTGTTATATTATGACACACTTGAAATTTTTATCTTAAATATTTATAGCCTATGTAGACTGGTATGATCTGAAAGATGCAACAGGAAGACAGGTGAGAGGAGTACACAAAGCATTATCTAAGTTTTCAGACACGTAGATTAGCCTGCACAGGTTTTATATATCTGTTTTTAATTTTTCCATATTTTCTCTCATTTTTTGTCTTCTCTACTGAGATATGTGTAGTAAACCCTTTACGTTTCTCTTTTGTCCTTTTTTCTTTTGTGGCACAAGAAGAAAAAGTGCTCTGGCTCCTGAGGAGCTGGATTAAACACATGAATGTGACAAAATCTCTTGTCACCTCTGTCAGTCTGCAACGGTTTTTGGCCTCTTGGTCACAGACCAAGCGTGTGTTATTCATGATCCAGAGGGAGACTATCTGCATTTCTACTGACTGCTAATTCTGTAGGTTTTAGGAAAAGAAATGGTTTGGCTAAATAGACAAGGCACGAGTGTTGAATGGTAAATTTTGTCAGTGTGCAAAGATAATGACATCTGATTGGTTATGTAAGTACATACGATCTTCATTTGAGCCCTTTTTATGATTACATGGAGTTAGATAATTGCAATATACCTTTAGAAACCCTGTTAGTTGTTTTTTTTTTTGAGAAGTTTCAGGTGAAAAGTATTTCTAAATTTAAATTTTTTTCTCTTACTGAAAAAAGTATGTTTCAGATCATCAGTGAGTTCAAAGAAGGCATGAAGATGGATGCTTCTTCCCTCTTTTGGACCACATTTTTTAACTTTTGCTAGCAGTCTTACCTCTGTAAGAGATGGAGTTTTCTGTTCGTACTTCCACAAATAGAATTGTTGGATATGTACTTTTATATTGGTCCAGAGATAAATTCAGTCATCTCCATGTCGATGTTTTTCGTTGAATTATTGGCAAAAGAATAGTTCACTGTAGACCAGTTTTGTCATGTTGGGGCTCAGCCTGTCACTAATTCATCATCTTTATTAAACAAGAAGTACTGGAAAAAGCAAAAGGAAAGATAAGTCTGTTTGCCCTAAAAATAGTGCAGCCCCACAAGGGAATAGAGATGATGATGCATTATCAGCTTAAAACAGTGCAGTCATTTTAAAAAAAAGTGTTTAAGCTCATTTAAGCATGATGTATTGCACTATAACGTGCTGTTAAATGTGGTCTGTTGAGTTGGGATGACTTCATGGGTGCCGTATTTGCTTNNNTGCCGTATTTGCTTTCCAATAAATTCAGGCAGGGATCAGCTATTAATTTAAAATTATAAATAGAAAAGGTACGAATTTGTTTTAAAAAGGTCTTTTTAATGGGAATTGTTATCAACCTTTCGGGCATTAGGAAGAGGAGGGAAACCTATGTAGATATACTGCACAAGACAATTGTTTTGCAGAGTAGCTTTTCATAGTGTACCTAGGTGTGCTTAAAGCTTTGTGTTCCGTGCCAGCTAGGCTGCAAAACAGATAGCTGCAGTTTGTGCAAAAGGCTGAAATTTTGTTTCTGTAAATGTGAACGTGATCTTGCGGATGTTACAAATTGAGTAGGAAAAGCCTGTTTCTAGTAATGGGCTCTCATCTCTCTTGCTATAAACTTTGTAAGATGAACTTTTTTTTCTTTTTATGACTGGAAAGCGGACTGCGTTGATTGCTAATGAAATGCAGTGCTATGCTGCCTATTATTCAAACTTTACCCTCCAGGATTCAGAACAGCTATAACCTGAGACCAGGCTTTAAATTTCATTTAATACTCTACTGGGTGGAATTACATTGATGTGAAAGAAGACATTTCCGCGAAATTGTAGGCTGTTACCAGTTAAATTAATTGCAAGTGGAAAACTGCAGTTTAAAGAATACATCTCTTTTTCTTTAAATGGACTTTAAAATATATCTGTAGTTCTATTTCTAACTACCTGTAGTGTAGCATAGTCTAGTGAAGAGTAAAATCCCTGCAGAGGTATATTTGAGAATCTGCAGCAAATCAAGACAATCTGCATTACAATACTCTTATTTTCCACTGAGTAGTCTCTCCCAGGAAAAGCTGCACTTTGTCATGTTGGTCATCACTATAGCACAAACGGTAGTATATTCTTCTTTATTAAGAACAAAACGCCACCAAAAAATTGAGTTTCAGTAACTCTGAAGGGAATAATAGAGTGTTGGGTTTTTTTTTTTTAATATACTGGAGAATGTAGGGGGGTTTTGGATTCCAGTGTTGTAAAGATTCAAAATCTCTGTTAATGCATCCTCAGTTCTTTGTGAGGCTTCATGCTTAACGTTTAAGCACGTTGTGACAGTAACCTGTTATTCTGCTGTTGTATAATTGAAGTTATCAGTCATTACTGTGTACTGCTGCTTTGATGGTATTTGTTAAAGATGATCTTTTCTGTGTGTGTGCGGGGTGGTTTTTGTTATTTTTTTTAAATGGAGATTTCTACTATTCTGGTCCCTTAGAAAGGGAGCTGTCGCTGAGTGACACTCAGGCTTGCACTGGATAAATTTCAGAAGACTGTATTTGAAATAGGACCTGATCTTTCAGCTGTTTTCTTTTTTTCAGCCATAAACTGACCAGTATTAATCTCACCTGGATGCTCTGGTATCTCATATGTAACCTCTCAGGAGTTGTATAGAGTAAGCTCTACTGAGAATTTGGTTCTCCTTTTTTTATTTTTTTTCTGCTTAGTATATTTCAGAGAGGAGAGGCAGAAATCCTTTTTTGTCCTTCCTCATTTGCATTTGAAACTCTTGCCTAAAACAGTGTTTAGAAATGAACAGAACAGATTCAAGAAATTAGCATAATATTTTTTCTTTAATCCGTTAATTTAAAGAAGTATTTCCAAAAACACTTTTGGTTAAGTACTTGTCTTCCACTACTTACAGTAGTTTTTAACATTAAGTATATTTGATTCTGAGATAGTTCTTATAATTACTAAAAGTCTATCTTCCAGCTTGAATTTGTACTGAATTTATAAAAGACTTTACCACTCCTTTCACTTGAAACCTAGTTTTATCTGGTTAATTTACACAGCTTTTTCACTGGACTTTCAGCTCTGACTGATGTCCCTAAATGCAATTGAGATCTAAGAGGGTATACAAAACATTTGGTGGAAAGAGATGAAATATCTTTGACGATCTGTTTTGGGTTTTGTTTTCTTATCATGCAAAATAATTTGTCGTCTGCAATTTTTTCCAAATAATTACAAAAAAAAAAAACCCACAACCTTAAGGAAGGTCAGCTGACTGTAAAGTATTTTAACATCTGCTATGATTATAAGATTTTAAGTCTTAAGATGCTTGTTCAACTGCTAAGAAACTTGTATATCTTATTTTGAAATCTTCTTAGAAGCAGTTTGAATGAATGAATTCTGTTAATTAACAATATTTTTTGTTTATTGTGGTACAAATGAGTGGTGTAATGAAATATTAACAAGACTTAAGATTTTTATGCTTTTTAAAAATTTTTAGTGTTTTCTTACGCTACAATTGTGCAAGGACAAATAAAAAAAGTCCTGAAGTTGATCTGTTTATGTATCTGTCTTGTTTCTCACATATAGAGGAAACACCACTTTTTGAGGAGAAGCATTTGGGTTGTGGTGCTCTTACAAAAATATCTAGTGACATACCGTACGTTAGATGCGGATATATTGCAATGTTTTGCTTGAGAGCTCACGTTGTTAAAGTGGTTCAAAGTGTCTTGTAGACTGTATGGAAAGTCTTTTGTGTCACTGTTAGGGTTAGTGTAGGTATAAAGTTAATGTTTATAGTGATGTTGCAGATGGAAAGCATTCTTTAAATATTGAGGTAATATTAACTGTGAGGAGAGACACAGGGTGGATTACTTTCTTTCCTTTGATTTCACTGGAGCTTTGGTTTAACATACCTTGGTTGACCTGGCGTTAGCAATATGCGAATGGCTTGCTTTTTTTGTACTAGATGTTCATACTGAATGCTGCTGCACAGAGCAAACAACCTGTAATGACAACATAATTTAATGGCACTGTGAGTATGCGTCATGCAGTGTCTGCTGCTTGATTCATTTCCCAGTCTTGCCGTTGCTGTAATGAGCGCTCAGCCTCGGTTTAAGTGCTGTTGCAGCGCACAGTCTGTTTAGGATAGAAACTGAGATTTTGTGTGAGACACGCAAATGACCATGTAGTCCTGGGAGTAAAGACTTAATAGTATGGAGAATATTGTACTTGAAATCAAGAGAGCCATCCCGCCAGCACTAAGTGGTTAAGAACTAAATATAACAGTGCAGCTACTTCAGAAAAAATATTCATGTGGCACAGATAAATGTTTTAATGCAGATGGACTAATCGGTATTCTTATCCTTTTAGGCCATGAATATATTGGTTCCCTTCATGTTTAAATATGCAGTAGACAGCCTCAACCAGATATCTGGAAACGTGCTGAACCTCAGTGATGCACCAAATACGGTCGCAACCGTGGCAACTGCTGTTCTCGTTGGCTGTAAGTGGGATTCCCAAATCTGTTGGCCTGTGATAACTTTCTTCGGTAAGGTGGTGGGATAGCAGAACTTCCCGCCTTTGCACTGCTAAGCAGCTGGGATAATTACTCCATAGCGCCTTCCGTGTNNNNTGATGCCTTATTTCCAATGTTCTGTGACCTTCCTTCTGATATTTCAGTTTAAAAAAAAATTAACGCTTATAGAAACAATCATTGATTATAAATTCTAGCCCTTGTTATAACCAGCTGAAAATGAAACTGATTTAAAATGCATGTACAATGGTTTATAGATGAAAAAATAGCATAAAGTTTTGGACCAATTAAATATAAATTAGCTTTGAATTAAAATGTTGAAAATGTGTAAAGAGTGAGTAATGTTACAATTTCATGCATGAAGGGAATTTGAAAATAATTTTTTTTTTCTATTTTGTAAATTTTTTCATCTTTTTTAGATGGCATCTCAAGAGCTGGGGCAGCATTATTTAATGAAGCTAGAAATGCAGTATTTGGGAAAGTAGCTCAAAATTCAATCAGAAGGATAGCGAAGAACGTTTTTCTGCATCTTCATAACCTGGATTTAGCATTCCATCTAAGTAGGCAAACCGGAGCTCTGTCAAAAACCATAGACAGAGGAACGAGAGGCATCAGTTTTGTTCTTAGTGCACTAGTATTTAATCTGGGACCTACCATGTTTGAAGTTGCACTAGTCAGTGGAATTCTGGTAAGTGTTTGTTTGTGAGTTGGAATTGTCTCGTTTAGTGATAAAACATTGATTTTCTTTTACTAAAGTCTGCAAAGTATTAAGGAAAATAATCATTGAATTTACAAGTTGGTTGTGAAAGCAACTACTGCAAAGGAGAGTAATCCATAACTTTCAAATATTAGTTACTTTAAATCTCCTTTTCTGCCATTGTTTCCACACTTAATGTCTGTCTCCAGCCGATGATGTTTATGTGGATAGTCTTTAATGTTTATCTTCAAAACTGCTGAAAAAATGAAATCAGAAAAAGCAAACTGTGCACACAGGTGTCAAATGTATCTGGGCAAATACTGAGGAGGCGGGATGTAAATGTCCAGAAGTGTTATGTATTAGTGTGTTGAGGGTGTGGGAGGGAGTGATTATTGGCTCCCTTCTAAATACTGGTCTTTTCTTATCAGTAATTTAAAAGCAAAAAATTATCTTCTGGAAAATAGGCTTCTCTTTGCAAGCTTTAAGCTTGATTAGGTCAATTTTAAACTTCATGTTATAAATCACACTTACTGTCTTTGAAATCGGGGTATTTGGATGTTTGTATGCTAAAATTGGGGTCTTGGTTATGCAGCTTAGACTAAATTGGAAGTAAGAATCTTGTTTATTACCCTTTTTTGAAGGACTTCAATTTCAATGTAACAATATAAGTTAAAAACACTGATATTTGGTTAATTTTTTATAACCTTTGGAAGTTGCAAATTAAGCTGGCTAACAGCCAGCCTGCCTGATTTTTTTTCCTGTGGCTTTTTTGTCCTGATGTACCCTGTCTTAGAGAAAACACTTCATAAATTGTTTTGCAATGCCATTTATTTCTTCTGTCTTCAGCTTTCTATCAAAGTCTAACCAAAAAGCATATAAACAAATATTTACAATAAAAGCACAATCATTTACAACATTTATGTTTTATAATGGCAAAAATAACTTTCTAGTATTGTGTTTTACACTAGCTCTTGGTTATCTCCTTTTTTTTAACCTACACCTTTCTCTTTGCTGGCCATATTTGATCTTAAGCAGTTCAGAGCAGGGACTGTGTTGGGAGGGACCTTCAGAGTTCTTGTGCGTGGGGCTGAGATATCATAATTTTGAGACAGCAATGAGGCTTTTCAAAATTATTATGACTTTTTTCAATCTTCTAGTATTACAAATGTGGTGCAGAGTTTGCATTAGTAACTCTGGGGACTCTGGGAACGTACGCAGCATTCACGATAGGAATTACACAGTGGAGGTAAGGCATACCCTCAGATTTGTCAGAGTATTTAGTGTTGCCTCAGCTTGAACTTTTGACTGTATTAAGCCTTCATTTTACAGGACTAAATTTCGAATAGAAATGAACAAAGCAGATAATGATGCAGGTAATGCTGCAATTGACTCGCTACTAAATTATGAGACTGTGAAGGTAAGACCAATCTTTCCTATTAGGCTCATTGTCTTTCTTCTGTCAGCCTAAGTAAAAGGAGTCACAAGGTTCGTTTTTTTTTTAGGGCTGCCTGTTTGCCACATTGCGTAATTTTTTTTAAAAAAATTTCATTTGAAGAGTGCTACATGATATTGGTAGAGNTAAGACCAATCTTTCCTATTAGGCTCATTGTCTTTCTTCTGTCAGCCTAAGTAAAAGGAGTCACAAGGTTCGTTTTTTTTATAGGGCTGCCTGTTTGCCACATTAGCGTATTTTTTTTTAAAAAAATTTCATTTGAAGAGTGCTACATGATATTGGTAGAGTAGCATAAAAGTTGTTAGTGGGGCTTGAAAAAACTATTTGCTTCTGAAGAGTGAGAAGACTTTCATGACTGAATTGCCTCGACCGTCAGTTTCTGCAAAGTATAAACGTAGTCTTGAAGACCTATTTCCAAAAATTATCTTCTGAATGTCAGCCTGCAACATGCTGTCTTCTAAAATGACCATGTGGACCATTTTCTTCACCTATTGTTTTTTGTAGCACTCCATTGCAATTTTTACGTGGCAGATCAGGTCTCTATTGGGTGCTGATCTTAAAAATTCCTGTGCAAAGTTTTGACATTGAGCATGCTCATGTTGATTTTATGCTTCTGTTAATTGGAGAGCTAGAACTGGAAAGAAGTAAGAAGAAAGTAGAGGTTGTGTGAGAACTGCTGTTCTTGAGACTTCGCCATCATCACAATAACAAGGATGTTCTAGTACCTGGAGGACAGTAACTTCCTTCTTTTTAGTGTCTAGTAGCAGCTGATGTTTGGCTTTGATGTTAATTGTGTAGAAGCTCTACAAGAAAGAGCCAGTGTTACTAGACTATGAGTATGGTAGTGATCTCTGCGCTGTCTCCTTTCCCAGTGCGGAATGTGCTGGGTTTTCTCATTTGTTGAGTGACCTTGGCTCCTAATGGTTTTTGTCTTCATACACTAATCTTTTATCTTCCTTTCTCTTTAGTTGTTAGAAGTGTTGAAGAGGGGTGGGTGTGTTGCGTGTATCTGTGCATGTAGTGTGTTTATGCTGAATTTTATAACTAGTTAAATACACAGTCTGGTATAATTGAGAATCTCACATTTATTATTTTTGTGTACTTTGTAGTATTTCAATAATGAAAAATATGAGGCCCAACGGTATGATGGATTCTTGAAGACGTATGAAAATGCCTCTCTGAAGACTACCTCGACTTTAGCTCTCCTGAACTTTGGACAAAGTGCTATATTTAGCGTTGGCTTAACAGCCATCATGGTGCTTGCTAGCCAGGGCATTGTTGCAGGTAACTGATCTGTCTATAAACTAAAATTGATTCTCCTTTGCCTTAATCCATAATAGAGGTGTTAATTTTAATTGTGGTTGATGTGCTTTTAAGAGTGTTTTTTCTTGAGGGTATTGGAGCTTCTTGGAGCATTTACTTCCATGATATATATAGCAGTAACTAGTATGATTTTGTTAAAAATATTTTAAGTTTGGCAATTGGAGAAAGTTCCTAAGAAAACGTATCTCTAGGCAACTTTCTATTGAAGGAGTTTGAAAGAAACTTTTATGAGTAAAAATACTTTGGGGAAACAGTTTTAATTTCTACAAGGGTCCTTTCATTTTACTCTTCTTCCTTCCCATGTTGGCAAGAGTCAGAACTTATCCCCCAGTGTGTACTTAAATGTATGATTTTGTTAGCAGTGTCCTTCACTTTCTTTAGATTAATAAGGGCACTTTATTAGAAGATTTTTTTCCATATGCTAGAGTTTTTCCATGTATTTGTCTAACTCCTACATAAAGCAAAACCTACTTGCTTAGGAAGGCACAGTGCAAGCTTCAAATATTGTAGATGGCTGCATTATCAGAGTGAGGCTCAGCTAAAGGACCAGGTGGTTTTAGAGTAAAAAAAAAAAAAAAAATCCTTTAAACACTCTGTTAGCATCCAGATGTGTTTGAAGGGTAGACCTTTATGTCATGTTGTCTATCTTACATCTGCTTTACTATTTTTAAGAGATGCCAGGAAAGGGAAGAATTCCACTGTGAATGGATAAGTCAGTATGTGCAGCTTATGGCTGTCTTTAAGAAAATTTAGAACAGCCTTTAGGCAGGCTGGTAGAAGTGTGGCTTTAAGTCATCTTTCTGGGTCTGTTTCAGTTGAACTGGCATGTCACTTAACCTTTAGCTAATGTCTTATCCTAAATATTTCCTTGATCAATGTATTTGATATTAAGCTGCCCAGAGGTTTTCACACTATACTTTAGCAGCTCTGTTCCATACAGTTAAAAAAAAAAAAAAAAAAAAACCCCCTACAACCCTA
>VXAL01018021.1:0-29684 GCA_013399475.1 Chauna torquata | reverse complement strand
AAAAAAAAAAGAGTCCTCTCTTGATCATTTGGTTTTGTCTGCAGTTTTACTTTAGGTTCAAAATTCCTGTCCTGATTGCTTGCTTTCATATATTAGTTCCTCCCCTCCCCATGCTTTTAACTTATTTAGGGCTTTCTATGTTTCTCACTGTGGAATTTACAACTTTGCAATCTGATATTTTTCATGGATTTCCTGAAATGCTGCTGGTCTTGTTTTCCAGGTGCTATTTTAGCTTTTCTGGTGAACCACACAAGTGTTGCCATTTGTTTCAGGAACCTTCCTATATAAAATCTGATCTTTTGGGAATTTATTTTGTTTACTATTTAAACATCTGGTTTTAGAAATGGGAAAAAAGAAACTAAACTTTATCATTTTTTAAAAATATTTTGTTGTTTCCTAACAAGACAACCCTTGAAGTCTCCTTATGCTCTCACATTCATTTTGTCTTAAGGCAGCCTGTCTGTTGGAGACCTAGTAATGGTGAATGGATTGCTATTCCAGCTTTCTCTTCCCCTAAACTTCCTGGGAACAGTATACAGAGAGACAAGACAAGCACTTATAGATATGAATACATTGTTTACGCTTCTCAGTGTAGATACCAAAATTAAAGTAAGTAGTAGCTTATTTTCCTTTAAAGTATGTGGATACTTAATAGGGGTGTCTTCTAGCAATGCTATCATTTCACCCTGTTCGTTACCTTCCAGGTTTAATTTCTATTCAAGAAAGAGATGTTGTGGAAGGGTGCTGTTCTGCATCTTCTTTAAGTGCAGTTAGTGCAATAGCAGCTGCTTTTTTCTTGCAGAACCTTTTTAGTGACAGCAAAAATTGCTTCATGGAACCTGTGTTTGTATTGAGATTTTTTTAATTTAAGTATTATTCATGCATTGTGCTTATATTTTTATTTGTAATTAATGATGCAGAATTTATTACTGCAGAAGAAGTTTTGAAGCAGAGTGTTTACAACAGAAATTTTTACCTTCTGTGGGGAAAAGGAAGAACAACTCAATTTTACTTGTGTGGCTGATTATAATTATTTTCAACATATCCAAGCTAGAGTGTCTATTTGCCTTTTTCTGAGCTAGGAAATGGACTGTTTAGCTTGTTGAACTGCTTGAGATACTTTCTGGGCAGCATATAAAGTGGCACTCTTCTTTTAATAGGACAAAGAACTGGCTCCACCCCTGCAGATCACACCACAGACTGCTGCCATCGCCTTTGATAATGTGCATTTTGAATACCTTGAGGGGCAGAAAGTCCTTGCTGGAGTGTCTTTTGAAGTCCCTGCAGGAAAGAAAGTGGCCATTGTAGGAGGTAGTGGGTCAGGGTGGGTAAATGGACTAAATACAAAATTCTGCATCATTGATTGGCGTTTTTTAGATGTGTTTGTTCTTGTTTTGATTTTTTGTCTGTGACTTCAGTGTTTTGTTTGGACGTTGTAAATGACAAACCAGGAACGTAACATTAGCTTCAATTCTTTTCAATTTCAGGAAAAGCACAATCGTGAGATTATTATTTCGTTTCTATGAACCTCAGAAAGGAAGCATCTACGTTGCTGGACAGAACATACAAGATGTCAGTTTGGAGAGTCTGAGAAAGGCAATAGGAGTAGTACCTCAGGTATAACATGTTTCATTCTCCCCAGATAGTCCATCATAAGGGTAATTCTCAAAAAGTCCTAATGCAATGGTATTGTCTATTTCCTTTGAAAGTCACTGCGCTGCTTCTTTCTTTTTCTGGAAATATTACAACGTTTTTATGTGCATCATTATATGGACACAATTTCTGAAATATGTTTAAACCTCTTAAAGCTGGAGGCAGTTTCTCATGGAGTGATTTACCTCTGTACTTGATTACCACCTATTATGATTTAGAAAGTGGTAAAAGTATGCATGACATATATATACTTAGGATACAATGAAAAGTATCAATTCCATTTTTGGGAAATGAAATTTCCCCAAATACTTTTACCTTCAGGCTTTGTGGAATAATACAAACTACTGAGTTTATTTCTTTCATGGATTGGGGACAGTTTTTGAACTGTTGTTCATGGTTTCTTGTTTAAAATGCTCTTTCCATAAATGTAGGATGCTGTTCTGTTCCATAATACTATCTATTACAATCTGCTCTATGGCAATATTACTGCAACACCAGAAGAGGTGTATGCGGTAGCGAAGTTGGCAGGAATCCATGATGCTATTCTTCGAATGCCTAATGGTTACAACACGCAGGTTGGTGAACGAGGACTCAAGCTCTCAGGTAGGTCCTTAAGTGCACATGCTCATTTGTATCCCTTTTGCTACTTCGAAGTTCAGTGCATGATTTACTCCTCAGTCAGGCTTGCTTTTAGCTCATTTATGTTATAATATAATTATAGGGCAAAATATTAATAAAAAATCCATAGTTTAGACAATTGTAGTCTACAAGATACTTAAAAGAATGCATTTCAGGGGATAGTTCTAAATGAGTTGTTATTTAGATGCATCTACATGCTTACATATCAATGATCTTTCTTGTAATGTATTTGGGTAGTGGAATGCATGTGAATAGAATTGGGAACTTTATGTATGTGTGCTTTGCAAGTAGGAGACTTTCCGAATTTGAGTTCTTAACTCTAAACTTGTAGCAGCTGAAAGTGAGATCTTTCTTTTCGCTGTTGATAGTAGGTAGTGCTGTGGGATATGTTGCTGTTGCAGCATAGTCGTTTTGGAACTCATTCATAATGAAAAAGGCCTTTATGTCTTACCATTTGGAACTGTGTAAGAAACAATGAAAATGGTGCCTGTATCTGCAAGCTATGGATTTATGTAACACAACCTTGGTACTGAAGTGTAGGTTGTCAAAGTTCCTCTGTAGTTGGGTATGCACCATATAAAGTAGCATAACTGTCCTACCCAAGAAAGAAAGTATCATAGCATTAGCCAGGCTTTGCTAGGCATGCTAGCCTTTTTTTTGGCTACTCTTACAAAATTTCACTTTACTGCTTCTTCTCTCCAGGTATCTGTAATATTAAAATTATGTACACTTCTTCTTAGGGAAGATCACGTATGAAAGCAAACGTTCTTCTTGTGGCAGAGTTAAGGGAGTGATAATCTAAGATGAGAGATCACGTGGAAACTGGAGAATACCTAAATCATGTCTCATGTTCTTTTTCCGGTTTTTATTGTGGGATGTAGCATTTTAAATGTATGGAGTTTATAACTTTTTAGGTAGTAGCTAGATTCCACTAAAATGCTTTCAGTCTCAAAGCTCTTAGGTTGAAGTTGCTATGAGAGAAAGCTAATAATGGTGTTCATCACGTAAATGTAACACTAAATGCACATTGAATAAAACAAAACCAAAATTACTGTTTTGGTTGAAGGATATATGATTATTATTATGCCATTATTATTATTGCATGACATTATTTTTATTTATCATCATCATCAATAAGTCTTTATCCTCTTGTGGCTCTTAAAGTTTTTAATAGATATGTGATGCAAGATAAAATGGGATAATCATTTCGTGAGGTTTCCCCATTGAATTCACTGATGGGTTTGTTTCCCATCCATGGTGGATATTATGGGAAGTATAAGATGCAGTTCCAAAGTTCATTAAGACCATCTCCCGTTGTCTTGTTTTGGGAAAGCAAAATGCACTGTGGTTTTGCTTATAATTGCTAGCCAGTGTGAGAAGTGGCGGGGCAGTGTTTTTTGCCCCTTTTTTTTTTTTTTTAACTACAACAAACTTAAAGTTGTTTAGAGAATGTGAGCTCACTGAAAACATTTGGAAGGATTTTAACAAGGCAACATGACACTGAACTGAGTGCAGAGAGGAGCAGTGAAGAAACTGCAGCACATACTGCCTGAGGAGAGGCCGTATCACTATGGTGACATCTAGGATGTGTCTTTCTAAATTACTCCTCCTGAATACGAGGCCTTACTTTATGGCAAGCTTGTAAGCTTGCGTGGCAGAGCTGGTTAATTTTCTTCCACCCTGACTCCATCTACAAGACGGAGTTGGTTGGTTGACTGAAGAACAGGTCAGCTGTTTTCATTTGCGGGTAGGATGGAGCAGTGGAGAGCAGACTGCTGTACTGTTGGGAATGGGGTATGGCCTTACGGGGGAGACAAGTCTGTCTCAATGAGTTGGGAGATTTCAGGGTACCGAGGCTGTTTGGGAACAACACTAGATCTTCAGAGGACATGGGACTGGTAAGGGGCCAGAGGCAGGAGCCCAGGAGTGCAGCATGTTCAGGCAGAGATGCTGCCTGTTGCAAAGACAGCAACCTCTGTGTGGTTTTTCTTACTATGCTGCTGTTGAAGTCTTGGAGTCTTTAAAACAGGGTCAGAAGTTACATTCTGTATCCAGAATGTACGTGCCAGGAGCAAGCATGTGCATTTGTAAAAGGGAAATACAGAGATGGTTAGAAGGGAAATAAAACGTGAAGCGTGAATCTGGGTGAGCGAGTGGAAGAATTATATAAAATAGGAACTGGCTGAACTGCAGAGGACAGCGATAATGATGAAAGATTTCTCTCATGCTGCCTGTCTCCCAAAACTAGTATTTTCTAGAAGGAGGATTTGACTAACAATAGATTTGAAGTATCTTGTGGTTTACCTTGAAGTAGTAGTTTGGGCTTCTTCAGGTAGAATGTGTTCTGGTGTTTTTTAATAGATATGTAATAGAGCTGTAAGAACCCCAAACCCTGACTTTGTGAAAAAAACAATTAAACTGCTGCAGTCCTGAATGGGAAAGAACATGAAAGAAGCCTGTCTGCTACAAATGTAAGGAGAGACCTTGGATTTTGTTATCATTGTATGTCTTTCAAACATGGATATTGACAAGCTGTGAGTTTTGAACATGCTCTAAAGGAGAGCATATTAAAATAGACTGAGTGAACTGTACAATTCTAATTGCTACTGAGTTCTGCCAAAGAGTTTAAAATTTGAACTGCACGATTATCATCAGCCTTTTAAATGGTTTATTAAAGCATGTTCTCTCCTGATAAGTATGGAACATTATCAAGAATATAATGATGTTAAATGGAATGCTTCAGTCTTGAATGAAACAACTAGGGGACAAGTGCACGAATGTGAAATGTTTGCACTGCATACCAAATGTTTATCAGATTTTAAGTTCTCAAATGCACCTGTTTTCCTGTCTGTAAAAGTTGTCATAAGTTATTCTTGGGTAAGTGTCTGTCAGAACTGTGAGGGAAAGAAACTAGTCTGAAACTAGGTTATGTCAAAAACCAGCAGGCAGTAGGTTGCATAATGAAGGTGGTTTTCAGTACTGTATTAATTGTGTTCTTAAATGAAACTTGTTCGTTAAAGCTGTTAGGTATGGACACTCTTAATCTGAGCCACAGAGGAGTGGAAAGTTAGATGAATTTCATGGAGAGACCTGAAAGAAAAAAATACATGTGCAAGATGCATTAAGTAGAATACAGCAGGCACGGACAGAGCATGGTTTATTTGTGAGAGAAAATAGGATGTATGTACGCTCAGTTACTGCACGGGGCACAGCTTAGAGCAGGCAAATGAGCTCCTGCTCGTTGCTGTGTGGGGTAAGTTACTGTACATTGTCATTGTCAGCTGCCTGTATGAGGCTCTTGCCTTGTAGCATGTGTGAAACAGTTCTCTGTCCTTTTCTAAAATGATAATCAATCTTGAATTGCTTTGGATTTACCAGGGATCAGGAGCTTGATCTATATTGAAAAAAAAATAAAAACAAAACAAACAAAAAGTCACATCTGCTTTTGAATTTAGAATATCCTGCAGGTCATGATTGTAACTTCATTTTTTTTCCTCTTCCTTCCCTCCTTCCCTCTCCCTCATTTATTTAGGAGGAGAAAAGCAAAGAGTTGCAATTGCTAGGGCAATGTTAAAGGAGCCACTTATTTTTCTCTATGATGAAGCCACATCATCTTTAGATTCTATTACAGAAGAGGTAAATCGGGATAAAGATAATAGAACTAAGTGGTGTAATGGTGTCTGATTATGATGCTTTTTCCTTCTTTCTTTCCCTCTCAGAAAGAATTCTGTCCTTTTTGCCAGTCTGCTATCATGTGTTTTCCTTTGATTGTTATTAAGAGATCCTATGGTTAATTCCTTTTCCTGAAGGCCAGAGCAGAGATACTGTATCTCTGTCCACCTTGAGACATAATGAGCAATATCAGCTCTGTCTCTGGGTATATCTTCTATTTCATACTCTTGAAGTCCTGTTCACCATTAAACACTCTTCTCATGATACCATTGCAAATACCTGATGTGGTCATGGAGTGTGAAGCTTTCCAGTCCACTTTAAAAAGGTGTTTAGATGACATCTAGCATTCATTAAAAATGTCTTATAAATAATTGTGACATAATGCGGAGCAGAAAAACTCTTGTTCGTTGTGCAGCATCTTTCTGAGATGCAAATCAGGTAGGCGTAACCTGCAGTGCTGGTATTAATTTGTATTCATTTCGCAGGAAGGGCTGTGAAACATGAGAGTGTTGTGACATAGATGTCATGACACTACCACAGTAACTGCATCAGGCTTCATAACTACGTCTTTGCTTAAACACAAAACTCTCAGCACCACCAGTAATTTCATAAACTAATGTCATCAAAAACTAGAGCTAGAGCTGTGTTTGTGTTCATTTATGCAGATTATTGAGTGAATTTATTGACCTGTAATCACTAAATTGCTTTCATTTTCCAGGTATAAAGAAATCAGAGTACAAACAGTACACGTAGATAGTACCTCATTCAAATACAGTTCAGCTTCCTCATTGGACCGGAGTGTTCATAACCCACACAATTCTACAGAACCATACTTGATTCTTTCTCTTTCATTTTGCTGTGTTTATGGCAAGAATCATAAACAAAGCTGAAAGCTTCACAGCAGAGCTGCACTTTAAAGACAGCAAATTAAAATGAATCGTTTCCACAAAAGTGTGTCAGGTAATCGGAACGTTTTCTGACAAAGGCAGGCATTTTGCAGGAAAATAAAGTGGGTGCTTCCCTTACTGTGGTGAGGGCGCAAACTCCCAATTGGTGCTGCCTGCATCTGAGTGCAGTTTGGGAAGGCAGAAAAGTGCTCACAAGGGAAGCAGTAGATGGATAAATCCCAGGACTGCATAACTTTGTGTTCCATGTTGGCATGGTATTGAGAGTTTTTTTTCTTTAACTTTCATTGATTGGAAAATCATTATTATTTTTCTTTCTTTCTTTCTATGTCTTTACTGGTGTTTATGTTGCTTTTGTACCACTGCTACAGAGGCGGAAGTTTTTCCTGAAATCAAGTAACACTTTGTCCCTTAGGATATTTGCATTTTTCTATGAATGAAAGCTTCCCCCCACCACAGTTTGAGGACTTTATTAGAGCCCACAGATATCATAGAATCCTTTAGGTTGGGAAAGACCTCTAAGATCATCTAGTCCAACCGTTAGCCTGGCACTGCCAAGTGTACCACTAAACCGTGTCCCTAAGCGGCACATCTTTTGAAGACCTCCAGGGATGGTTTTACTCAGCTACTTCCCTGGACAGCCTGTTCCACTGTTTCACAACCCTTTCAGTGAAGAAGGTTTTCCTAATATCCAACCTAATGTTTCATGCTTGGGCTGCTTCTGTTTCTTCTGTCGGTAGGCCTAGCTGTTTCTTACTGTGACGGTATAGCAGTATTAGAGAGATTTCTCAATACTCATTTACAGTAATTTGCATATTTCCAGACAGCATTTTCTTTCTTTCTTACAACCTAGGAGTGTTTAAGAGTATGTCTATATTTTAATCTTACAGAATATTCTGAGTGCTATGAGGGACATCGTGAAACACAGAACATCAGTTTTCATTGCCCACAGGTTGTCAACAGTAGTTGATGCAGATGAAATCATTGTGCTGGATCAGGTGAGGCTATCACCCTGTGAAGTGTAATTTCTACATAATCTGAGTGTTCATTTTAGAGAGTCCGTGTCCATTCTGAAATACTAAACCCCCCACCAAACTAGCAAAAGATCTTTCTGTGGAGAATGAACCATGTTAGAAAAATCCACCCCAAGCTTTGCTTTTTATAGGTGTTTGCAACTAAGTTTATCAGTTGTAGAAATTTGCATGTGCAACTCTTGTATGTTGTGTACTATGCAGACTAAGTAAAAATACACATTTAATTGCATGTGTTTATATGGATTATGACAAATTTCACTTGGTGCTCTGGGACTGGCTTAATGTTAAATGTTTCTAATCTGATTTATTGCATGCTCCAGTCAGATTGGTTTCCTAATGTGTTCCCCCAACTTACGCTTCATTCTCATTACTCAGTGAGTGTCTGTTTTTCAAATACATCCATTGTTTTTTTCTTTCAATGGCAAGAAGAGAATCCAGCATGTTCTGTTTCCATGCAGATAAAGCTGTTGTAGGATTGTTCAGTCTAATTGCTACAAATCTCAACACTGTTCTCTATTGTACCTGTAGAAAATTGCAATGATTCCCTTTCTGTGTGCTTCCCTTATAAGAAAAAAAAAAAAAAAAATTCAGTATTTGATTTACTAATATCACATTTCAGCCCTTACCTCATATTCAGCCTGTCCTGAGTCCGTTTTCTTCTCTGTTACCCATAACTGGGTATAGATTTAAAATAAATATCTCTATTATAACTTCATAGTTATTTTGTTTCCTAATGCTGGAACTAGTGCTCTAATCTGCTGATAAGATGTTAAAGTTAACTCTGCATTCATTTATTTCAGTTACTATATATAAGCTTGTGACCATAGATGTATTTAGTGACAAAAATGTGCATATCTAAAAGAAAATAAATTATTCTTTCAGTACATTAAATGATTTCATGGAGAATTAGAACAAAATCTTATGAAATAATGACATTCATGATAACTTTTGCTATGCAAATCTCAGCTTCATATGAATCTCAAAGTGAAGTAGTGGAATAAACTCACGCTGCTTTTTTTTATTTGGCTCTGCTTTTTTTTGCTTTTGCTGAAAAATCATTTTTAAGGTGTATCCTTTAACTGCACGTTACAACATCTTGCAAGTGTTTTTAGCATGTTATAAAGCAATCTGTGACTTTTTGTTTTCAGTGCAAGTTTTTCACAGCTTACTAAAAGTGTGTTTTGTGTTACAGCCTAACTGTTGAATTAAAAATAAAAGCACAACCTAAACCCATAAAACAGCTAGGGTGCTCACTTTCATGAATGATTTTAGTGTAGTAGAGATTTTGGATGAGTAAGGCAGCATGGTGCATCACTTTTTAATGGACAATTGCTTCATGAGGCATCGTTGATGTTTGCTTAGCAGAAAGTTGCCTCTTGTTGTCCCAGCTTGATTGACAAGTGCTGTGTTAGCAACCGGCTAAATGAGGTGACAAGATGATTGTGACTCTTCTTGCTTAGCAGTGGAAATATGGCATCACAATTTCAGCATCTTTGCCTAGATAAAATCTGAATAATTCTTGAGTAAACAAACACTGCTGCATTAAGATCAATATCATTAATAAAGCTGAACAGAGAAGCTAAATTTCTGGTGATTGTTCAAGAGCTATTAAAAAAAAAAGTCGTCATTCAAAAGCTTAGTCTGTACTACAGTGAACTCTCCAAATTAACCACTTAGTTTTTAAATAAATTCTGCAGTTATGTTGGTCAAGTGTATATTTGTTCGTATTCCACCAGCACGACTAGTAATAAAAGTGACAAGACCCAATTTTGTTTCCCAGCATGTTCATCAGCAGCTGTCACAAGGAGGTAGATTTAATTGTAAATCAGAATTTGGAACTAATACAAAATCCATGTAGCTGTCTTTTCCCGAAAGAAAGAATAGCTGGAGAACGAATACGTTACATTTACATTTGCTGACTTCAAATTAAAGTATCTCGCAAATTAAAAAGATGAGTGAGTCAGGTTTTTTTTTTGAAGTGTTGTTTCACTGTCTGTAGGATTTGAGTTCTCCTCCCCAACTCTTCCTTCCCATTTCCATGATGATAGTCAATAAATCAGCTTTGCCCTTCAAAACAAAGAGCACAGATGAACTAACTGCTCACTCAGTTTTCATGATGGCACTTATAATGACAGAACTAACTGAGCACCCATCTAAAAACATAATTTACACTAGTCGTTTGTAGGATTTTATTTTAAATGTTTTGTTTATCTAGTACAAATACCTCTTTGCATGCTCTTTTCTTTTAGCTCCTCAGTGTAGCTTAAATTTATTTCTTACCAAGAAAAGGCAAATACGTTTGTTTTGATATATTCATGTGACACTTGCAGTAGCAGTTTAGCATACTGCTCTTCTTAGAGATCTGTGTTTATTTTAAATAGCACTTCCAGTTTGGATAGTAAACCTTTTCATGTTGGTGGGCTTTAAATTTTGTGCAGGTGGACAAAAGGCATCTACGCTCCTATTTCCTTACGCTTGAGAAGAATACAGCTGTTTTCAGCATGCAGTATAACACACAGTTTAGTGCACCACACATTCAGCTTTTCATTGCTGTCCCAAGCTTCTCCTAATGAAGAATTGTTGTAATCCATGCTGTAAAATTTTGGCCCATATGTTGGCAGCATTTATATTCCTAAAGATCTGGTAATGTTGACTACTGACTTATTCCCCTTCTTTTACAGGGTAAAGTTGTGGAACGTGGTAGACATGCAGAACTTCTTGCAAGTCCTAGCAGTCTCTATTATGAAATGTGGCATACACAGAGCAGCAAAGTACTAAATAGTCACAATGATCCAAACTGGGGAGAGAAAAATAATCAGATGTCCAAAGAGGAGGAAAGGAAGAAACTACAAGAAGAAATTATCAATAGTGTGAAAGGCTGTGGAAACTGTTCGTGCTAAGTATGATCCTGGATTAATCTGTCATGGCAGGTTCCAATGCACAGGATTTCAGTGAAGCGCAGCTCTTGTTTTTTTTAAGTCAGCATTCAAAAGCTTCCTCGGTTTTGCAGTTTGGGGGTTTTACACTTTCTCAGAGGGACATAATTTCGACCAAAGGAGTTTTAATTCTGCATCTTTACAAATCTCTAACATTCAGTGGCAATCTGCAAGAGCTGAGCTTTTTCAAAAACTTTAAACTTACTTTTCAACTAAGAGTGTACTTTATGGCAATTTTTAGGCATTGGTAAATCTCCTGGTAGTCGCTTGAGATGGATTGTTAAATTGTAAACACATTTGTCATTGATTTATATTTTTTCATCATTATTGATAGATAAATGTCATGTTTTAATTGTAATTTGGCTAATTTGAGCTCAGTTGCTAGTGAGGAAGATGCAATTTAAAATTCTTGAGTGGTATTCTGGTTGAAAATTTTCTTCCGTGTAAAGAATAAGAAAAGCCTCAACAGAATATTAGAGGTTTTTAGTAGCAAGCTAAGTATTGGAATAATCCACCTCACTCTTGCAAAGCACCTTTCATACTAGACTATCAGGAAATGTATTGGTATTCTTTTAAAAGAGAACTAACAGTTCTTTTAATGGCTGACAAAAATCTGGAATACACAAAATTTCGTGTGACTTTACAGAAAACATACAAAATGTTGTATGCAAATATTAAGAATCTGAAGCTTTTCCTTTACTTCAAAGAAAAACAAAAGCCCAAGTTCAGTATTCTTTATCCTCAACATCTGCTATAGTAGTCAAGGCAGAATGCAGTCACTTTTTTTTTATTTCAGTGATGGTCTTAGGGAGCAATTAAGATTCAATAAAAACTTCCATGAATTTCTATTATGTCATTAATGTGTGAGAAAATGACCTGGCTAATGTTGAAAGTGTTGCTGTAATAATCTCCTGATTTCAATAGTCAAAACTTCTTCAGTGTCAAGAAACCTCCATCTCTGTGATTTGCAGGACACTACAGGATTGTATTTTTAGGCCGCCTCTCTCCAGGGAGGTTTTCCGTATCTATTTATCACTAGTTACTCTGGTATAATTCCTCATTTTGAATTTGGAAAAAAAAAAAGGGGGGGCGGGGGTGGATATTACTCTTAGATGTTGAAAAACGACTTTTTTTTTCTGGGAAATTATACCAGTATAATTACACTCATATAATTATGTTAGTAAATCAGATGCAAAATTTCTCAGTGTGGGCATTAGCAAAGCATTGAATTTGGTGCTTCTGGAAGTTTAGTTCTAAATAGTGTTTTATTCTTTTGTTACACCCTTCTCTGCAACCAAATATAGGAACAGTAACTTAAAGAAACTGAAATCTTTGTTGTCTTTTCTGCTAGTCACTCATTTTCCCTCTATTAAGATGATGGGGGAAAAAAATCTGATATCAATCCCCAGTTAAAAATTATTTTAAAATTGTATCAGATGCAAGGACTTTTATTTTCATGCTTGGAGTCCACAAGCAAAATGAAGCCTTGTTAATGTAGCGGCAGTTCAGAATTCCTTTAGCTTGCAGTCTTCCTTTTATTTTCACTAGTTGTCTCTTTTTAGTTTCTAACAGCAATTATGCTTGATTATAAAGGTGCAGTTAAATTATCTCTGAACTGCCAGCAACAGTTAGCAAAGGTTGGTTAGAGTGTTTTTGTGAGACGTCTCTTTCCTATATTGTGGCTAATAAAACAAAACAAAACAACAAAAAAGAAAACACACAACAACAACAACAACAACAAGTCATCTCTCTCTGATCCCCTCTCTTCCACAACGCAAGAGCTAGTTTTAGAATTAAATAATTTTTCTACTGCTTCATGCAGTGGATAATGTACAAAGGCTGTAAATAGTATTTCAGTTCTGAACATTTTTTTTCCCCTTGGCACAAGTTTTAGAAATGTCATAAGTCTGAAAAATGGAGAAAAAGTCTTTTTTTCTTGATGAACATTTTCCCATATTGCAGGGCTTAGGCATCCTAGTAATTGTCTGAAGACAGCACAAAAGCTAGCATTATCTTCTAAACAGTCTGAACCTGAAAGCCATTTTAATGCCAAACTTGATTGTGAAGGTAAGTTTTCAGGTGAACACGTGATTTTACAAAGCTGATGTGTTTAATCACTGCGGATGCATTCTGCAAGTGTTCCAGGAGTCTTGAGTATTAGGGTTGGGACGAGGACTTTTTCAGATGGTAAATACCAGAAGCAGTCAAAGTTTGTTTAAACCTGCAAAGGGTTTGGTATAGCTGTAAGGCCATTACCCATCTCTGTCATCATTTTTGATGCCAACCCATGTGCTGCAGCTTTGTCCAGCTTTAAGCAAACTGGGCGACCGCTAGTAACTTAACAAAGGTGTTTCCTAAAAAAAAAGGAGGGTAGTCACACAGTAGAGTATTTGTTTTAAAGAATTACAGTGAGTTTTTGGAGATGTCTAAAAACTTGCAGTGTCATGGAGTTGCTAGTTAAACACTCCTGGCTTCTTTGTGGCTTTATTTGAGTGAATGTTCTCTGTGCTTGTCTATCTGCCTCGTAGGCACATGTTACAAAAATGTCTTTTCCCATTGTAAATTTAGCAGCAGCACACAAGAAATGGAGAAGAAAAAAAGGATTAGTGATAAGAAAAGTTCTCTCCGATTACCTTCCTAAGTTAAATGGTGCAAAACTTCGTGTAAAAGCAGAAAAAAGTCATTGCATAGCTGAAGAGTTGTAAATGAGCAAATGAGGTTCCTCTGTCAGCAGCCTCACACAATTCTGTCGAATGGATGCAGTAATAAAACACTGAGTGATGTGTTTAGCTTGTGAGCAGGCATCTCGGAGAAGTAGTAGCAGTACTTGGCAGTTCTTTTGTCTGCTAGAAGGTAAAACTTTTGCTCAGACTTCTTTGTTTGTTTGGAATTTTTATTTATGTACTATGACTCCAAAATGTCACCATTTTAAGCAGACATTTAAAACGCAGTGGTGGGAGAGTCGTGTCTTCGGAGGCTCACTCACTGTTGTACACTGAGTCTTAAGATGGTATATATCTTATGGCATCTCTTTAAAAAGCCTTACAATTTCTGACAGGAAAATGATATATTTTGGAGCTCCTTCTCACAGCCTCTGTGAATTTTGGTAATTCTGCTTTTCTGTAATCTGGAACATCACTTTTCTAAACATGAGCTTTTCATATTCTGGAAATTTTCCTGGAGTTTTAGCTGGTTGGTTTTCAAAAGTCAAGTCATCTATTACCATTAAAATCTGTTTGCATTTTTAGAGTGGAAAAAAGCCATTTTTTTAAAATTCTCTGTTTATAAAGGAGATGTGGTTGTGAAAAACGGACATAAAAAAGTGGCTGATTCTTGCAGTGTATAGTCAACTATAAACTTACAAAATTTAATTTTAATTCCTATGCAAGAACTTTTAAGCATAGGAAACAACACGTGTTTTGGCTATTTTAAGCTCTAGGTTAGCAAACTAACTAGTGGTTGGTGGAGAGGTTATTTTGTTTGGGTTGTTACAAATGGAAATTCACAACTTGCTACTTGCAGGTGATCCCTCACTTTACTCTCAGCAGTGCTGTTAAATGGATTAGTAGTTACCTAAATCTCTTAAAATTCAGATTTTAAATTATGTTCAAATTTCTTTTCAGAATGGAAATGTAAAATATACGTTGTACAGTAAGATGATAGACATTCAAGAGCAACAAAAAGAGCTACCTTAAGATCATAATTGTGTAAACATCCTGATGGAAGACTTCTTACCCTGACTCCTGTTGTTCATCTGTGTATAGATAATTATTACTAAATAAAGGATTTATCTTTGTGAATAGATATGGGTGTCCTATTAAAATGATTTTAGTAACAGCTATGGGAGTATGGCCCTTCCACCTAGAAAGGGAAGCTCCAAATTGGCCTTTTTAGTAAAAGCAGTTCTTTGCAGTGCTTGATAATGACAGTGAAAACAATAACAAATTATAGGGCTGTTGGGTTAGCGTAAGGCAACCAAATTGCAGATGATCAATCAGAAAGGTAAGTTTGTGTGGTACACTTGAATTCTCTTCCCCTCAGCTTTTATATCCTTCAGTGTACTGAGCTGCAAAAACATAGGTTAGATGCATCGTGCTGATGAGAATGAAAATCCTTGTTAAAAGCTTGACTGTTTCTTATTAAATATGTTATATTTTTATAAATGTGTTTTACCTCCTTAGCACTGAACTTGTGAACAATAGAAATAGATCTGTTTTAAGAACTTGCTTGAGCCCTCTCTTGATATAACATTGTGTCTAATTACCGACGGGATTCCATTTTGTGCAGCTGTAATCTAGTTTCTCCTCATCAAATGAGAAGGAAGGAAATGGTTTTTATTTATGTGTAGTTTTGATAGTTCTTGTAATGTACTTGCACCGTGTTGATCTGAGCTACAATAGCCGCTGGTCCTGCTGTCATTCTGTTTCAAAACAATGCTCGCTGAGCACAGCATGGTCTTGCAAAGTGTGCGGTGTGTCTGGAATGAAGGGATGCGAGATCCTGGAGCAGGCTGGTTTTTTCAAGTATGACTGGATGAACTTCCAGCTGTTGTTTCTAAAGGTTCATTTGCTTTTCTTTAAATCTTTCAGTGATACTGTGCAGGAATGCTCTATAAATGCTTACTGACAAAAAAGTCATTAATTTTTGAGGAGCAAGAGCTATAATGGGAGTATGTGTTTTTTTTCTTCATGTATACATATGACTTCTATTACTGCTAATTTGAGTTGCATGTGTGCATCAAGGAAAACAGTAATTACAAATCTAGCATTTTCCAGTCTTCACATAAATTAGGAATCATTTTGAGGTTACCATGCTCATTTAACATCCCATCTGTGTTCACATAATGGTTGCAGAAGTGACAATTTAGTATTCTATCGATTATGTACTGTTTCCCAGTGAAAAATTTCCTGTGACATTTATTTTGGTTAGTCAGGCATCTAAACACTCTTCCCTACCTTCAGTCCTGACTTCTGCTGGAAATTATAGTTTTGGTCAGCACACAGGACAGGAGATCTGATGGCAACTGGATGTTTTCGTAACTGCATGCTGATAAGTTTGTCACATTTCTTGGAAGGAGCCAGGGCTTTTTTTTTTTTTTTTTGAAATAATGATTAAAAGTGGTGTGAAGTGACTTGGCAATACTCTGACATGTAGCTGTCTTATTAATGAAATTGACGTTGATGAAATGGTGAGGGAGGTAAATTCTGGATATCTGAGTATCCTGTAGAACTGAAATTCTAGAATTTGGCTGCTACGTTAGTGCATAAATCTGATTTCTTTTTAAGAAAATCCTCAGATGGTTAGTGCCTGAAAAATATATTTTAAATCCCTGTTATGTGACTTTTGATCCATTTCTGCAGATGTTGAGACTAAACTCAGGGAAAAGACATGAGCTTTATGCAGCCTGGAAGCCCAACAGAAACTCTGAGAGGTCCTGCAGAGGGAGGTCTGCAGGCTAAGGTCGCTCCAGTGCCCAGTTCCCTCTTGTCTCCAGATGGATGAGAGTCTCTGGATGCTGGCAGAGCCCATCAGCGGCACTTAAAGTAAGAAATAGTCTTCTTCATCCAGGCCTGGTTGGCCCTGTAAAGCACTGGCCAAATGCCTGGAAGTATTGCTCTATGTTGATGTCTGTACAAGGGGAAGTATTGCCGCATGTTGTCTTGCGGATGTGTAAGGAGGGAGCCTGAAACACTGGTGTATGCTATCAGTCACAAAGTGCCCGTCTAGATGGCCATTTGGTGAGCCCCGTTGTGACCCCCTTTGCACGAAGTGTTGCTGGTTACGCTGGCAAGCTGAATGCTAGGCTAACTAGCTTCCTGAGTAGACTTGGAGGTCTGTTTACCCATGAGAGTAAATTATGATAAGGCTGCTGGGATATGGCTTGTGTGCATAATTCAACCTATGAATTCACCAAGCTCCTGTGCAAGTGTCCTACAACCTGTGGCTGCAGTGGAATCATAACCATAGACACCTTAGTGTTTCAGTGCAGGATCTCCTCAAATGAGAAGTGCCAGTTGTACTAAGTTGCACAGTAGATTTATTGGTTGGGGGAAAAAAAAAAGAGAGGAAATATGCATTTTTACTTGTGTCTTAGGGCAGAATTTAAAATAGCATCCGCGATGTTAAAGACTAATGTGACATCTCAGCTTCCCCACATTTCATTTCCAGTTTTCAGTGCTTTGTAGCCCTTCATAAAATTGTCAAGTAAAGCGTTTATGTCACACCAACTTAAAATGTGTCTTGTAAAGCTATCAGCCTTATCCTGGAGAGTAGAGGGGGAAAAGAAGAGATTTTTTTTTCCCATTTCATTATGGAGAGGAAGAAACAGGCTGGAACACACTATATCAGCTTGTGTTGTGTCCTTTGAATGCATCGTAAAGTGCTCTACAAGTGTCGTCTGAGGATTTTACTGGCCTTGTGGAAGCACCAATAAATGTTTTGAAACGTGGAGGTTGAAAAGATGAAAAGTTTCCATTTTAAGCTAGTGGCAGAAAATGGAGTATGAAGGCCAGTCTGTAATTACGAATAAACATTTCATGTACAGTTGGTGCATGAATTACAAAAAGGGCTATGCAGCTTTCAAAAAATGAATGTATATGTTCTTGTATTTTTACACAGGGGTGTAAAAAATCTATTTCTGCTGTGATTTGAAAAAGGTCCTGGCTTTTGAAGAAGACAAATAAGGTTGAGCTTATTTTCAATGAAAACCAGGGAATGTCCTCTGGTTTAAAAAAAAAAAAAAAAAAAAAGAAAGAAAGAAATAGCATTTGCGGAACTTGTAAAAAGGGGTTGAGTGGCTTGGGTTCTTGGTACTGTTTAACTGTTAGGTTAAATCTAGGATATGTGGCAGGATGCAAGGGAGGGGAAAGAGCACACAGCAAAAGTATTTTAGGCTGGAGTTGTTACTTCTATCCTGTGCAAAGTTCACATGGGTTTATTTCAAAGCCTGTATGGGGATTGGGCTGGTAATGGCTTTGGGGTGTTTGGACCAGAAAAATATGCACCGGGTCAAGTCTTATGACAATCCTGTAGTCTCAGCTGGAAAGAAGTTCTAAGGAACAGCTTATTAAATGTTAGCATGTTAAGCAAAACAATGCTTAATTGTTAGCTTAAAATGCTAAGTAGTAATATATTACCACTTATATCAGGAAGCTGATGTGTGAAGTAGCTGAATGTCGAGTGTATTTGGCTAGCTCTCCCTCAGGTTGCATAGTAGGTGTCACAAATACCTGTAGCATTAACAAGAGAAATATTTCGGCAGAGTTTAGACTTTTAAATGGTTGAATTTGGACTTCTATGCATCTGTAAAGTAGAAAGTGTGTGTATATACCTGAGAATTGTTTGAGGTGGAGACTGGGAAGAATTTGAAAAGCTTCGTAACCTGAAAAGTTGTATCATGGAACACCTGACATTTACCTTTGAGGGTCTGGAGGGAATCGATTCATGTTCAGTGGTGTGTGTTGTGTGTATACCGTGGAGTGATTGTAATGGATGTTACTGAAAGTGTCACTTGCCTGAGCAAACAGTGTTTCCTAAGTTTCTAGGCTAGAAATAAGTGATGACCCTAAGTTGTACAATGCAACGACTTATTTTAGCAATATTTTACAGTATTTAAATATAAACGGCACAGGAAGAGAAATTCAGAGAGGTAGTATTGGGGAGTGGTGGGAAGAAAGATTTTCTAAAATCAGTCCCTTAGCTGCAAAACTTCTACTGCTGATCTTGGCCTCACATACCAGTGCCTGCTTGCAGCAGTTTTCCTTGCAGCTTCTTCTTCTTAAATATTACCTTACTTTGCTGTGTTGCCTCTTCTCCCTCCCCTTTCCCCATATCTGGACTATAATTCTCCCTAAAATACTTCCTGTCTGTAAGCTTGAGGAAACGTTACCAGCTTCTCTCTCAGGGCTGGACTTTTTCCCTCGCGGAAAGTATGGAAGAGTGCTGGCTTTCAAAGGAACTTATCAGGTGACCTCAGCTGGGATGACGCTGCACAATGAAGGCCCTTGTGCCACCTTTGGACCTCTCATGTAGCAGCTGTATTGTGGGGAGAGCTTCACTTTATGAAATGCTGCTTGGTGAGCTCTGCCACAGCATCTGCTTTTTCCAATTTGGGCAGGCAGGTAGCCTGAAATATGAGGAAGCTGGTAACAGCCTTGCCAGTGCTGTCTTTTGTCCACTGTCTTATGTGTTACTCGGGTTGTACAAGCATCTAATTTTCAATAGCATCTGTGTGTGATCATGTTACATAGTAGTGCTTCCAAAACGGCCAGAGATAGCTTTGCAGAGTGGTACATGCACACAATTCTCACAGTGCGGAAAGGATGATTTTGAATGTCATATCCACTGAGAATTAGTGTTTGCTAGAACCCTGTCCTTCTGTTTAGTGCTGCTGCAAAGAGCATACCTGTCTGCTGAAATGTGTTTGGGCGCTGTGTCTTTGTATCTCAGAATTCAGTTCCCATCAGCCTTATGCTTTTGTGTCAGTCCCCTGCAATTTTTGATGCTAGAAATCTCCAGCTGCCCACAGAAGCCTTCCTTCACCAAGTGTAGACCTCTGAAATTTTACCTGCTGAATCTCAGTGTGGATAAGATTTAGCTGTCGCTGAAGAAGAGGTTTCCTGTACATGCCAGCAGCATGCAAAACATTAGGATGTGTTTTTTTAAAAGCACTTGATGATGTCTCAGCTATGCTCCCAGCAAAATCAGTGGTTGGAATTTCCATTGGGTATTAGATTCTCAAGTCACAAAATATTTTGTAGCAAAAAGTGGCTGTAGGTAGGATTTCTAAGGCTTCCTTTTGTGCGCTTCACGTCATAGGTTTGTACACGAGTTACCATAATTCTGTCAGACTTGGCTAGATACTTCCATGACGCAGCAGCTCTCAGCAACAATCTGTAAAGTATTTATCAACACAGCAGCCTGTAATGCATGTCTTGTGTACAGTATGCACTGGAGTGGTATGTTTAAAATACTTTATATCATTTTGTAGGAGATGCATACGCAAATCACATGTAAAACCCTCAACTCCTAATTCATACAGATAAGGCCATCATGCCACACCATCACGCCTTGCATGCATATACATGTACTAAATGTAAATACGGAGACCACAGTTAATGAAAGGAGGAACAGGAAACAAGTGAATGTGGACTGCAAAATTGAAAAGACTACCTAGTATAAATAGCATAGAAGTAATTTACAGCAAGTCAAATGCAAATAGCACTTGTTTTCTCTATATCCCTTTTGTTTTCGCTGCTTCTCAATGGATGATCAGCTCCAGAAGCTGACAAGAAGTGTTTTATATTGATTATTTTGTGGGTTTTGTGTTAAAACTTTAATGCCCCAAACTTTCTAGCTGTTATTTAAGTCTACTGGAAAGTAGTCTAGTTCTAGCAAATAAGTGTCTAAGTGATTCTAGTAGGTGTCTAGAAAAACAAGTCCTACGAACAGCTATGTTTTCGGTCTCAGATATCAAAGTCCTGGTGAAAATTTGTTCAGTGGGAAAATAAGCTCATCTCTAATGGCAGTCTGATTTAGACCAAAGCTGCTTTATTGGCATTGGAGCTGTCCTATGCAGATCCTATTCTAACTAGAAAACTGTACAGAGTTGCATAGACCTTAAATTCCACTGGATTCATCTCAAGTACTTTGCTCAAAGGAATGTTAAGTTCTTTTACTAAATCTGCCAATTATAGCTATTTGACAACTTTGAGTTTAGTCTGACAGCTCACATCATCAGTCAGAACGTGATGAGCAGAATAAGGGGCTGCATTGCTTTCTGGTGACTTATGGGAATCTTGTAATAACAATCAGCTGGAAAACGTTGGAAAGCTGTGACAATCTGTAAACTGTGACATCTGTTAAACACACTTGTTTTTTGTTCTTGTTGGCTGTAGTGAGATACAAATGGTCATGGAAATGACGTGGCTGTGTCCCAAAGTGGGAGCAAAAAGTCTTCCTCTTGGACCCATGTTGTCATTCAGGTGAATTTCTATATAAATGACCACAACACATTCTTAATGCTTGAGACAGATTAAAAAGTAGTTACTCAACAGATTATTTCTCTCTGACTGCAGGAGATAATGAAGTGAAAAGAGTTAGCCTATGAACTTTGTAGGGAACGGAAGAGGAGATGAGAGGAACTTCATGAAGTCCTTGCTGTTGAGTGCGTTGACACGACCAGTGCTATCTACACGGGAAGTGAATGCGGACTAATGGCTTTATGGTTCAAAGCAACTCAGAGACAATTTAAAATGAAATGGGCAGTGTTAGAGATGTAAGCTCAGAGGTGCACGTATGTCATCTAAGTGTAGAAGGCTGCAAACTCGCAAGATGTGTAACTGTGGCCAGTCAAGTAGAAGAGCTGTGTCTTTCTACCAGAGAAGGTTCCTTGCTAGATTAGTTTATTATGCGCTGTGACTGATGTATGTTGGTCCTGGCAGCAGCAGCAGGTTTCCTCTGATTTATTTTGTAGGCAACATCAACTTGTTTTAATGTGCACTTGTTCTAAAGTTGTCATTACTGAACCTGTTTTAAGAGCTGTTGGAGTGGCTGCACAGAAACTACAGAAAACATTGGTTTACCAGGTAGTGGCAATGTAGCCAACTAAATTCAGATCGTGCTCTTTTCTAAAACAGGTGCAAAAAAAGAATGTGGCCGTAGGAAAAAAAACAAACAAACTGTACTTGCTGAATCATCCAACTGTTACCACCGCTGTTTTTGAGTCACAGATCATACAACAGAGGTGGGCAACAGCTATCGGTAATGATAGTGAATGTGAAGGAAGCCCTTGGCACTGTCTGAGCCTCTTCATGCTGTTTGACCAGATGTTTATAATCTGCAACAGGAAAAAAGCTGTGATCAGCCTAGTTGTGGCTGGCTAATACCTTTCTTTACCCATTGACTAGCTGTCCATAAACATGGGAAATGACCTAATTATTTAGAAGCAAAATCAGCCCAGATGATAAAATTTCTCATTGAACTTTCCATTCTTTCCAAGAGCTTTTCCAGCAGTTTGTGCTTCTTTCCAAGGGCTCCATACCTTCTCAGCAGCCTTGGATCAGATTGGGACAGAGCACCTTTTGATTCTACTGAATGAATGAGTCACCCTGAAGCTGCTTTCTGGTGGAGATTGGAAAGATCTTTGTGGATTAGTCTGCAGCAGATTGCACCATGTGATGTGGTGGTCTGTTTCTAAAAGCGTCAAGAGTACTGCGGCTCCATCAGGATTAGGTGGAACGTCTTAGAATGATTCTAGAGTGGATCCCGATGTGCTGCCAACATACAAGAACATTTATAATCCATGAACTAGCTAGGACTAGTTAGGGAAAAGCTTGACGTGAGTAGGGTGTGGTTTCCTACACTCTGGTCTCTTCATCAGCCGAAGACTGCATGTTGCATGACCAGGAAGCGTGTATGCGAATCTTTTCAATGTGACCAAACATGTCTATGAGAGTTGCCTCAAGTGCAAAGTCAACATCGGCAGTCAAGCTCTACAGTCATACGTGTGTTGCCGCTGTGTTTTTGAAGAGAAGCAGGAGCGACTGAGAATGGGTATTTGTCCTATATGGCACACCTCCAAACCCTTCCAAATGTTTAGGCTGTAGTCAAGATTAGTGTCTGTGGATCTCAAAATCTTGGTACTGTCATCACAAAAGACTTTATGAATAAAGGTTGGAAATGGAAACCTTACTATAAATCCTATAGATCAATTACCTTGACTCCCTTTTGCTGTATGAGGTAAGGTTACTTTACACAGGCAGTACAATTACCTACTGTACAAATGGAAAATGAAATTGCATCTTTGCATGTGATTGTCAAGAAGACACCCAAACTACAGGCTATCTAGCAGAACTGCTGCCCTCCTCTTTGGAAGAAAAGCTTGCGTTATTCTCTGTGGAAACAATAGATTTGAAGACATTAATCTTTTTAAATGTGGCCTTGCAAAGTGTCCTGTGAAAGAAGATGACCTACTAAGTGTTTACGCTGGTTTCTGTAGCTTTCAATCTAATGGATAGAAATCTCATCCCTGGAGACCTCCTAGGGCTTTAGTGTGAAGCTAAAAATCAGACTGAATTTAAACAGAGACCAAGCTGAAAGCAGAAACAGGGCTTAAATGCAGGTTATGTGATGCATTGGAGAATTAATTGAGCTGTCCTAAGCTGTTAGGACAGACTAATAACTGAATAAGTCTTTTTCCCCTTTTTTACTATTTTTATTTCAATTAGGTTGAAAGAAGGAAAAAAAAAAAGTAAGCATACAAGCACTACAGACCCTAGAGGGGGAGCATAAACGTTACAGTGGAGACAGAGGAGGAGATCCTTTCCTGTTGCAGTCTGAGGCAGATTAACAGCATACCTTCAATACCTCATCTGGAAGGTAAAAAAATAATTCCCTGAGAAACTGAGTTACAAAAAAAAAAAAAAAAAAACAACCCTCTCACTGTAAAAATGTGATTCAACTTTAGTCTTCATTTTGAGGAAGCTGATGAGGGATGCAAGAGGTACATTTAATGTATACTTACTGTTGTATTTCTTTTTGCTTTCCAAAGTAAGTGATTTGCCTGAAGAAAGAAGCTATATTGGTTTGCACAGGTGTAAAGCTTTCCTTTTATTAATATTAAAATAAATGGAGGACTCACTGCAGTTTAGGTTTTGTTTTTTTTTTAAATCAGTCTTTGTTGGATTAGAAAGCATTTTTTCTGCTAGGAGGCTATAAAAAAAGATTTATCCTTAAAATAAATTAATAAAAATCTCTTGTGAAAATGCTGAAACTGAGTATTTCCAGAAGAATCAAGCATTATTATGATGTTTTTTAAGTGTGTATAAAATAATCCTGTCTTCCAAAAAGATGCTTAAAGTCGTTTGGATAGAGTTGGCATCTGCCAGAGTAGAGTCACACATAAGATAACATGATTGACCATTTTTGGCATACGATGGTCTAAATTGGCTCATCTATTGGCTGTCAGTCTCTTCTGAATTAGATCCAACTCTTTGTAGGCACGTTTCCATCTGGTTAAGTTTAGGACTCAAGCTGTTTATATATTAAAAAAAAAAAAAAAAAGTATTTTGTACCAATAACAGTCTCTGGGAAAAGGTTTTTGCTTATGCTCCTAATGCATTTCAAAACTATTTGGTTTTCCTTACTGGGCAAAATAACCTTCTAAAGAGTGAAAGAAGATGTGCCCACGTATTATGTTAAGATCCTTGAAAGACACAAATAAAATTGAAAGAAATTTAAATTTTTATACATGCATACTTAGATGTATATATGCGTACATATAATTCTGTAAAATGCTGTTCTTCTAAATTGGAAAACCAGATCTTAAGTCTGTTAATATTTTAGCTGTGTGCATTAGGAAAGTAGGATGAATACATGCTGTTGCGTTCTCATTGAGTCTTTCTAAGATTGGCCTTGCATTATTTTTATTCTGAATATTAGCCATCTGGCACTGTGTGCTGCAGTATTTAGTGCCACAAATAATAATGAAAAATATGGTAATATCTCATGATACTTTAACATAAAAATATAAGACAGAGGGTATAAAGCTTTGGGCGTATAATCTTAAAGCTGCCAAAGCATCTTGTTCCCTTTGCCCTTGTTTTCCATAAATGATTCTTTGATTGGAGACAGCAGTGGTAATATGAAAGTCACTGGTTAATGCTCACTAATGAAACTGCTTTCCTTGTAGTTATGAACTAGTCCTGAAGAAAAATACGTATGAAACCCCTCAAGATTTATACCTTTCTATTCACGTAGATATGGGTGCATCCAAGACACACAGGAAAAAGCTATTCAACTTTAAGACTCGATCTTTTACACATCACTCAAGCCCTATAGAAGTGTTTGAACGTTTTTTAAAAAAAAAAAAAAATACACACCTTTCTCCTCCTGTGTCCTCACATCGAAATATGATGGAACTTGTATGTTCAGCAAAACTGTTGTTCTGACTGTAGCTAAGTTTCATAATTAGGTGGGACTTGAATGAGGTGAGAGCTAAGTTTAGTGATTGTCTAGGCTGATGCAAAGGTGAGGTGCAAGGTAACTCGTAGAACTTAACCCAGCTTTCAGTGTTTCAGGGGAACGATTTAAGGATGTTTAGCTTCAGAGGATGTGAACATTTTCATGAATATTCATTTGAGAGGACAGTTTTGCTGGAAAGATGAATTTACCTTTACGTATTTCTCTTTGGTTGGATTTGCTGTTGTAGATACCGAGCAGGTATTGGGATGGCAAGACCTATGTGGCCATGTTGCATTGCTGCCCTGTCTGCATGGAGAACAACCATTTGTATCAGCTCTGCTGTTAAGAACCCATTCGCTACTGGAACATCCTCCATACTTGAACCAAGAGAGTAAGTGTAAGGTGCCTCCAGGCACAGGGAGCTTAATGTTGCCTATAGAAATCAAATTATTTGTTAGAATACTACAAGTGACAAGTCCAACAGAAATGAACAGGACTTAACTTCTGTTTCCATGCGGCCCACCCGAAACAGACACAACAGCATAAAGTAAAAGATGACAAGGCTAAATAAAATTTGAGTTTCCATCTGCTGGCAAAGAGTCCTCGCCAGCTCTTTCAACTCTGCCGTGATCATCCAAGATTTTTAGATGCATGGCAGCTTAGCCAGAGCAGCAGCTAGGTTTAGCCTATGGAATATCCAGGAACATCTATTGCATATCTGCAGCTCGTTGGTCCAGCACGCATTGCAGAGGTGTCCCACATAATCTAGTTCACTAGATTTACTGCCTGTGAGTAGATCAGCAAGTCTGATTCTTTCCAGACGTGTGCTGGCCCAAGGATCAATGCCTGAGCAGTAGATTCGGTGAGCACAGGGTGTGTTGGGCTTGGTGCACAAGCAGAAATTCTGTGCAGAAGTACGGAAGCCTTAAGCCAGAGGAGTCAACATCTATCCGTTATGTCTCATATTCATCCATCCTCAGCGGGCTAAAGGATGTAGGAGTGCAGAGGAGGCCCTGGGCCCCTGGCGGTGATGTGGTGTTGGGGGTTTCAGCTTAGGGGCTGTCCAAGAGCCAAACTGCTCAACAGTTCTGCTGCTGCAGTTGGTTGTGCTCTCTCAGAAGCTGTTCAGCGTATCGGTCCCTCTTTCGTTTGTCTCGGCTTTCTGTTTGTACATATCCTGATCCTTTAGCCTTCTCCAGGTTTTGTTCTAACCTGTGCTCTGGCTCACACAGCAGATCATTTTTAAACCCTTTTTGTTGTTGCTGGTTTTTTTTTTTTCCCCTCGCTTGCTATTACAGTAGCCTCCCCTAAAATGGCCAAGGTTGTTAGTCCTGCCAAGGAAATGAAAGAACACAGAGCCTTCTGTCTGCAGAGTATTCATCTTTGCCAAGGCACAAATGCATGCTCTTATTTCCTCCTTTTCAGAAGCCACCAATAATCAGGTGTTTGGCCATGGAAGCATGGTAAGATAAATGTACAATTTGAACAAAGATTTACAATTTAAAGTTGAAATGTCAGGAGGGATGTGTGGGAAAATAGAGAAGTAGGTGTGGAGTAATTTGGGGGATCAGAGACTACTAGCAACACAGTTTTAATGTTGTATTCAGCCCTGAGAACCTTGGAGGATATTAATCTGCTGGAACTTTCTGACTTGAATAAGGTTTTTTTTTAGTCTTGTGATGGTGTTGCATGGAAGGGTTGCTTTTTGGGGGGGGTGGAGAGGGTTAACCAGTGGAGCAGGGAACATATCAAGGAATGAAGAAGACTGGAAAGCTAATCTGGGACCTTCCTCACCTTCCTTCCTTCCACAGCTCTGTCAAGCACGTCAGAAATTTGTCTTGCCCAGAGAGGTCACCAACAGCCTTGAGTTTCTCCTTTCTCAGTGTTTCTGAAACATCACCAGTCAGGGAAAGAGAAGGTATGGACTAAATAGCAGCGTGTTTCTCCAGCTCTTAGACAGCACTCTGGAAGAGGTATGCAAAAAGGCTGGGGAGCGTTGAGGGAGTCTTTCTGCAACCAGTGGAGTTCATAATGAAAGACTGCTTAGGGTAGCGTTTCGATGTTTTTTTTTTGATAAAGCTCTAAGGCTTGCCAGGTGTGACAGTCAAGGAGAAATTCAGTATCTGGCTGTTCATAATCCCAGCTTTGTTTCTTCTTCAGGAATTGCTTCAGCCTCAGTAAGAGTGAATCACTGTTTGCAGGCTCAGAATTATTTCCCACAGCATACAGTCAGGTTTGAATCACACATCGGGACTGGGGAAAGGAGGAGACAGGGTGACTCCCTCACCCGCCTGAATCAAAGCCCCCTGCTGCGTGGAGTGCCTCCCGCCCCAATCGCTTTTCTACTAATGGCATACAAATCACTCCTTCGTGCAGCAGTTTGTAGATACAGGTCTGATGTTGTCTTCTCATCAGGCTGTTCCCTGGCTCCATCCCCAACAGAACTTTTTTAGACGATTGCCTCAGGATAACAGACCTCTCAAATGACTTGTTTTCCGGTGCAGGCAGCATTACGGTCTGTCAGATGCGGTGGACACCGTGCAGGGCAGAGGGCCTCCACGTGCTTCAGGAAGTGCTGCGGTGTGCGGGCTGTCTTGCCCAGCGGGAGCAGGTCTGATGCAGCACGTCTTCTCCACTCTGTTCACGCCCTCCCACGTTCTCTCCCTCCTTCCAGATCCCCATCAGGCGTGTGGGTCACGCATGGGGGAGAAGCTGTGGCTCTGTTGTGTGATTTTGGCCTCGTACCATAATCTGGGTTCTGCTATCGTAGAGACTAACTCCTGCTTCCTAGGCAGGCGAGCGAGCATTGGCTGAAAGCATATATACGTGTCTGGGCACAAGGATGTTGTTTGAAGACAGCTGGGAGGATGGGACAGATGTAAATGTCTGATCTGCTCCGTCTTACAGGTTGTAGTGAATGATTACGATGCACGTTGCAGCTGCACTGTATTGGGGAGGTCAGGAGAGCAATGAGGGTGTGCGGCAGGGCAGAGTGAGGCTGCGGATGGCATCGCAATCTCTCCTTGCTCGGGGTTTTGTTGATCTCTTCCTGCCAAAAGGAGTTTTCCTAGCACCTTGTTATTAGACCTGCGAGTCTCTTATTTGACAGTCTGGAAATTTAATATCCACCAGCCAAGGTGGGCAGCTGCACTTCCGTCAAGTCAGTGCACTTTTTACACGTTTGTGGCAGTACATAAAAAGATCACAGTGCACAGACTGTTAATTTTTAAGATTGCCTAAGATGCTGTGCAGAATTCTGCGCTGCTGATCGAGTAATATTATGGCAGTTCTGTAAATGAAGTACCTTAAACGAGTAGCATGCGGATAAGGGAAACTAAAGACATCGTCTTGTACCACAGCTACAAGGATAATCTTTAAGCCTTATGTTTGTGTTCTCTCTAAAAGAAGGCACTTAAATAAATACCTGTTGTTGTTGTCTCCTAAACTGGATCCAGGTGCGATGCTTACTTGATTGAATGTATCTTTTCATCCCCACAAAGGCTCTCCCCGTGTTTACGTCTAACCTCATCGAGGTGATTGTATTCCGCCAGCCGCCCTGCATCCAGCACTGCTGTGGTCTCCCGTCCAAAGACGTCAGGAGGAGTTTGGGAGGACTGGCGGACTTGGCATCAGTGCCCCAGTGCTTCTAGCCACGCCGGTCCTGGTTGCTGCAGGGTGCAGCAGGGCGGCTTAGCAGAGGAGCTGCCAGCTTCGCTTGCGTGCCTTTGGTGGCACTTTTGAAGGCAGTAGCTTGAACGGGAGCGTGCTGCAGGGAGTGTGACCAGGGGCAAAGCCTCCCCTGCGCTCAGGGTATTTTGAACCGAGTGAACCATCCGAAGCACGTTTATTTTACTGAGCGCTGCCAGACACACCGTCACTGTCTCACCAGACCCTTATTACTCATTTATATTATTCTCTCGACAGATTAAAGTAACACGGGGTTTAAATTAAACACAGTACTGTGGTAGAGATTAGAGATGTGCAAAGCTGCAGGGACTGACCTATGCAACTGCCTCAGCAACACGACGATGCTGGAGAGGAAAACTGGGGCTGCGGGTAGGCTGCTCTGCCGATGACTTGCTCAGTGGCCCTGGTCAAATCGCTTACTGCTCGCCTCTGTTTCTACAGCGGGGCCCAACGCTTCAAGCACGTGCCCCGCTGCAGCAGGAATGAACTGTTCGTTTGTGTACCACGTATGGCACGTCCTGGGTACCGCTGGTAACCACGAACAAATGGTGCGAGTTGCTTTTCTTGCACCACCAACAGTTTGTGTGAAGGCTGCTGAATTTGGAGAGCGTTACGCGTGCTGCTCTACCCTGTTCCTGCTTTATTCTTGCGTGTGCACCCGGGGCGCTCCCATGCCTCCAGAACAAGGACTCGACTGCTGGGTATTTTTAGGCGATACTGTGACTGAAATTTAAATCACCTCTTTCGACTGCATGTTTTGCATTATCTAGGATGAAAAAGCAGCGGGTTTGTGGAAGCTGCAAGTGGTACCTTTAAAATAGGAACCTCTGCCGCATACCACGGCGAACTTTAATTAAACCAAACGCTTTTCTTTAATTGCGGTCAAAAGGCTTGCTTCTGGTTTGGTTTCTGTTTCCTAAACACTGCTGTTGAGCCCGAAGTTTCGACAACAAAACTTTCTTCCAGGCCCCAGGGTCGAACTCCGGTTGCGCAGCCGGCGGGGCTGCAGCTGTCGGGCAGCGGCAGTGCCGCAGGACCGAGGCGCCCGGGGGGAGCCGGGGGGCTGCTGCGGACGCGGCTTCCCCTCTCCCCTCGTGCACAAGGCCGGGAGCTGCTGCCCGGCCCGGCCCGGCCGCAGGGGCGGGGGGCGGCCCTTCGTTCCCCCCCGGGGCGCGGGGGCAGAGCGCGGCGCCAGG
>VXAL01018020.1:1526-12563 GCA_013399475.1 Chauna torquata | reverse complement strand
TTTTCTGTGTCAGAGTTTCCCCTTGTGTTTTATAAGATTTATATTATTGTGGTTTATGGTAAGTTCTGGTACTATGGTTCCTTCTCTTTCTCTAGTGGCCAGAGATACATGAGCTAGATTGCTTGGAGGATGACCAAATCCTCTTTAACTGTGATGATTTTATTAAATAAATGAAAATGTATTTTTTTCATATACATTTTTTTTGTTGCTGTTGAAGCTAAGAAGAAAGTAAAAGCCTCTTGCCTATCTATTCAAGAGTCAGAAAGGTTCATATTTTGGCTTTATAAGATTTTGTTTGCAGCCTCTGAATTAAATAAAATGAATTGTGCATTTCAAGGAAATGTTATTAAGACTTTATTGGAAAATTATTAAACTCGAATATTAGTATAAAGCTTAAAAGATTCATAAAGCAGTGAACTGATCTGAGCTGTCTGAGCTATGGTGGTCTGCCCTATGCTTTAGACTGAACAATTCAAAATCTGGTGAAATGGTCATTACCCCAGTGCTTTTTCTTTTCCTTTTTTTTTTTTTTCCTCCCAACTAGCCTCACTGTAATGCTGGTTTTTAGTGAATTAGTAAGCCTGAGAAGTCTTTCCTCACTCCCTAGAGATAACTTTTCTCTGTAAGTGTGGCTAAGGTGATTAAGCTCAGTTGGATCCTGAACTGGGTGCTTAAGGTGGGACCTTTTTCAGTTATCTGAAAGTAAGTTTGAAGGTGTATACCCTCCCATTCAAAATAGTTCCCTACTCTCTAACAGCATTGTATATGTATTTTGTGTGTAGAGGCTTTTTGATTTATTTTTAGGTTAGTGGATTTAGTGCTTGACCAGCTTTCGAGTATTTGTTTTCTTTTTTTTCTCTGATATATTAGATCTTGTCTGTGTAAACAGAGTAGACATCAATTTTTTTTAATATTTTGAAAAATACAGAAAGGTGTATTTTTAATTAAGCTCACATTTACTACCTTATCTTGGAATTCTTCTGAAAAACATAATTTGAATATATATATTTTTTAATTTGGACTTGGCAACATTTGAGATAGAGGAGTAAACCTCTACAACTCTATTTCAAGACCTTCTTAGAATGAAAATATTTTAACTTCAGTTATTAGAAAAAACAACTATTTAGAGCCATCAGAATACAGGGTGAAAGAGGATGCTGATTGTACATATACAAAACAGAAAATAAAAAAATCTTAAAAAATACATGATGATAGTTTAACAAAACCCCAGTAAACTTTTCTTGTACAGAGCTTGAGCCATACGTGAAAAGGTTTGCTCCTCGGGATCTTAAGTCATTTATTTTTGTTATGCATTTGTAGTAGCTAGTCAGTACTAAGTGGTTTTGAAGTTTGTAGTACCTCAAAACTGTCCTGTATTGGAGTTACAGGGCATGGTTTCAGTGTTTGATCTCCATTTCAATGAGTATTACTTTCAGAAGTGCAGCAATGTTTTCTAGCCTGTCCCCAGACAGAATGAGGAAAATGAGCAAGCTCAAATGTTCTGTTGTGACAAGCTATGAAAGAGTCTAGTCTAAGGTGAACACAGAAAAGACAGCACAAGCTCTCCTTTCACTAAGGGAGAATAAGGGTAATTGGAGCAAACCTCCTTCTGGAACACAGGAATAAATTATACTTTTGATTATCACAATTTTTTTTAATCTTGTGCCTAGACACAAAGCAGTACCCATAATTTTTAGCCTTAGTGTATAAAACCAGAATAAAGCAAACATGAATCTTGAAAATATCTTAACCTGCCTGTGTCCAGCTCTTAACGTGGAAACTAGATTTTTCAATTTCTCCTTGTCTTCTCTTTCCATTTAAGAAATAAGTATCCATATGACTTTACTGCTACCTAGATATAATGAGGAGGATCCAGCAGTTATCACTAGCTGTATCCAGTAACAAAAGAGCATACCATGGATTTAGGACTAACTGGAGCACAGAAGCTAGTTGGTCCCACCAGTTTCCCTTAAAAGGCCAGTCAGTCTTTGGCAAATTGCTCTTCTTAATCCATTTTCCCTTCTGTTATTATTATTAATTTTTTTTTTTAACGTATGCAGTTGGAAAAATAGTTCTCATTCCATGTTTATTCAGATTCTTAAATATAAAACAAGGGAAAGTATTGTGCATAAGGTTTTACCGTTTCTAAAGGTTGCCTGAAATAGTTGATGATTCAAAGAAATTTTTCAAAACTAATTCTGGAAGAAAAGAAAAGAAAGGAAAACAAAGATGGATCGGTTTTGTTATATCATTGGTCAATGTGTACTCGGAAACTGTCTTCCCTGGCTCCTGTGGTGACTTATTTTGTAGACATATGTTGTTAAAACACACTCTAGCCTTTCAAACAGTGCTGATACAGGAATCAAAATAAATCCATTGCAAGATTCTCAGAGTATCATTTTTAACTGACATACTATGCTGGATTGACTGAAGCGAGTACATGTTCTTTTTAGCGCAGAAATGAATGCTTTGATTTTTTTTTTTACGCCTTCCTTCATGAAGGAACAGTTAAAATCAGATATAGGGAAACATAACAGATGTTCATACACATTTCCCATCTGAAAATGCTTTCTATTGGCCAAGATGATTGTTAGGCACAATTAAGCCCAGTATATACATCCTGTACTATAAGCCAAATCTGCTGAATATGTTCCCGACAGGGAAGCACAGATTTGGAAGGAACGCAGTTTATATGAACTTTCATCTGCAGTAGATTTTTCAAGAGTCACTGTGTGACAAACATAAGGAGACCTGACTGACAGCTGAGTCTGTGCTCATATGCACTGTGCCATAAAATATCTTTAAGAGAAATTTTCAATCCATGGGAAAATTTCATATGCATTTCAGGGATGCTTATACTTGAAATCTGATTTCTGAGTGGCATTTGGTATTACGTTGCCAACTGACTTGAAAAGCTTGTGATATTACGCCTTGTAATGTTCCACATTCAGTGTAATTGTCACTGTAATCAGCTTTATGATGGCAACTCTTCACGATGACTACAGAGCTATACTTTCCTCTTTTTTGCATATTATGCCTGAAACGTGAGTTACTTTTTGATTTCAGATGCATACTGGTTGTGAAGAGAGGAACCTCTCTCTGTTCTGTAGGCCTGCAGACTTTTAAAATTGAGTATGACATCTATTTATGCAGGGAGTGGGATTTATCATTTCCAATGATATGATAACATCAACTGTTGAAAAAGATGCTGGGAACCAAATAATCTTATATTTTGTGATATATGTTGTAACTGAACACATTATAGCTGGCTGTTGCCAAAAAGCATGCTTTTCTGGTATCAAAAATTTGCAGTGTTTGACTATTTTTGTTGTATCAGAATATCTTAGACAATATCTTAGAAAGTGTGTTGACCTAAAAATGTCAGTGGGTATTTCACTTGTCTTCTCTTGGTGTTTTTTGTTTTTGTGTTTTTTTTGTTTTTTTTTTTTTTGGCGTGTGTGGGCCGGGGTGTGGAAACTACCACAATAGACAAAAATGCAAGACAGGTATTACTTTTCTGTTGTTGTAGTTCTGTCTTTTAATAACATGAAAAGTTCTCTATCAGGTCTGTAAAAAGAATCTGTAAGTTACCTGGCCAGTCAGTAAGTCTTTTCTCTGAAGTATGCACGAGAGCTCTAAAATCTGTCCGCTATTTCTGTAGTAAGACATAAATCTGCAAATGTAGAATCACAGAATGGTTGAAGTTGGAAGGGACCTCTGGCGGTCATCTGGTCCAACCCCCCTGCTCAAGCAGGGCCACCTGAAGTAAGTTGCCCCAGAACTGTGTCTAGATGGCTTCTGAATATCTCCAAGGAGGGAGACTCCACAAACTGGCTGGGCAACCTGTGTTGGTGCTTAGCCCTCATGTTTGTTTGTTTGTTTGTTTTAAAAAAAAGTGTTTCAACAGAACCTTTTGTGTTTCAGTTTGTGAAACCTCTTGTCCAGTCACAGGGCACTGCCGGAAGGAGCCTGGCTCTGTTTTTTTCATAGCATCTCTTCAGATATTTGTACACATTGATGAGATCCCCCTGAAACTTCTCATCTCTAGGCTAGACTGTCCCAGCTCTCTCAGCTTTTCCTCATGTAAGAGATGATTCAGTCCCTTCAACATCTTCACGGCCCTTCACTGAACAGAGGGTTAGCTCTGCCTGATCATCAAGATCATTAATGAAGATGCTAAACAGGACTGAACCCAGTGATGACCCATGGGCTACATCTTCAGTTACTGACCTCTAGCTAGACTTAGTGCCACTGATCACCACCCTGTGGGCTCAGCCATTCAGGCAGTTTTCAGTCAACCTCACTGTCTGCTCGTCCAGCCCCTACATCGTCAGCTTGTCTGTGAGGATCTTATGGGAGATAGTGTCAAAGGCCTGCCTGAAGTCCAGGTAGACAATATCCACTGCTCTCCTCTCATCTAACAGGCTACTCATTTCATTGTATAGAAGCTTCTCAGGGTGATCAAGCGTTACTTCTTGGTGAATCCATGCTGACTGCTTCTGATGGCCTTCTTGTCCTTCACGTACCTGGAAATGGTTTCCAGGATTAGCTGCTCTATCTTACTGGGGATTGAGGTGAGGCTGATTCCATAATTTCCTCTAGCTTTAGTTGTCCATATAATATCATTGTTAAATTCCTGTTTAGATGGACATAGATGGGATTTAGTATCTCGTTACCTTTACTAATAGCAGGGTTAGGGAGAAAGTTGGCCTGTAGATGCAGATTATCATACACGGTCACCTGCATTTCAGGTCACCTGTATTTCATAAAAGCAAGAAAGTGAGAATTCAATGGTTTTCTGAAAAATATGCTTTGTTCCTATGAGAGAAAATGTCTTAAGTTGTCAGTCCTCTTGAACTGATGAACTTCCGAGGAGCACCTAGAATATTTCTAGGCAACCCGTGGCCTTTACAGGTATGAGGCGAAAAGTGGTTCTGTGAGTGTTAACTCACATTGTAGTATGTGATAATTTCTAGTACTCATCCACAAGAAGCATTGTCTCTCTCAAGTGTCTATGAAATGTACTTTTTATATGCTGTTTTTTTGCTCATTTTGAGGTCAGTATATTCCTGGTGGAAAGTTTCTCTCTGCAAACTTATCTTTTGCATTGCTACCAGTTGATTCTTACAGAAACGTATGAAAATTTTAAATAAAAGCCTGCCTTTAGCAGAATAATAGGGAAGTGCTGAGAAAGGTATTTTTATTCTCTTGGTTCCAATAAGTAATGGTAAATCAAGAAGGGAAAAGGTAGTCCAGTGATTCTTTACTCAGTCTTTGCATGAGAGATTATTTCAGAATATTAGTGTGTGGTATTGTGCTTCTGGATAGATGGATGACATTGACTTTTACATTTTCAATTTACGTTAGTCAAATTAATTGTAAAATCTTCCTCCCCATAGGTTTGAGAAATTAAGATCAAGTACCTGAAATACTTGAAAATATTTAAGGGTCAGACTAGACTATGTAATTATTAAGGTCCATATTTCATAGTTTTGTTTTGTTTGAGGGCTTCTTTTTTCTGATACAGCTAATAAGCTGCCCAGTGCCTCATTTTCTTGATACCATTCTATAAGACTTGTGATGTACTGTTTTTACATAAGGTTTCTCATTTTCTGTATTCTATATGATTCTTCTTTCTCTCATCTAGTTGCTTTAATAATGTTTTCATTTTTTTCTGTAACTCAGGACACTTCCCTGTCACTAGAATGGCATAAACTTTATTTTGCATTTTATTAATTAAAATTGTATTCTGAGTACCACACTTCAGTTCTTTTGCAAAAAATATGATACGAGGTCCATGGCATAAAAATAGTTTGAGCTGGCAGACAGACACCTTTAGAGACAGATCCAAGATATATTTTTAGGAAACAGTGTATACTAGCAAGCACTTAAAGTACTTGTGAAAGCGCTTCTTGAGCGTGACGCCTGTTAGCTCATGAGGTGGTTCTCAAATGTACTGACTAAATTGCTATTCATTTTATGGTTAGCTCCCTAACATAAGGATTAAAAGTAATGAATTCATTTTTGTGTATATACTGTATACTGATACTACTGCATTGTTAATATGTTACATTTTGCACTTTGTTCTGTATGCTTGGGTAAAAAAAAAACAATGTTTCCTTGGAGGCAAGCATAAAAGTTCTGTATTCAGGTAAAACTTCTTTATTGCTTTTATTCTTTAAGATTCAAGAATGAGATGAAGTAGTTAGTGTTATTTATCCTCCTCAACTTTTTGGAAAAAAAAAACCACCAACCAATCAAACAAAAAAAAAACATTTAATAGTTAACTTTTGGTCTCTAACAGGACAGGAGACTGAATATATTTACTACCACAGAAAAGTCAAATTGAATGTGTAATGGTTCTTTTTCTGTCTCAGCACAGAACGTTGTTAAAAATTAATTCCATGCTCTTTGACGAAACCATTTCTCAAATAAAACCTAATTTTTTATTTAATTTTTCAAATTCCAGAATCAGAAAGTGAGTGTATACATTTATATAAGAAAGGTTTCTTGCTGAGAAGAGGGATTTCAAATTCACAGATTCAAAGATATTCAAGTGAGGAAGAATCACTATGATAATTCAGCTTGTCTTCTTGAATACACATGCTACAGAATTTCTCTGGCTTAAAACAGACCTCTTGGAAGATATTTAATCTTGTTTCAAACATCCAAGCAATTTCAAATCCATCAGTTTCACTGATACCCTACTGAACTGTCTGAATGTTTAATTACCCTTGCAGTTAGGATATTGTGAGGCTCTATTTCTCTTTATTTCAGCTTCTATCCACTGGTTCCTGCTGAGTTCTGCTCCCCCCCCCGCAAGATTGAAAATGCAAAATACCCAAAAATAAGAAAGCTCTTGATGTGTACCACCTCCTAGAAGAGATGTGTATCACAGACATGAGGAAAAATAAGGAAGGAAGGCACCTTGTGGGATCACGTAATCTACTTCTCTGCCTGAAGGCAAAATCAACTTTGCCTGTGTCATTCCTGACAGATGTTTTTTGAACCTGTTCTTAACATCTTGAACGATTGAGACTCAAACTTCTCCGGGCATATTACTCTTGCACTAGAGGTTTTTTTTTCCCTAGTTGCCTGACTTGAAATCTTTTCATTTTATCGTTTAAACCCTCCACTGTTGTTTTATGCAGAGAGGGCATAGAAAATGCATTATTTCCATCCTTTTTATTGTGGCCCATCATCTATTTGAAGACAGTTATGTAAACCTCAGCCTTTTCTTCTTGTGGTAGTGCAATCCTCATTCCTTTGGTCTTTACTTCTAGAGTTTTCCTTAGCCTACTACAGTAGCAAGACTTTCAGGTCCACAGAAGTGTTTAGGTATCTAATTTCTCAAGGAGAATATAATATAATGTATGGAGCATGACTTTCCTTCAGATTCCTGAAATCAAAGTAGGAGATAACACAATTTCGCTAGTAGGTACAGATACACAGTGGGGAAGAGGTGAAAGTTAACAGCAAGTCATGAGACACAGAGCACTGTGAAGGATGAGTTTATTTTGTTGTTATTAAAAATTTCATTTCAGGATAATCCCTCTGAGATTTAACACCTTATTTTAAAACTTCCTAGAGCAGCAGTAAACAAGACGCAGTACAGTGGGTTCAAATGATCTATAAATGTTTGGATTTTTTAAACATCCCATTTACTGAGGCTATTTCTGATGTAGTGCTCAAAGAAACAGCAATCATGCTGCCTATGTGTTTTCAAAAAGTGGCATTTGTAATCTATTTAAATAATCAGCTTAAATCATGCTCTATACTCAGTGAATAATCAAAGTAATCTATTTAAATAATTTAAATAATCAGACAAATTTTGTCTGCAGTTTTTGGCTGTCAAATTTTGTGAAGTAGGAGGAAAAATGCTTAAAGCACAGGCTAGCTATTTCCTGATTTTCATATATCTCCTTCATCAGCAACTCAAGTGAGCCCTAATTTTGAGATGCTGCTGTACGTGTGGCAGTACTAGCTTCTGTGCATGGTTTTGGCAAAGCATGTTATCTGCATCTGAATGTCCAAAGAACAGGAGCACCATGTCTTTCTGGATATGTTTGCCTGCAGTAGTGTCACAATGCCTGGATCCCATACATTAGAGAAAATGTGTGAAGAAAGCTCATTTTACTATACAGCATTTAAATTAACCTAAGACATTTAACTACTGCATTGCACAGAGTAGGTTTTTTGTACCAGTATGACAGGAGATCACTTTCTAGTACACCCAATGTTTCTATTGACACCGTTATGGCAATCACAGCAGAAAAGCGACAGACCACTTAGATACAAGACGAGCGTGGTCTTCCCCTAAGAAAAAGTGGAAACTCAACGCAGTGTGTAATGGCAATGATATCTGATATTGGTAATGATAACTGATAGCAAACAGTAAAGAGGAAATGCATGCATGCAACCATTGTGTAATCTGCACTTAATTTTCCCTTGATAATCATCACTGTATTTTAGAGAATGATTATCTTGGCTATATGATTTTGTCCCCTTTTGTCACTCATTTTCGAATTTTAAAATGATACACATGCTTTTCAGGACTTTCAAAGCTACAGTGCTGTAAAGTCACATGGTACAAATTACAGTTAAACCATATTTCATTTGACAACCTCCAGTAAAAGAAGGCATTTTGGCATGTGTCTAGAAACATTCCTGGTCAAGATGTCACTGAAATTACAGTAAAGCATATGCTGAAATGCTTTCCTGAATTGGGATCACAGTACTCCTTACGTATGATCACTTTTTCTCTGTGTTCCCTTACTGTTAATATTGATGATAGATCTGAATCTCTAAGGCAGGGGGCTGAGAATAGTCTGTGATCAAGGAGAAGCAGATAAATGGTCTTGGGAAAGTACAGAGATTTAGAAACACTGAGAAGTAAAGTGAAATAAATGAGCCTTAGCAAACTGGGATTTGTTTGCCTCTTTTTATCGCTTTATACAGAATTATGAAAAAAAACCATACACACCACATTTCTGCTATAATGATTTTTTTTGGCCTGACATGCCTTTTTTTTTTTCCTTCATGTTAGTTCATCACAAGAATGTTAATGTGTTGAGGTGTGCACAGCAGAAATAAGTTCAGTTTGAAAATCAGGGCTTAGTGAGTTCAGGAAGTCCAGTGGAATCTCACAGCCCTTCTTGAGGACCTCCAGATGAGCATTGCTAGGTCTTGTTCTTGTAGAATTTAATATGTAATCTCAGAGAAGAATAAGAGCTTTCTCCCCTCTTATGGAACAGTACTGAGGGAGCTTCTAAAGGATTAAAATAGGATAAGAAATGTTTAAAGATGCAAGAGTGCCTTTGTGACTCACTTCCAGACACAAAATAGAACATCTTTTAAAGGAATACTTACAGTTTATATATTGTATTCCATTCATATCATGGAAGAACAAAGGGGAATATAATATGGATGTTATCCTCTGCTTAAGTTTTGTAAGGATAAAGAAGATGTTAATCAATTAAAGCTATCATTATTTTCAGTATAATTTTTCTTCATTTTCTTTTTTCCTTATGATTATTCTCTCCTCTTACAGTTTACGCGTCAATGCCTATGTAAATAGGAAGTGATCCTTGTAATGCAGAAAAAATCACAAGTGTAAAGATGGAAACTCCTTTCAGTTTGCTTAATAATGTTTTATACTTTGTATCAGATATATCTATGCATCCATGCTTGTTTAATTATGGGAGATTTTTGTATGGGTCATGTGAAGAAAGATATTTCTCCTGTAGCCTAACAAGTATCATGTATTTTCTTTGCATAAAGTTTGTCACAGCTGATTTCATCCATTCAGGGGCAGATATTTAGGTAGCTGCATACACTATAAATGCCCCAACAGTATTCTTTGGGAAGCTTGCACAAAGAACTTGTGGACGGTTTTAAATTCTGTACACTTGTAGGAATACCACACTTTAAGGTATCTAGAACATGAACTTTGTATGAAAACTTCTGAGATGTAAATACCAGTAGGAACCAGAGGGGGTTTTTTGTTGTTGTGTTTTTTTTTGTGTGTGTGTGTGTGAACATAATAATTGCTTGATATTTGAAGGTTATACTGAAATTTCCTCAATAAGACAGGGTTTAGAATGCTCTTAAAATTAGCATAGATTTGCTACATGCTTAAAAATCACCAGTTCTCTTTATTTCAGTTTGTGTAGGCATACATCTTTTTTCAGTTGCTGTGTTTATTATCACCAGGATGTGCTTAAATCATGCTCTATACTCAGTGAAGCTTTGCTGAAGAATGTCAGTCAATAGTTGCAAGGCCGTCAAGCACTCTTCCCTAAGTTGAATTTACACAGGCACCTCAAGAAGAAATTAATGAAGTCGTGTTTCACTGCACATGCGTAGCTATTTTTAATAAACTATTAGTGATCTAATGTACTTTCTGTGCTATTGCCTTTTTTTCTGGACTACAAAAGAGAAAAAGCTTCACCAGCCTTTGCAGTATGAGGGGAACTGAAGTTTATTATTATTATTATGGCAAACATTCACTTTAGGTTGGTGATACGTGAATTTACTTGCTTATTTATTATACCACTGATAGATTATTCTCACTTCTACTTAAATTTGACAAGCTGCACAGTGCTAAACCTTGTTAAAATGGTGCAAAGACCCAATTATAGAAACTACAAAGGCATGCAAGAGTAAGCAAAGAAAAAAACATATAAAAGGATTAAAGATCAAAAATAGGATGATTCCAGTGTAACTGCATTAGGAGACATTAGGCAGGAAAACAAGAAAGAATTAGAGTATGAAGAACAAAGTTTTACAAAGCTTCTGAAAGCTGACAAATATTTTTAAATAATTTGTTAACTCTGTTTATTAGAACAAAAGCAATTTATTGGAAAAGTACATCTATTTCACTGTTGTAACGAACTAAACAATTGAATTGTATTCTATGCGCATCTTGTTTATGGAGTTTATTTTGTCTTCAGAGCAGTAGTAACTGGCTTTAACCAAGGGCTTAAAAGTGGATTATACCTTTGGTTTTAAGTAAAATGCTGTTTAAGTAGAAGTGAG
>VXAL01018019.1:20031-40806 GCA_013399475.1 Chauna torquata | reverse complement strand
TTATTACTTTGTCTGTCCTTCCTACTTCCCAGATGAACCCATAGATAATTGGAGCATAAACAAGAGTCTTCTCCCGTATTCCTCTGCTAATGTGAAATATTCAGCTGGAGTGGAAATACTATCAAAGGACTGTTGAAAACTGTAAACTATAAAGGTATAAGAAATCAGGTTTTGTTATTCTGATATTTTAGCTTTAACCATTTCCAGTAGTGAGTGCAGCTTTTCACACAATAAAAGTTGATGGCATTCTGTCTTTAACTCTCCTGTTTCTCTCTGCAATATGCATAAAGACTTCTCTATTTCAGCAAGACAATGGCAGACTAGGGCCCAAAGAAAAATTTCCCAGGCATATTTACACATTTTCATAGATGAAGAAGAAAATATCTTTTTGGAAGGTGGCAAGTGGGATTTTGGTGTCAGATGAATTTGTGTAGTTAAGTCATTGTATTATATTTTATTCATATACATGAAATATGTAGTTTTTAAAGTTATATGGTATAGATACTTATGTCTTAACCACTAGTGCAAAAGACAAAACTTTGACAGTATTTTTTTCAGGAAACATTTAATTTTTTTCTATTCCCTCAGGAAGAAGAAAGACATAAGGGATGGTGCCAAGGTGGATATATATATCATTTATAAAGACCTGTGGCAGAATACCAAATCACAGAGAATGGCTAAATAGAATCCTGAAGGAAGGGCTTAGTTTGGTCAACATACTTCTTTCTGAAAGTGATTTAGATCTGTCTTGCAATGTGACTTAAAAATATCTTTAAGTGTAATAAGATGTCTTTGTGCAGTTGGATACTAAGCCTAGAACTTGTGGATCTCAAAATTAGGAGCTGCTGTTAATGATGCTTCAGTAAAAACACAGTACAGGATAGATATACCTCTCCAGATCTCCAAGTCTTGCATTTGGTAAACTACTTGTAAACATGAGTTTGTTTCTAAAAAAACATGTAATTACAGCAAGTAGGTCCCACATAGGCTTTCACTGGTGCTCATTAGCTCTGAGTCAGTCTCCAGCTGTGACTTAAGATGTGGACAGAATGAGTCTGCACCAGCCCAGACCCTAGGCAAAGTAAACTCATAACCCCCTCAGATTCTCTGTAGAGCAGGCTTTGATATGCCTACGGCAGACACACTGTAGACCTATGCTCAGAGTTCAGGATGGTAAAAGTGAATAGAGAGTCCCTAAGAATAAATGGGGATTGCAAAAGGAAAAGATACAGAAATGAAACACACCTGCATGAAAAACTAGAGGAAAGGGTACCTAGCTCCATTACTTGTTTTTCAAGGAAAGCGGAGAGAGATAACATTGTTCGCTCTTTGTCTACTTGTATAATCAGAAAAGGTCCTTGAGTCTTCTTTCTGATAACATGCAATTTCTCACACTGAACTGAGAAAACTCAAAGAGTCTGATCCTGTTCTATTGATATTTTGCCATACCTATTTACCGATGCAAAATTTGGATCTAAACTAGTAAAGCTAAGACCACTAGCATAATAGTCCCAAGGGGCACCTACAGGAGACTCCTCAGGACTAAAACAACAGCAAAAATATGCTCATAGAGGAAATGCCTTAGATAGAAGGACTGAAGAAAAAAAAAAGGGAAACCAAATATTAAAAAAAGAAGCAGAATGTTTTTGTACTAATGGACTCAGGACAAGATGCAATTTAGGAACAAGTGACCCAATTTCAGTTTGAAAAATAATGTTTCCAATGTGATTTGCCCAGCTTTTACCTAAAAACACATGCGTTAATAAAAAATGAAAAGTGGAAGCCAAATCTTGCAGTCCTGCTGGCTTAAGATACCTAGAGCTATACTGCCATTGATTTGAGTGAAAGTCTGCCCAGGTTTAGAGGAATAGAGCAAGGGGTGAAACAATAACAAAAAGCAAAGACTTGATCTATTCTGCTCTGGCATTCCATAAAGCAGAGAGATGGACCCCGTTCTTTAGTCCTCCTGCTTTTTTTCCTTCCTATGCTCATAATTTCACTATCCTGACAAGTCCTATGTAAACAGCCTGTTTTAACCCACTTGGCAACAGAGGGCTGTTATTATTGTTGTCTTAAAATCCACAGGTCTCCCTTTCAGTCAAGATTTATTTGATGCAGGGAATGAGTCATATCCAGATCTGCATTAAATCTTAGAAGAGCTAGGACTGATCCATGCAGCTATTCTGATGAATATTGGGCTGGGGCAAAATAGCAGATCTGGGACATCAAAGAGCCCAGGTCCCTTCAGATGACCCAACCTGCCAGTGGATGGACCCCTTCCCAGGGCTAGTTTTCAAGCTGTGACAAGCTGTAGCCTCTCACTTCAGAATTCCCATCCTCCATGAAACAACTGTGTCCAGCTTGTCTGCAGAAGGCTAACAGGTGGTATCAGCAAGCTGATTTCAAGCTTTAAGTGCCTCACAGAACCCGTGGGGGTTTTGCAGGCACATTATTTTTTTTTATTCCAGTGTACCAGTATGGTTCCTCAGCAATGTGCTTTGGCCATGGCAAGAGGTAGGATACTTTCTTTGTTTTTTAATCTTAAATCAGAGTTATTGCATTAAAACTAACCAAAATTTCCTGTCTCACAATTCTCCAATTACATCTGACTCCTTTTCTGAAAAATATGTACAAAACACTGGCCACATTCCAGTCTTCAGTTATTGTTTGCTTTATTTTATTTTATTTTATTTTATTTTATTTTATTTTATTTTATTTTATTTTATTTTATTTTATTTTATTTTATTTTACTTTATTTTATTCTTTAGGTGCTTTGCTTTTTATCTTCTTCAGTGCTCTGAGTGGGAGAATGCCATTGGGCTTTAGTGATTTACTGCTATTTTGTCTCCTGTGATCAGCTGACAACTCTTGCATTGATAATTCTATCTTTGTTAGTACTTCACTTTGATTACCCATGAAAAATAACTTCTGAACAGGAATTTCTTTATCCTTAGCAGTGAAGGATGATATAAAGAAGTCATTTTGTTTCTCTGCAGTTTATCTTCAATTTCTCTTTCAGCTACTTGGTAATGAAGCAGACCCTCTTACTCGCATCTGACTTCTGCCTGCAATACTTAATCAGTGTTGGGATATCTTAATATATTTAGCTGTCTCTTTCTCACCTGACCTCTTTACCCTGACCTCCATCACTGGGTGAGAATTGTGCTATCATGTCACTTGATGTGTGCAATGCCAAAAAAAGATTTCTGCAAATGAAAATTAAACCTTCAGTCCACTGAAATCAATAAAAACGATTTCATCCCCAATGAAAAGTATGTTTTTTGGGCAACAAAGCTTGACTTTCCAGTTTTAACTGCCATTTATGCCTATAAATGGCATAAATGAAAGGGAAAGAAAAAAATAAATAAATGAGAGGGAAAGGAAAGGAAAAAATGACAGGTAGGTGGTCCAAGAATTAAAGACATGACTTGTAACATGAAACAAAGGCATAAATTCCCTAAAATCTGTAGATGCTGCATACAAAATACCTGAAAGTATTGACCCAGCAATATTTTGTGGTTATTAAGTACTTTCCCCTTACTGATACAGTAGGTGAAATTTATCCAGTACATCCCTGGCACAGAAATATTACTCAGGTTTTCCCATCAGTTTTAAGCAGAAATCCATTTTTACATGACACCTTTAGCAACACTGTGTTCTGGATGTTGAGATTTTATAGACAGACAATTGCTGCAAAAATCACACGACATACAGCATGTGTCAGACCCATATATTTTTGTGGTTACACCTGTTTAACCACCTTCCTTTCCCATATTATTCCTTTCCCTGTTTTTCTCCAGGAAAGCACGGTCTGGTGTCAATCTATTTATCAAATGGGAGTTTTGATGTGCTTGATAAGTCCACACTTTAGTGGCCATAGTAGATGTCATCCCACTTAGTTCCGAGAGTTTTTATTAACCTTAGTTGGCAAAGAGCATTTCACTTAATAATCTGCTTTCTTTGCAAAAAACTAGTTCATTAAAACATGGAGTGTTTTTATTAATAAATGGCAACACCGAATTATGTTTGCCAGTTGATGTAAAACACTAAAGTAAGACTCCAGTGGGCACAAATTAAAATCATACTGAATCCTTCCCATCTGAAAAGTGTTTGTACGATTTTGCAGTTCCCAGATCAGTTGGCGTGCCTGCTGGATGCAATTACTGATGTTGCAGAAGAATTTCTGGAATTATTTTCTCTTGAGGTACAAGAGAAACTACGAGGAGAAATTCAGAAATTATTTTCTCTTGGACTCTTTGTAAGGCAATAAGATGTGAAAGAAGTTAATAGCAAAAACAAACCTTTTAGACGCAATTAGGAAAATGGCTACTTAGCTGTTGCATAACTGTTGTCATGCAAAGACGATATCATAGTTGCTTTGTGTGATGCTATAAGAGGAAACTATTTCATGATAATGAATAAAGAAGATAGGTTCAGTCATAACTACACGACTCTTTATGTTCTTGTAGAGTTTCTAATGTGTTTTTTATTGTTGAAAATATTGAAGATGTTTTTCAACTACATAAACTTCTGCACCTATAAATTACAAATTGTACTGATTGTAAAAGGGACTGCAACCAAACCTTGGTTCTGAATTTTGCATAACTAACAAGTTGTCATACTGGTTGAAGCTTGGAGCTTTCTTTACCACTCTGTTGAATAATTAACGATAAAGTCTGAAAGGGCAAGATTGACTCTGCAAAGCACATTATCTGAAGCACGTTTAGAAAAGGTTTTCTTCACTTTCACCCCATAAAAAGAAAATGCCTTTTGCTGTTCTGATGTTTGTGTTTTACTTGCCTTTTTCAGCCATTGCATAGCATTTTGCTTTTTTTTTTTTTTTAAATGGTAATAAAAATATTGATATTTATTTGAAGTGTATTGATTTTTCTGCTGTGGCAGTCAATGTTGTTTGGTAATTACAGCAGTAGAGTTTAAAGCCACATTTGGTGTCCCAGGGATTTTTGTTGTTGGTGTTGGTGTTTCTTTTTTGTTTGTTTGTTTCCATCTTACAAAAAATTATCTTGCAGTTCAGCCTGGAAACAAAACAGCATCACAAACCCTACTCAAGTTGACACAGGTGCAGTAAACAGAGAAATGTCTTATCCAGCAGTTACGAAGTAATAATATATAAACTGGTGACAGTTGATTTGTTCCTATTAATTTGCCTATTTATTTTTATCTCTGTGAGTCCCTGTAAAGAAGTGATCCTGACATTGAGAAGCTGATCTGCCACCACTGTGAGTAAGACAACTTTTCTTTGAAGGGAGAATGTTTTGTGTCTATGCCACCAGGGGATGGTGGTTTAAGCATTATTATAACCAGCAATTCACGAGCAATCCAAAATCGGAGAGAACAGACATGAGCTGCATTTATGTAGTATGAAATTAGCGCATTCCAGCATGGCAGTATCATTGCAGGGGTTTTAGGAGCTGTTTGGGCTAGGCCTTTCATGTTTACGAAGTCAGAGGAGAAAAATGTTTAATCAGCAGTGCAGATGTGAGAAGCAAGGGACAGGTTCTCTCCAGCATGTAAAAAAGGAAGGATTGCTCCCACTCAACCTCATATATATGCCATAAGGAAGCCATGCACAAGGATGGCAAGGCCATCCATACACCAACTGTACGAAATTTAACAAGAACAAGTGTCGGATTCTGCAGCTGGGATGGAGCAATCCTAAATATATGCACAGACTGGGAAACAAGAGGCTGGAGAGCAGCCCCATGGAAAGGGATCCGGGGGTTCTGGCTGATGGCAAGTTGAGTTTGAGTCAGCAGTGTGCCTGGCAGCCAAAAGGGCCAACCATACTCTGGGGTGCATCAGGCACAGCATTGCTGGCCAAGCAAGGGAAGTGCTTGTCCGGCTCTGCTCTGTGCTGGTGTGGCCTCACCTCGAGCACTGTGTGCAGTCTTGAGAGCCACAATATAAGAAGGACATCAAACTATTAGGGAGTGTCCAAAGGAGGGTAACAAAGTTGGTGAAGGGTCTAGAGGAGAAGATGTCTGAGGAGCAGCTGACGTCACTTGGTTTGTTCAGCCCAGAGAAGAGGAGACTGAGGGGAGGCCTCATGGTGGCCTGCAGCTTCCTCACGAGGGGAGTGGAGAGGCAGGTGCTGATCTCTTCTCTCTGGTGACAGCAACAGGACCCAAGGTAACAGCATGGAGCTGTAACAGGGGAGGTTCAGGATGGATATTGAGAAAAGGTTCTTCACTGAGAGGGTGGTCGGGCACTGGAACAGGCTCCCCAGGGAAGTCACAGCACCGAGCCTGCTGGAGGTCAAGAAGTGTTTGGACAATGCTCTCAGACGTAGGGTCTGATTTTTGGGTAGTCCTGTGTGGAGCCAGGAGTTGGACTTGATGATCCTTTCAGGTCCCTTCCATCTCAGGATATTCTATGATTCTATAATTCTATGATCTAAGTGCCTTAGAAAACTAAACTTAATGAAAACAACACAGTTAGATGGTTGCAGTAAGTAGATACTTTGATCAATACTCTTCCAGTGATATTATGGTTTATTATCCTTAACCTGGTCCTATAGCTGATATTTGGCATATTTCCAAGCAGTTTTCAACAGAAGATGAGCTTGGTGCCAGATAGAAGTATACTTTTTGGCTTAGTTTATATTGATAAAGAATATACAACAGTTCTGTTTACCTGAGCATAAGGAAAACAACACCAGGCAATATCTTTACTCAAAATATCCTTATATGTCTTTCCAATTAGAGCAGTTTTCCAAACAACTTCATTTCAGGTGCAGTTATTTCCCTGGCTTTCTTATCTTCTTACACTTTTTGTTGCTGCATGTCAATATTTTGTTTCTGACACATTCATACCTTACACTAATCAGCGCAGCAATATACTGGACACACAGGACATATAGTTTAATTGCAGACATTCTTTAGACACAGTATAAGCTGCAATTTTAATGGCTTGCAAGCCAATCTAATTACTGGTTGCTATAGTGCCATTTCATCTTGCCATCTCTGCCCATGCATTCCAGTCTCTTCATTGCACTGGGTCCAATGCCTGTGGGCCCTGTGTTCAGCACAGTCAGCCAGCACAAAACAAACCCTACAGTAAAGGTGTTTTCTACTGATTCGGCATTCTGCATCAGCTCAGCTGGAGCTGGCCCAGAGAGGGCTGTTGGAAGGAGGAGGGGGAGACCCTGGAAGGCAGGACGGAGATCAGTTTAGGCTGCTACTGGGCAACCCCCTTAGTGTCTCCCATAGCTGCTTCTCCACAGTATCTCCAGCTATCTCATGAAATAACTTTCTCCATTCAACATAAATAACAAGTGGTTAATGTGTCTGTCAGCTTTTGCATTATTTATTTTTACCTCCAAACAGAAAGCACATCTGAAGGCAGTCATTAATACTAGCATTGTAGCATATTCTACTGCAATGTATTGTCAACAAATGGAAATATAAAGCATTGCTTTTGCCAGAAGTTCTATTTATCTGCTTAAGACTATCCAAGAAGAATACCAGGATGATGAAGCTCCAATCACAATATACTAGCAGAACCTATATTGTGACCTAAACCAAGATAAATGAGTAGGATGAAGACAAGAGTAGCTGGTTTGTAGTGTTACAAGTTATTGTCAAAATGGATATGGGCTTTCTTACATTGCTAATAGTGACCTCAACACTGCACCTAGCAGTATCACTAGGAATTTCCAAAGAAAGATGTCTTTGTCAGGTAAGAGGTGAAATATCTTCACCACTCGGGTGAGGAGGGGGTGACCCCTAAATGTGGGATATGAAAAATCCCAGATTAATAGTCCTAGGTGCACTGTTGCAGGGTAGAGCAGTATGCAGGTAGGGAGGTCTAGGGTCACTTACTAAGTGGTAAAGAGCAGCAGGGAGAGGTCTGCAAGCTGTGTTGGGGAAAGGACTGTTAGGATAGTGTGATAAGATATAAAAGTTACTTGATCATTTATGGGTGGATAAGAAGCAGCACAGGAAATAGGTGATTTAATACATCTCCCATCTGTTGTTTTTGGATGATTTTGTATCCTCCCCCTTTCCCTTTGCTGGGGATAAATAAACGATACTTTTAAGATAGAGAAATGTGCTTCCACTACTGTCTGTTTTAAGGGCAGTTTGAGAATCCTTTAAAGAAAGCAATTAGAGTGCTAGTACTTTTCCCCTCTCTCTTTTTCAGAGAAATTTCAGAAAACTGAAATTTATATTTGCTCCCTGTAGATCTCCTTCACTTAAAAATGTCAGAAAGAGAAAAAAATACATTTTACTCTTGCAGCATGGAAAACATAACAGTTGGAAATTCATAACTTATCTAAAAAGTCACCTTTAAATTTGCTCTGAAGGAAGGATTAAATGAAGACTTATGTATACTTAAGTCCATCCAGATCCCAAGGTGTTCAACATCCGGTATTTTTAACTGCTGGCTCCAACTCCCCTGGCCATAGTGGGTTTTTAAACAACTCAGATTTTGAAAGGATCAACAACTTTATATGCTTACCCCAGCTGTCATGAACTTCTCTGGATTGTGTTTAGTTGCATCAGGTTTCCCCCCAAAATTGCAGCATTCTTTCATTAATTCCTGAAATTTAGCAATGATGGTTGCACTGCTGGTATTTTAAGGCACAGAACAATAACCTAATATGTCTGATGAGTCAAGCACTTCTCCAAGCTTATTCTTCACTGTTGATTTAAAAACAGTATTTTAGATATAAAAATGTAAGGGTTTCTTTCAATGTTTGCTGAACAGTAACTGTGAATTAGAGCATTTTTCTGACCACTTTGTTCTGGAAGAGTCTGTAAAGTACTTCTGGGTTCCTGGGTTTAGTTTCTTTTCTAATTTACTTTGTTTTGACATTTTCTTTCCTCCTGTGATTTGAATACAATATTACATAGCTTTTCAGTATGGTTTTCCTAGTTTCTCATAACAACAAGAGAGACATTTCCTCCATTTTGTTTGCTTCCAAATACATTTGAGTTGTTTCTTTTGTATAATGTTCTTGCAGAAGCAGGTTATTAAGCCTCCATTGGGAGAAATATAGAGGATGAGTCTCTGGTCCTTTGTTCATGAATTTAGACATGTGGTCTTTCATCACTATATTACCTACACTTCACTAAAGTGTATTATTTAATAGATGTTTGCGGCCAAAACCAGTGCCTTTCCTCTTCCCTTTTTTTTTTTTTTTTTATTAGTTATACGGAAATGATAATAAAAATATTTCTGGCTGGTTTTCTTCTCATTTATACCTGTTTTCACCTATATTATTCCCAGTTCATATCAAACTAAGCATGGAATGTATTTAATAGTTGTTGATGACTGCCAGGCTTACATTTTAGCTCCAAGAAAAATTACATAAAGACTTTAGTTTATCACACTAGAGTGTGGCTAGAGAATTCCTTCATCTGATTATAATATCAGGCAGTGACACCTTAGCTGTGCTGTATAGGTTCCTTATTCACCTCCTGTGTTAGAGAGTTCTAGCACACAGCGTGGCACTGTTATTGGTAGTAAAGGAAAGCCACATGGTCCAGGAATAAACAGGAGATGAGCTGAAGAAACAGCATTGCCAGACCATTATAAAGACCTATCACAGAGGTGGCGCAATCATAACATACACAGAGAACCACTGCTAATGATTCTATAGATCATTTTATGGGACAACATAGGAAAGCTGACTGAACAACACAAAATGAAGAGATATGTTCCTTTTCTCCTTAGCACCCAAATATATAACTCGTCATTCCAAATATATAATTTCATCATTCATTTGATGACATTTATTGAAACAGGTCCGTCAGAGAAGCTATCTTTTGTGATGCTTTCTGCTAGAAGCAGAAAATAAGAGAGGGAAAAGAAATCAGAGGACTAAATAACAGCTGAGAGTACATATGATAAAGAAAAAAAATCCCAAATTCAGAAAAAAGTCCTTTCTCCACTGCTAAAACATGGTAGGATGACAAAAGCAACAGAGGAAGGGGATTGGTACAAATGAGGTACCACCACTGCTGAAAGAGATAAGGAAGCAGTATTGCTACACAGCTGAGCTCTGAGCTTGGCTGTTTCCCCAAGGAGCTTCAGATGTTGTGCTAAGAATAATCCTGAAATGACTCGCAAAGCCCAGAAGATACCTCAGGTTTCCAGTAAATCCAGACCATGCCAATAAAGTTAATAGCACGCAAGCATATATTTGTGAGAATAGTCGGTTAGCTCAGCAGCTGTTGTGGAGATAATGGACATCCTACTGAAACTGAGTGAGTGCCTGGAGATGAAGGAAGAAGACCTAATTAATACTGGTTTTACAAAATGGAAAAATATCTAAGTCTACGAGGGGCTGGCTGCATCATCTAGCAGACTTAGACTTTACTCCCCACCCCCTGAAAATATCGTCCCCACCAGCAGCCTCTGTGAGTTATAAAAGAGCAGTGGAAAAGCTATGTGGTTGGCCCTGCTTTCAGTGATGTGATTAAGGGCCATTGGTGGTTAAAAAGAGCTATGGTGGAGCTCCACAAAGATTAAGGAGGGAAAAGGATCTCTTCCTCTGTTCCTTTAGTCATGGAGGAAGAGAGACATTCAGTCCTGTTCTTCAATATTTGAATCTCATTTGTAAGGAGGTGTAATGATGGCATCGCTACAAATCCTCTAAGAGCAGAACTGGAGATTACTGAAAAAACAATGTGACATACTATCATCCGTTATCCTCCTGACCTTGTCTGAGTCAGGAGACAAATTAGGGTTATACTTTTCCTAGCTTTTCCCAATACCGAAGGCAAGTCATAAAATTCATACCCTCTATACCTACTGTCGGTGCCCAGGTGCTGGCAGCAGGGCCTCTGTGAGGAGACACCGGGGCTGCCCTGTGCCGGACACAGCTGGTTCCAGCCGGCTCCAGGAACCCCACCGCAGGGCACCGCTGAGCCCGGCAGCCAAGGTGGTGGTACCTCTGGGAAAAGGTGTTTAAGAAAGGACAGAAGATGCTGCTTAGGCAATGAGGAAAAAAGGATGAGAAACAGCCGTTTGAACAACAAGGTGAGAGAAGAAGGAGGTGAGGAGGCACTCCAGGTGCCAGAGCAGAGATCCCCCTTCAGCCCATGGAGAAGACCACAGTGGAGCTGGTGGATATCTCCTGATGTGAGCTGCAGCCTGTGGGGAGGACCCCCAGTGGAGCAGTTCAGGACAGACTGCAGCCCATGCGGAGGACCCTCACTGGAGCAAGGGAAAAGTGTGAGGAATGAGGAGTGAACTGACCACAGAACCCCTGCACCGCTCGGAGTGTGGAGGGAGGTAAAGGAGTCAGGAACGAAAGGGGTGGAGTTGATCAGTGATTGTGGAGCTCGGGAGAAGGTGGNAATGACAATAGTAAAAGAATATACAAAGCAAGTGTACACAATGCAATGCACAATGCAATTGCTCACCACCCGCTGACCGATGCCCAGCCTGTTCCCGAGCAGCGGCCCCCCCTTTGCGCCGGCCAGCCCCCCCACTTTTATTGTTCAGCATGACGTCATATGGTATGGAATATCCCTTTGGTCAGTCTGGGTCAGCTGTCCTGGTCCTGTCCCCTCCCAGCTTCTTGTGCAGCCCCAGCCTCCTTGCTGGCAGGGCAGTACAAGGAGCTGGAAAGTCCTTGGCTCTGTACAAACACTGCTCTGCAGCAACTGAAAACATCACCATTATCTTCATCAAAAAATCCAAAACACAGCATTGTGTGAACCTCTACAAAGAGAATTTAACTCTATCCCAGCCAAAACCATGACATTCTCACTACCTGAGCCTATCTTAAATGGCAATAAATTAAATTAATTTTCCCAAGTCAAGTCTATTTTTCTTGTTACAGTAATTGATGAGTGATCTCCCTGTCTGTAACTCAGTCCACAAACTTTTGCATCCTCTTTTCTCTCCCTTCCCTGTGGAGGAGGAGAAATGAATGAGTGGCTGGGTGGGTGTATGGCTGCCGGCCAAGGTTAACCCACCACACCTGCAATATTTAAAAGGCTGTTTGAAACAACAAAGCGCTACTTATAATGTCAGTTCTGTTGTAGCAATGTTATAGAGGAACCAGTTGAGGCTTGATCCTACACCAGCAAAGTCAATGCCTTTTCTTGACCTTCACAGAAGCATGGGCCTAGATACTGCACTGTGATACTGAAAACAGTATGATTTATTCTCAAAGATATATTATGCAAATGTGATGAGAATTGTATGTAAACTTGCCCCAAATTTGGCCTAAGGGGCTCATATTTAGCAGGCCAATGAGCTGGAAAATACAAGCCAAGAAGAAATTAGAATGAATATTCTTTTTTCTTCCTCCCGTAGGAATTTGAGGGACAAAAAAATCAGATTGAAAGGTTGTTTGTTGTTGTTGTTGTTGTTGTTTGTTTTGTTGTTGTTGTTTTGTTTTTTTGTTTGTTTTCCAGTGGACTTGCCTCTGTTATTTGTAGGCATTTATTTTATATAGGACAGAACAGTTTATTGTGTATTTTATAAAGAGTGTATTTCTCTAATCCACGTATAAGCTCTGTATATGGCTCTGTCTAATCCACAGCCAAGAAATGAGAAGCCCTGCTTTCTTCGCTCTAGCACCTCCTCCTTATATTTTTAAAGAGAAACATACTGAAAGAGGGAGAAGAATGACATTTTTGACAGCCTTTATAAGCAGAGCTAACAATTAAATATCAGAGAATGGAAGAAGACCTCTCTCTGTATGCAACAGAAATACAAGACTAGAGAGAGAAACAGATGGAAGAGTAAAATAATGCTTGGATTGCTGTCAGTAAGAGTGTTATAGTTGGCTCCTGTCCTGTCCCTGAGGAAGTCACAATGCTGGGATAGTCTCCTGCTGCCCAGCAGATGACATCGGTGAGATATGTTCCTGTGATGAACTGTGACTTCAGACTGTCATGCTGAATCTCTTGTGGGCCAGCAGTACTTTTATATGGACACTGGTGAATTGGACTTGAAAAGCTGCCTCAGCCAAACTCACTTAAAACTTTTGAGCAGAGTAATAGCTCTTAATTGAGAAAGATAATAACAATTACCCTAATAATTACCTTGAAAATACCACACAAAAACCAGTATTCTTATTTCGCTTAACACAAATTGTAATATGCCTTCTGTTCCTGCAATATTCAGTGACTATGAGCTGGAGTTCAGCTTTTCTCAGTATCTCTCTCTCTCTCTCTCTCTGAGATGACTGTGATGAACTCTGTTTGAGTCTTCTCTAGACTTACATTAAATTGACAATTAAGAGAAAAAAAAATCTGTGTTTTCTTCCAAAAAGTTTCAGATAGCATATACTAACCTGGCCCATTGAATCTCAACAGTAATAAATCACTTATTACAAAGAGGATTACCAGACTATAAAGAGAAACCCAAAATTTTGAATTTTGGTGAATGAACTGAGGAGTTAAAACTTCCTGCGCATGTTTTAAATTACTCATTGTGGCTGAGAGCAAATATAAGCTGAGAGCAAATATAACAATTCCGTGCCTGATTAGTATGTTTCCATGACACAATAGATATTTATATAGTTTGCATTTTTAGAATTCCAATTCCTGAAATGAAATAAGAATCTTAGTTTCCCAATTCTGAGTTATGTGTGGCTTACTTATTGAAAAAATAGAAGGCAAATAAAACTTATTTCTGCTTATATTTTAAATTATATGAATTTTGAAGCCATTGGAATGATTTGGAATTAGAGGATTTGAACATCCAAGGTTAGTGATATTCTACATAATGTATTTTAGAAAAGTTCAGAAAAGGTTTCTTTTTTAGTTCTTTTTTCCCAGTGCAATCAACATTGGAGTTTGCAAAAGAAATTTAAAATACCATTTGCTATGCAAAACCTGTAAATGTTACAAAATACCTGATGTTAAAGCTTCTGTGCTTTATATGCCGCTATAGTGCCAATGGTTCATATTCATTCAAAAATTATTAATACAATAAATGAATACTCTTCCTGGGTAAGACTCAGAAAAAACGTCATATAACTTTTTCTTAACTTCCCAAAATAAAGTCTTATCCAGTGAACACCTGGACTGGGCTGAGTGAATTCTCAAACTATTAGCCCATCACTAGATATTTCTTCCATTGATAAACAAAAACACCCTCTGCCAATTTATCCAAGCAGTCAGAAAACATCCAAACCTACCTAGTCCAATTATTTTATAAAACAGAATTTTTGGTGGTCTACCCAAACAAAGGAGTAAACTAAACAGATTCATTTTTACAGTCCCACAGGCCTATATTTATTAATACTTCTGTCAGCAGGTATTACCCTGAAGAATCCATCAGCATCCAGGTTGTATGAAACAAGACTTTCTTAGTACCAGAGACAGGCTTTTAGGACTCACAACATGAAGACAAAATTCATTTCCTATGAGTTCATTTCCTATGAACACTGTAAAAAAAATCTCTGAGAAAACACCCAAAGAAGAGAAAATACATATTTTCAAAAATCAATAAAGCTTGATTTGAGCGTGGGGAGTGGCAAGTATTCCCTCTTTCCCTTCTCATCTTCTCGGTTGTCTTTGTTGCTTCTTCACTGCAATATTACAACATTTCTTTTCTCTCTGGCAGCATAAGAGGCAAGATGTAGAGTCCTCATGTCATGTCAAAACAGTGGCTCTCCTGATCAACAGGCCAGCTACAATTATCAGAACAAACAAGATCTCAGTTCTACCTGCCATTCCACTAATGGGTCTGCAGTCTGGATTTTTGCTGCTGCCCAGTTTCCCAAACCACTAAAGAGATTAATTTATTGTGATAACTATGCCACCGCTTAGATGCTGGAAATTAGCCAATGGATTCAAAATTATTAGCTGGGAATTGACAGAAAGGTGGATGATAGGATACATTTCAAGGGAGTTTTTTTCCCCTCATAAGAAATCAGATTTATATAAATAAAAATGAAGAGATAAATGGGAAGAGGAGAGAAAAAGTGAAAGCAAGAGAAAGACAAATGAGGGATTAATGCAGTAAAATAAACAAATTATACAGGAAAAAAGAAAAAGCTCTCATTCTCTCATCTAAATGCCATCAGGAAAACAAGGACAGTTTATTTGGTTAATGTTCGTTGTTATTATTCAAAGGCTGAAGAGATGGGTATTTTTACAAGAATCTGATAAGGTTCTTGGGGAGGGAGGAAATCCTGGGAAGTCTTCAAGACCACCCCCATACCCCAGTAATAAAAACTGTTTGTCTAACCTGATCTTAATTACACCATTGATGTCTGTAGCTTCCCCTAAGCAGACTCTTCCAGCGCTTTACCACACTTGCTGTAAAGCTTTTTCCGATATCTAAACTGAATCTTCTTTTGCATAGATCTCTCCTCATTGCATTCCCTTGTCACATACTGTGGACACAGAAAATAGATTTCTTTTTCTTTGCAGCAGCCTTTTTGCATCCTTGAGAACAGGAATCATGGTCCTCCACATTGTTTCTCTATGTTAAACATTTGCACTTTTCAAAAAGTTTTCCTCATGTTTTCCAGACCTAGAAAATTCTTGCTGCTTTCTGATTGATATAGGTCTTAGAATGCTGTGCCCAAAACTGAAGTAAATCTAAGAACTTAAAAATGTTGAGCAGTGAGAAAAATATTACTTCATGTGCTTGGCAGCATGATCTCCTCCTCCTTATGTGTCCCAGGGACACATAATGTATCTAATGTAACACTATGTATTTTATTGTATTTGCATTTTTCACAACATCAAGGCATTGTTGGCTCAAGTCAGACTGTGGTTGCCTGTTATCCCTTATTTGTTCTTGATATTATATTGTCCTGATGATCCCCGCCTAAGTGCTGTTACTTTTACTGAACTGTATCCTTTTTTTTCCAGATAATACTTTTGCTTGTCAAAATCCTTTTGAATTCATTCCTATCCTCCAATGTACTTGCAGTTCTTTCCATCATCTGCAAATTCAATAAGAATATACTCTATTCCATCAACCAGATTACTTATGAAAATCTTGAACAGCACCAGACTTTGGCTAGATCCCTACAGAGTCCCGGTCAGTACATTCTTCCATCTTGTCAGTAAACCATTACTAGCTACCCTGAGAATGGCTTTCCAGCCAGCTGTAGTAATTTAAGTTATACTGTGTTTATTTCATTTCTGATTGTCATATCTGAAGCTTTCCTTAAATCAAGCTGCACAGCATCTATGACTTCTCTTCAATTCATGACATCTGTTACCTGTCGCAGAAGGATATTTAATTGGTTTAAACAATTTATTGCTGACAAATCCATGTTGTTTGATTGCTTGGGTACGTGTGGGTAGCTCCTGTTAACCTGGTCAACCTTAAATTTTGCCCTGAGGACAAGCTGTTAATGAGATATTCATCCATGCTGGAAACAGAGTTCTTCAAGAAAAAGCTACACTAGCAATATTTTAAGTGGCTTGTTCTTTTTCTTTTTTTTTACTTACTAAATGCCCTATTGAACTTTTAATTCTATCTCAAGTAGTCCAAATGGAATTAATTTCCACTGCAAATGGAATTAATTGAAACACGTCCTTCTTGTCCTAGTTTTTTTTGGAAAACACAAAACTTTCCCCTTAGTAAATTGGCAAAACAATGAAATGTGAAAACTGAGTGTCCTGTAATGAATTAAGAACTTTGGACTCATGTAATGTGTTTACATTAAGGAAGGCCAAATCAAGAGATAATATACAGGATGTTCATTTTCATACAACATTAATTTTGATGGTGTCGGTCCAGCTGAGCTGCTTTTTGTAGATATGTTTCACAGCCACTGTGATGATGATGTGTACTTTTACCTTAGCTGGTTCCAAATTCTTCTACTGTGTGTGTTATTGTAATCTTAGCAAAAAGAAAGTTAAGATTTTCAAACTGAAATTGTTGCTATTGCAAGTATTTCTAGCCATATGAAAAATAATAAAGCTTTGGGATCTGCTGATGTCAATTCAATTGAGATTATGCCATACTAGATCTTCTTTTCAATTCATAAACGACAGCCAAGTAAAACAGATTACACATTCTAAATGAAGAAGATATTATCTGACACAGATGAGAGGAACACAGTATTTGTGTACTAGACGGATAAAGAAGAAACTGGCATGACTTCATATATTATACTTGAGTAAAACTAGTATTAATTCCTAAGCAAATGAGAGGGTTTTGTTTCAGAATGCTCCTTGGAGACCTAAAGGCCCATATTTTGCATCATTCAGTAGATTTCTGCAAAACATGTATCTATTAAGAAAAATAGAATTCACTTAACCAAACAAGAGATTTAACATAAACATACTGAATTATCAAACCATCTTCAGGTGAGATTCTCTGTAGTTTGACAGTCAAATCTTTTATTTCTCTCTCTCTCTCTCTCTCTCTCTCTAGGTTTTGAAAATCAACATGTACTCAGAAATACAGTATGCAACCTAACAAGATCTTATTTCAATTGACCATATCAGAAACTATATCATGAGACTGCCCAATTAAAAGAATCTTGTCTTTTTGGTCTGAGGGTTTTGTTTTGCTTGAATATTTAAAAATAAAATCGGGCTAACTGTATAATAGTAGTCTCATTTCTCTGTATTTCAAAGAGCAACTTCAATCCCTCTTCATTAGCTTGGGGCAAAAAAGGAAACAGTTAAGTGAAAGGATCAGGATGGTGGAGGTTTAAGAAGAGTGATGACTGCTTGTCTTGGTTTTAGGATAATACAATTAATAGGGAAAGAAAAACAACAACAACAACAAAAACATTATCTTCTACTAAAATAAAGTCCATTATTTTCTGTTCTTGCCTGACAGTTGACTATAGGCATGGTAGGGACTTTGAAAAATGGACTTGACAGATTCTATGGTTCTCTTGCCTTCTATATTCCATCTATCTCATGGTTTTATATAACATCCGTCACCATTACCACCAAGAAGTTATTTCAGGTAAATTAGTTCTACAAAGTCATATACTAAAAATCATTTATGAATAAAATGAAACAAAACAACAACAATAACAACAACAACAAAAACTGTTACTGTAATAACTATGACTATGAGTCCTCACCATGTAAGTACTTCTTCAATTATACAATCTTCCTTGCCATTTTAGTTTGGCCCTAGCATCACTTAAAAAGACAGAGGTTCCACTGAAATTCTCCACTCACATTTAAGTAACCCTGAATGAGAAAACACATGAAGCAAGAGAGAAAACAGGAAGAAGGAAACTGGAGGAAATGGAGAGGGAGATATTTGACAGCTGAATGGAAGGTGTAAGACTTGTGATAATGTTCACTTACAAAACATTAGCTCTATAAATAGGGCCTTGCATAAAGTACTCCAAGAAAATGCTGTGGAAGAAGCACTGAGAGGATAGGGATAAGAAAAGAGAAGGCATACTACAGTAGTAACTTAGGAGTATCATACAAGGAGTCAATCTGATTATGATATAGAGTATTAGCTGTATGTCTGTCAGGAAATAGCCTTGCTGCCTCTATGCAAATCAGAAAAGTCAGAGTTGTGTAGGAGGGAAATCAATGAATGACTGCAGGTCAGTGACTGCATATGTTCCTGTGTCTTGAATGGCTGCAAGCATTCCTGTGCATTAGTAATGCCTCACGAGCAAGTGACTCTCTGTATTGACTGGAGTCATCCCAGCCATTCGAACCTGGTTGTCACAAGAGACATGTCTCTGCTGATATTTCCCAGTTTGTGTATGTTGATAAATATCATTTCTAGCATTCAAATACCCCTAACAAAAGAGGACCTAAGGGGTATAAAGCAGATCTGGGGCATTACACCAACAGTGTGACAAGGAAAAAGGAGATAATTTCAGAAGAAAATCATGATGACTTTTTCAGCATTAGAAAATGACCTTTTGATGAAGCTTTTCTAGAATTAGATTATTTAGAGGGCTCATCTAGCAAATGCCAAGTAAACATTCTAAAAAGGCATATTCAGAACAAAACAATGTTATATTTAGACTGAACTTTATATAAGCAGTTTAGCCATTAATGAAACAAGGAAAAAGAGGCCTAGCACCATAACTAATTCTGTGTACGATGCATTTAATACTGACTAAATTCAGCTCATTAAAAAGACTTATAGCAAATTCATAAATGAATTTGAAACATAAATGAATCAGAAACAGTTTAATAAGATGGAGAGAGATTTTAATTCTTTACCAGGGTGCGGAAGAGAGACTAAAGCTTTCTCTAACCTTTTGTAGAAAGTCTGTCACACACCAAAGGACAGTGACTCAGCACGCTCAATGCCATTTGCATGAGAAATGTTCCACCTCCAGTCATTCCCTTGCAATACAAACAGGAAAAGAAATGTCACATTTACCTCAGAAAGTAGATTGTTATCCAGAAAGCAATGATTCTCCCATCATCAGGAAGGTATAAAACACAGGTAAGGGATAAAAGAATATTTGCAGCTAATGTCCACTAGCACTGTACATTTTTTGTTCTAGATCCAGAAATCCAAACAGGTATGCAAGACTTCCACGGTGGATGTCTAGGGCAAAGGACCTGAGCTAACTGCAGAATAATATGAATTTCCCATCTTGGTATAAAAATGGTTGTATTTATCATTCAAGTAGTCTAAGCAATTTCAGATTTTATGGGTTCCTTTTCCTCATTTTTAAATTCCTTTCTCATTTTACTGCTTCCTTCAATTTGTTTTTCTTATCTCTTTTCCTCTCCCTTTCTTACTATTCCCCCTTTTTGTACTAGCTCTCTTACTGGTCATTTACTTCTTCCTCTCCTTACCTCCCACACTCGCCAAAGAAATGAATGTCAAAGAAGAAAAATTAAATGAATTCTTTGAACTAGTAATCACAGCAGAGGAGCTGAGGGAGTGTCCTTGTTTTATGGTAGAGAAAGTAAGGGATCTGTCTCAAACTAAAATGAAGGATGAAGTTCACAGTCTATAAATGTAAATGATCCACAAGTGGAAAAATAATCCCTTATACTGACAAAATGTTGGCTTTCAGATGAGCTATTATCATTCAACACATATCTTAGATATCTTAGATTTTTTTGTGGATAAATTTATTAGTCCATAGACTGCAAAAACATGAGCTGAATGCTCACAGCCATAAAAGAGGTAAAATGAATGTTAGGATTTAGGAATTGCACAGAAAATTAAAATAAGAAACATGTCTATAGGACTATGTGAACCCACAATGCCCTTGTGCCTTGAATTCTATGCGCAGCTACATTAATTCCATCTGAAGAAGAACTGGATGAGATGGAGGTGATCAGAGGTATGGAACAGTTTTCATTACAAGGAGAGATTAAAAATGTGAGTCTGCATCCTGGAAAAACAATGTCTGAGGGTGGGTATGATGCATGGGTATAAATCATGAGTTACATAGAGAAGGTGAGCAGGGGATCTGTTCACGGCTTCTTACAATATAAAAAGGGAAAACATACGAAGAGATCAAATTCTGGAAATACTGTCACAAGCAATATCCAGTACCAGTACTTGCACAATACTAAATCAGTTTACTGCAAAATTTAATGCTGCAGAAGTTTGTTGAATTCATAAAAGTAATGCCTATCAATCTCAGATATGGAAACTCACTGAACCACATGATACTTCACGTATGAAGTCAGAGATGGGGAAGGTAGAGGAAAGGAGATATACTATGCAAATATGGTTGAATTCTTTCCTCTTACTGGCTACTGTCAGAAGTAGGTGTTAGTATAATATTAGTATAATATTCCCTTTTCCTAGCTTAAAATGCTTCTTACTCACTTTGGTACACTTCTCTTTCTTTCTTTCTTTCTTTCTTTCTTTCTTTCTTTCTTTCTTTCTTTCTTTCTTTCTTTCTTT
>VXAL01018019.1:0-18696 GCA_013399475.1 Chauna torquata | reverse complement strand
CGGGGGGTGGGGGGGGTGGGGTGTTGGTGCAAGGTGGAAAGCAGCTATCTGACAATGGCTTGTCCTTTTAACCTGATCAGCTTTGGAAATTTTGCCTATGGCATTTGGTATTTGCCTTTAACTTCTTGCCTTCCACAATACAATTTCCAAGTCACCTGAGGTGAGAACACCACATTACCACATAGTTAAAGATGCTTTCCCTCCAAAATATCATCCTAGACATTAAACATTATTTCATCTCTTTGGAACAGTCTGTGTAATATTCCTTGAGAAATCCAATGATTCAAGTGGTCTAATTAAAAACAGCATTTATTAATAGATTTAATCAGCTGTAAGAGACAATTTGCATAATATAGCATGTACAGTACTTAGAGAAATTTAAACCAGAAAAAACAGACATATTATGTCATCATGTGATTTTATACTCCTTTTCATATCTTTGACCCTTTTGTATAGCCAGTCAGAGAAATATTCTTCTTGCTTTCAAGTAGCTAGCATATTATTTTCATCTTCTCTGTCAAATTTTATAAAACCTTTGGGTTAGAAAGTTCATTTTTAATCACCAACAACTTTCCTGTTCAACACAGATGAAGTATTACCCAGGGAATATTATGCCTCTCTAGCTGCTTACTTTTAGCCTGGTAGTCTCTGCTCCACCTCCCCCACCTCTCACCCCTCCCCTCCAAAAAAGTTTCCTTCCCTTTTTTCCTGTTTAACCTTCATATTTTAACACTGCAGGCAAGAAACCCTCTCTCCAATACCATCTGCCCTTGGTGCTGGCCTTAATGACCGTGATTTTGCATGTTAATTGTCTTGGCAGGAGGTTACCACATTTTGCATGTTAATTGTCTTGGCTTTTAAGGATGCAGAGTTTATATAATTATTATAATTTATTCTTAGCTTTAATTCTCATCTGTTACATATGACTCATGGACAGATTAACTCTTCTGTCACATTTCTTCCTTTTCTGTCAGAAAGAGACACAAAGAAAGACTTTAAAAGACATGAGCTGGGAACAAGAGAATCTTTAATAAATCCTGACCTCCTGGAAGAAGGAGAGATCCATGAAACTAACTGGTCTGCTTTTAACCTGCAGTGTTGCTAATATTAGACTACCAAATAAATGTTGTAATTGTAAATTTCTTTTGGTAATGTTGATGACTTTTGATTATACAAAACCATTTTCCTTCAAAACTCTTAAGCCAAATGGAGAACAATTTGAAATATAAGTGTATTCAATATTTTCTTTCAAGTATCAGAACTAATGTGAGAATACAGTACTTTTCAGTGATCTTGCTGATGAAGTAAAGTGAGCAATTTTTTCTGTAGTTTTTCCCAAGTAATATTAATAAACCATTGCAAGAGCAACATGTCTTATACATTAGAAGCTTTGGATTAGAAAGGTGGAAGATAGACTTCTACAGTTAATGAAAACAGGTTTTATAAGTATCTGACGTTGCTGTGAAAGTAACAGCACAGAAGGTAAAAGAAATATGCTGAAGAGATCTGCAGTAAGTAATTACACATTGTAGAAAAGCAATACAGAAGAAAATGGCTATAGGAAGAGCCACAGAAAGAAAAATTAGCATAGATTTTTTTTTTTTCTACTGTATTACTGGCTGGAGAGAAATTCACAATCAGAGGATGTTGTTTTCTCTCTCTCATTGTAACCTGGAAGATAAGAAACCAAGATTCAGTGTCCACCTCCTTGCTCAACATAACCACACTTCAATTTCCACCAAATCTTCAAGCATTCCCACATTCTTATTAAAAGTGGAAACATCCAGGCTTATCTAAAGTTTTACAAGTTAATTTAATAAAGATTTTATATTTTAGAGAACATATTTGAAGTGGTTTTCATCTAGAATGTTAGGAAAATGTACGAAGTACTTTGAAAATCAACAGCCTTAAGTGAATACACATTGCAAATTGTGTAATAAATATTGTACTCTGTTTGCAGAATTAGTACCTTGATGAAATATTTCTTTATGAGTGGAATACTTGTCACAGCTATAATATCAATACAAAAATAAAAGAATATAGTAACTATACTAAATGTATGATAGACATGGGTAGATTTGTGTGTATGCATGTGGCAAAATATAATTCCTTTATCATACTTTAAAGCTAATGTTTGCTTTAATTCTTTTCAATTATGTATACATGTCAGTCACTTTAAAATGCACTTTCCAAATTTACTATCACAGCAGTAAAGGGGGCCACGTGCTTCTCAGCATTTTAGATGCCTTTGAAAAGCAATCCAAATGAGGAGAATGTGTAGGAAAGAGTGCCTGCAGATCCTGCCAAGGTTAAGAACAGATCAAACCAGGCAGTTTTATGAAAATAAAAATAAAAATAAAAATCCATACTTACTGGCATAAAACACATATATTTAATAAATATCATGACTGCCACAGTTGTATATTTAAAGAGAGAGAGAGAAAGCAAATGATAGTTTTCCTGAGAATGGCATCTGTTACAAAACAGGTTGGGAAAGGCTGTGTTTGTTCATCTAGTGAGTTAATAGTGCTCCTCTGTGTTGAACTTTTAAATTTTTTTAATAAAGATCCCAAAGGAGATCTAACTTCCAACTTTTTCCTTACAGGTAAATGCTACTACACATTTGAATTCCTATATTCATACATAGAAATAGAAACAGACTTATTGGAAATCTAGGACAAAAAATACACAAACAATTTTCTTGGTCTGATTCTACTCTCACAGATGCTGCAAACAAAACTTTCATTGATTTTAGGGAAAGCAGGGCTTGGTCCTCAGTGTATAGTTCCCTTGCAAAAAATGATTCACTTAAAATTCCTCAAGAAGACTGCTTCTTGGCTGAATCTCATCATGGTGAACTGATCCTGCACAAAGTATAGGTATCATTTAAGCCAAGCCCTCAATGATTATTAAGCTTGGCTTTGCATAAAACACATTTCATTCCTTAAGTTTGTTATGAAACATCTTCTGATTTCAGTGATTCGAATCTAGATCCTGATTTATTTACATACACACTAACTACACACACTTCACTTACTTTCTTTGGGCTTGAATCTCTGTAAATACAATCACAGACTAGACCTGTGTGTCATTACCAGCTGGTCTGCTGGAGGTAAAAGAATCTGAGACAAATTCTTTCTTCCCTGTGTATGAAGGGTTGGATCTAAAGTTTTACTACTTTGAACCTAGGTGAAAAAGTAATAATGAGTACAGTTGAGATATGACTAGATATTACTGAACATGCAGCTTGAAGAGGGTTCTACCAGAAATGAGTGTTATCTGGCCAGGAGACTGTCTGTACCTTTCACTGCTTACCGTATGTGACATAACACAGATTACTGAGTAATGCTGCTGACAAAAACTGTCTTTTATTTAAACTGGGCTACTTACATAAATACACTGTTCAATATTATGTTGCATAGTTAATACATAATCATTGTGTCAATAAAAATAGGTCAAATACTTATGTAGAGAGAATTTTTCTTCAGTCTGAATCCCACAACTACCTTCTCTTACAAAAAGACATCTTTCAGTATTCTAATATGCCAAACAAATAACTAAATTCATCAATGACTGCTTTTGTTTTCCTCCTTCTGTTTAAAGATGAACATCTCTCTTTCTCTCTATCCCTCTACTCAGTCTTTTCACAAATGTTTTGTACTGCTGTTTCCATTTCTGTTTGTTTGTTTGCTTTGCATTATACATCTATCCTTTTTCTTCTATTACTGTTTTCCTTTACTGCTTTATCACTTCTCTGTTTTCATTCTTTCCTATGTGCCCTTTTTTATAATTTTGAAAATGGCCATTAATAATAAATATTAACAAGTACAGCAGAGCAGAACAGCCACATCAATTCTTAGAGTAGTTTCTTGATGATGCCCTCAGTTCTGCAAAATTTTCTGTAGCATGGTTAGTTAAGAGCCCATAACCACTAGAAATTTTCTTCCATTCTTTTAATTGCCCTCTGAAAACAATCCAAAATGCTCAGAGAATAATGGTACCTACAGGAGCAATAGAGACAGTAGGATTTTAGAAGGCAATTTCATTGTTTTTGCTTGTTGGGTTGTTAGTTCACGGTGGTTTTTTTCTCCTTTTTTTTCCTCTTTTTGTTTTTTCCAGTGGCTGTTGTTTGTTCTACTCTACGTTCCTAACCAATTAAAACTAAAGTACATACTTCAACCCAGAGAACAGTTCAAAAGCAGCAAAGAGGGACAGTTACTGAAGTTTATGTAACAAGAGAAAGGAGATATGAGGATAAGATTTGGAATGGACAACAACATGGTTTTAAACTGAAGACAGATAGCTACAGAACACAAATTAAAAGAGCAAGATGGAGAGAAATGGGAAAGACAAAGATCTCCCTGAAGCGCTGGAATGTCTGTTCATGTAATGGATTACATTTGCTTGATGGCTTGGCTTGAGATTTTCTTCTTCGGTTTTAGACACTACGCCATTAATCAGACTTTTAATATCACTCAATCCAAGCTCCAGATGGTCTTTCACCTTTCACTGCACACATTCCTTTATCTGAGAGGACTATGCCTCAAGTTCACTAATGGTAATTAATTTGAACCTAAAATGATAAAGGAAGCAGGAAAGTAAGCTCAAGGATGAGGCATGCTGGTGTATTGGGTTTACATGGTAAAGGTTTGGTAGCAGGGGGGCCACAGGGGTGGCTTCTGTGAGAGGATTCCAGAAGCTGCCCCATGTCAGATCAGAGCCAGCTCCAGCTGACTCCAAAAGGGACCCACCGCTGGCCAGACCCGAGCCCATGAGCGATGTTGTTTGCGCCGCTGTGAGAGCAGAATTAAGAAAGGGAAAAAACTGCTGCACAACTGCAGCTGGGAGAGAGGAGTGAGGAAATGTGAGAGAAAAGCCCTGCAGGCACCAAGGTCAGTGAAGAAGGAGGGCAGGAGGTGCTCCAGGCACTGAAGCAGAATCATAGAATCATAGAATTATAGAAACACAAGGTTGGAAAAGACCTACAAGATCACCTAGTCCAGAAGTTCCCCTGTGGCTTGTGGTGAGGACCATGGTAGAGCAGGCTGTACCCCTGCAACCCATGGGGTACCACGGTGGAGCAGATCTCCACACTGCAGCCCATGGAGGAGACCACAGAGGAGCAGGTGGTTGTGGCCTGAAGGAGGCTGCAGCCCATGCAGAGCCCCTGCAGGAGCAGGCTCCGGGCCGGAGCTGCAGCCCGTGGAGAGGAGCCCATGCAGGAGCAGGTGATCCGGTGGGAGCTGCCACCCATGGGGGACCTGTGCTGGAGCAGTTTGCTCCTGAAGGATGGACCCCATGGTACGGACCCATATTGGAGCAGCTCTTGAAGAGCTGCAGCCTGTGGGAAGCCCCCGCATGATCCGTTCAGGAAGGATGGCATCCCGTGGGAGGGACCCCACGCTGGAGCAGGGGCAGAGAGTGACCACAAAGGAGCAGCAGAAACAAAGTGTTACAGACTGACCACAAACACTATTCCTCATTCCCCTGCACTGCTCAGGGAGAGGTGGTGGAAAAGGGTGGATGGGGGAGAAGGTGTTTTTCGTTTGCTTTTAGTTTCTCAGTACTCTAGTCTGCCAGTGATAGGCAATAAATTATTTTAATCTCCCTATGCTGAGTCTGTTTTACCCATGATGGTAACTGGTGAGTGATCTCCCTGTCCTTATCTCAACCCTTGAGCCCTTTTTTGTTGTATTTTCTCCCCCTTTTCCTTTGAGGAGGGGGAGTGAGAGAGCGGTGTGGTGGAGTTTAGCTAGCCATCAGTGTGAAACCACCACATCAAGTGAAACAAATATAAGTTAGCAGATTTCATAATCTGCGTACTTGGATAAAACTAAAATATCCTAGTGGAGGATATTATCATACTACTTACATGGTGATATCCACATCCTGTGTGATGAGAACTTGGAAAAAATAAGGTGGTTGAAAACCTTAAGTTCATCAGTTCTGGATTCACAGAATCATGGAATGGCTGAGGTCAGAAGGGACATGTGGAGGCCATCTGGTCCAACACCCTGCTTAAGCAGGGACACCTGCAGTGGGTTGCCCAGATCCATGTCCAGGTGGCTTTTGAAGATCTCCAAGGAGACACCACAGCCTCTTTGGGCAACCTGAGCCAGTGCTCAGGCACCTTCACAGTAAAGAAGTGTTGCCTGATGCTCAGATGAAACACGCCTGTGTTTCAGTTTGTGCCCATTGCCTCTTGTCCTGTCACTGGGCACCACTGAAAAGAGTCTGGCTCCACTCTCTTTGCCCTCTCCCTTCAGATATTTGTATATTTTGATGAGATCCCCCCTGAGCCTCTTTTCTAGGCTAAAATGTCCCAGCTCTCTCAGCCTTTCCTTGTAGGAGAGATGCTCCAGTCCCTTTATCATCTTGGTGGCCCTTTGTTGGACTATGTTCAGGTGTCTCTCATATTGGGAAGCCCAGAACTGGACAAAGTACTCTAGGTGTGGCCTCATCAGTGCTGAGTAGAGGGGAAGCATCACGTTCCTTGACCTGTTGGCTATTCTTCTCCTAATGAAGCCCAGCATACCATTAGCCATCTTTGTGGCAAGGACACATGGCTGACTCACAAACTTGGTGTTCACCAGGACCCCCAGGTCCTTTTCTGTCAAGCTGCTTTCCAGCTGAGTGGCCCCCCGCATGTGCTGGTGCCTGCGGTTGTTCCTCCCCAGGTGCAAGACTTTGCACTTCTCCTTGCTGAACTTCTGAGATTCTTGTCACCCCTTCTCTCCAGCATGTCCAGGTCCCTCTGGATGGCAGCATGATTCTTTGGCCTGTCAGCCACTCCTTCCAGTTTTGTGTCATCTGCAAACTTGCTGAGGGTACACTCTGTCCCATTGTCCTGATCATTAATGAAGTTGTTGAATAGAACTGGAACCAGTGTTGACCCCTGGGGTAGTCCGCTTGTTATTGTCCTCCAAATAGACTTTGCGCAAGGAAAGAGCCTGAGAAAAAATAGAAGTTGAAAGACCACTGGAGGAAATCAGGACACAGATACAGCCAGGCCATGGGAGTGTGGGTCCCTTCCTAGCAAGGATGATGTTGTGTTCACAGGAGTGCAAATGCACACAGATGCATGTGTGACTGGGATGAAAGGACCGAATATCAAGAATCACATTAAGCAGGAATATAAACAGTTGTTTGTAAAACAACTTTTTTTGTTAGTATTTCCATTCTGTTTTACCTAGTAGTTTTGAGACTGGTTTTAATTTTAAAATCTACATATTTTGATTTAAATTTTGTTTAGATCTTCCTTATGAATTTAAATGTTTTTGAGTCTTTGCAGAGCTAGGATGTGCAGTTTGCTTCTGAAAGACATGACTGACTTGGAGCTTCTCTTTTCTTATGTGTCTTTCTGCTTAGCAATTTAAACATATTTTACTAATGATCATCTGGCACTGCCTTCTACTCTTTCAAATGTTCTTTTCATTTTCTCAGCCTGTGCTGGCTGTTCTTTACAGTCTCCTCAATATTACTGTAAATATCAAATATCAGTAAATAATACACCTAGCTGAATAATGCTTTGCTAATGTTTTATCACCAAAATATTGGATTCAGTTGTGGACCCCACTGTCAATGCTATAATGTGGCCTTGGATAAATGGAAAGGGGGAAGAGGCTTATAAATCTGGAAAAAAATCATCAACTTCACATAAAGAATCATACCAGAATTGTATTCTATTTTACATTTATTCCTGTTTTCTTAGTAGTCCAATCATTCAGTCCAGGAGCATAAAATAATTAACAGCCAGGGTATTAAGAATGTTTGAGCAGCTAGAGTTAAATTTAAGCCTCTTACTGAATTTGAAAATAATGCCTGGGAACTTAGCTCAGTTATTTTGAAGATCCATGTGATGGTCAAGATGTACTCTCAGGTACTTCCATCACTCCACTTTCAAAAGACTGTGCTCCTCTGACTTAATTAATTTTTTTATTCATTGTATATCTCGGTAGAAATATCAATCAGGCAAAAGAAGTTGAACCTTGAAGTGCCCAGCACCTGTGACATTTTGATTAGTTTTATTGTGTTCTCTCTTCTGATATTTTTAGATATAGCAAGTGAAGTAATTCATCCAAAGACGACTACTTGAAAATTGAGACTGTGTTAGTTAAGGTCTGTTACAATGCACTGGAATATGTTATCTTTCTTGCTACAGTTTTCTGTAACAATAATTAATGATCTTTGAGTAAATTGATTGGTATTTTTATTCTTTTCCTTTTCTGTGCTCTTAGGGTCTGTGTTATTTCCCCCCTTTATGTCTATTACTAGTGTGCAAGTAAGTGCTTCAAACTTTGCGTAGTACCCTGGACAACAGATACGCCTTTTTAGCCACTCCGGTTAGTACAGTCTCTTTACAATTGTAGCTCAAATAAGGTATCAAAAGATTCTGAGGAACTCTTACTAAGGTTCAGATCTAAAGAAAGTAACAAGAGAAAGAAACTAGCAGGGTTTTTGTTTGTTTGTTTGTTTGTTTGTTTGTTTTGTTTTGTTTTATTTTCCCTGGGAGATATAAAGTTCAGAAAGAAGGCTTTCAAGCCTTTTATTAAAAAGATAGCTACTTGTCAGTCTGGAGACAGAGCCAAAGGATGGAAAGAAAGCTTAAAATTGCTTGGTACAGAAAAAAATACGTTCTTTTCTTAATAACAAACCAAGGGTTGATCAAATCTACCAGACCAACAGTCCTGGCAGCAAATGCCCTCTATTAATCCCAGGTCTTTTCTAAGCCTGAGCAGCCCATTAGCCACGATGTAGTTAAGGCATGACACTGTCAGTCCCACTAGTAATGCAACAGGATGTCAGCACCAGTGGGGTACAATATAGTCAGGACTGCACTTTTTATGCCTCTGATCTTTAGTCCGATGACTGTACTCTCTTCCTGTACTCTCTTTCAGTCTCCTCTGTGGGGCAGGACATTCGGCTTGGGCATAGGAGGAAGGTAGTGTGGGTAGATGATTTCCATATTGTAGTGGATTTTCAGCAACATGCAGTGTGCAGGAGCTCAGATCTGTCCATACCTCTGTCTTTAACTCCTCCCTTCGTCACTTTTGTTTCCTACTGTCTTTATGTGCTTCTTTCTCCACATGCATTGGATAAAAATTATCCAATGCTTATTAGGCAACAGCTAGAGTTCTTGCAAATTTGTTATTGCAATAGAGGCATGGCTCTTTACCCAATTCAAACTCAGGTTTCCTGGCTCTTAGGACATGTCAGTGCTGTGCAGTGCAGCATCGCACACTGTAATAGGAGCATCAGATGCATTGAACTGAGAGAGATGTAACTGAGTAAGGACAGCTATCATGCTTCCAATCTGCTGTGTGGACAGGCCTGCTTACTTGCATCTAACTTGAGACATGTTACTCAGCCCTAGGTCTTGCACTGTAGACTTACTTTCATAGTCACAGAGCCTTGAGTATGCTACAGCCATAAAATACTTTTGCAAAAGTGGTGCCTTGTTTTTCCCCAGAAACAGAATCAAAGGCTGCAGTTTGAAAGATGACAGCTTGTGTCACTCGAAAACGCCTTACCAGCTGCGGTGGTTTTGCCCAGCTGAGCAGCAAAACTCCACCACAACTGCTCTCTCACTCCCCCTCCTCAAAGGAAAAGGGGGAGAAAATACAATGGACAAGGGCTCAAGGGTTGAGATAAGGACAGGGAGATCACTCACCTGTTACCATCATGGGCAAAACAGACTCGGCATAGGGAGATTAAAATAATTTATTACTATCACTAGCACACTAGAGCAGCGAGAACTAAAGGCAAATGAAAAACACCTTCCCCCCATCCACCCTCTTCTACCTCCTCCCCCTGAGCAGCACAGCGGACCGGGGAATGGGGTTTGTGTTCAGTCTGTAACACTTTGTTTCTGCTGCTCCTTTGTGGTCACTCTCTGCCCCTGCTCCAGCGTGGGGTCCCTCCCACGGGATGCCATCCTTCCCGAACAGGTCCTGCGGGGGCTTCCCACAGGCTGCAGCTCTTCAAGAGCTGCTCCAATATGGGTCCGTACCACGGGGTCCATCCTTCAGGAGCAAACTGCTTCAGCACGGGTCCCCCACAGGTGGCAGCTCCCACCAGATCACCTGTTCCTGCGTGGGCTCCTCTCCATGGGCTGCAGCCTCCTTCAGGCCACATCCACCTGCTCCTCTGTGGTCTCCTCCATGGGCTGCAGCGTGGAGATCTGCTCCACCGTGGTACCCCACGGGCTGCAGGGGGACAGCCTGCTCTACCATCGTCCTCACCACGGGCCACAGGGGAACTTCTGCTCTGACACCTAGAGCACCTCCTGCCCTCCTTCTTCGTTGACCTTGGTGTCTGCAAGGCTTTTCTCTCACATTTCCTCATTCCTCTCTCCAGCTGCTGTTGTGCAGCAGTTTTTTCCCCTTTCTTAAATCTACTCTCACAGAGGCACAACCAGTGCCACTCATTGGCTCAGGTCTGGCCAGCGGCGAGTCTCTTTCGGATCTGGCTGAAACCAGCTGTTACCTAACGTGGGGCAGCTTCTGGGCTCTTATCACAGAGGCCACTCCTACAAACCCCCAGCTACAGAAACCTTGCCACATAAACCCAATATAGCTGGGTAGAGTTCACCATTTTAAGAAATGTTTCAGAGCTCCCCAGGCACACTATTTTAACAAATACAAATCCTGGCCCCAAACCTGTAAACCTTCCTCCAACTTTTATTCTTTGTTAGAATAAGCAGGATCTGTCAACTTTCTCAAATTATATTACCTTCAAAAGTCCATCTAACAAATCTGCCTATTTCCTTGATTATTTTTTTTAGTTTTATTCATAGAGGAGAGCAAAAACATCTAGCATTTCTCATGGCTTTCAGTATGAACTGAAATGTGAAGGAGTCAGCATGCCATAAATTATCTTTATATAGAGAGTTTTACTACTGTGTTAATCTTGGAATCTCCTATTGGTGATATTTCCTCTATGGCATCTGCTGTGCGAAAAAATAGCAGAACACTGATGGCTGCAAGTATTGCAGATTCTCTCTTTTTTTTTTTTTTTTTACACCTGCTTTTGTCTGATACCTTCTCTAAGTCAAAGATAACTGATAACTCATAGTACCAATAGAAAATCGGTAGCATCGATGCTAGGCTGAACATGAGCCGGCAGTGTGCTCAGGTGGCCAAGAAGGCCAATGGCATCCTGGCCTGTATTAGAAACAATGTGGCCAGCAGGAGCATGGAGGTGATCATCCCACTGTACTCAGCTTTGGTGAGGCCGCACCTCGAGCACTGTGTTCAGTTTTGGGCCCCTCACTACAAGAAATACATCGACGCCCTGGAAAGTCTCCAGAGAAGGGCAACGAAACTGGTGAGGGGTATGGAACACAAGTCTTATGAGGAGCGGCTGAGGGAGCTGGGATTGTTTAGTCTGGAGAAGAGAAGGCTCAGGGGAGACCTCATTGCCCTCTACAACTTCCTGAAGGGAGGTTGTGATGAGGAGGGGGTCGGCCTCTTCTTTCAGGTAACTAATGATAGGACTCGAGGAAATGGCCGCAAGTTGCGCCTGGGGAGATTTAGATTAGATATCAGGAAAAACTTTTTCTCTCAGAGAGTGGTCAGGCACTGGAACGGCCTGACCAGGGAGGTGGTGGAGTCACCGACCCTCGCGGTGTTCAAGAAGCGCCTGGACAAGGTGCTACAAGACATGATTTAGTAGCTTAGTGGGTAGTATTGGTGATAGGATGATGGTTGGACTAGATGATCTTGTAGGTCCTTTCCAACCTTGTGTTTCTATAATTCTATGATTCTAAAATCTGCAACAAGAGTTAATCAGAGTAAGAAAGCTTTTAGCTGTCTTACTCTTATTGTCTAATTTGCAATCATCAGCTGTTTACTGGTGGAGCTGACTGCAGTGAGCAGACGATAATAACAAAAGGAGGTGGCTTGGCTGAGTAAGTCTGACTAGCTCAACCCACCTGAGCTTCAGAGTTCCCTTCAGAGAGGAAAAACAGAAGAGTTTTCCCTTTCCAATCTGCAAATAAAAGCCATCTTTGTTGCCTGACCCATTCCATTTCTCCCAGTTGTGTAAAGTGTTAACAAGAGGCCATCCACCATTTAAATTCTAGTTGAACTCTAGCTTGAGGACGAATGGCATGTTGAACACCAAATGATTCTTAGCAAGAGATGAATTTTTGTCATCATCAGTTATGACATATATCCTTTACAGAGATCATGGGACAGCAAGCTTCCAGTACTACTGATACTACTAAGAGAGTAAGGAATATTATCTATAGAAAGTACATGTTTTATTGTACCAGAAACTCTTTATTTTCATTCAGTAATACTTCCAGTAACATTTTAGCAATGTGTTATACATTCATAACTATGTGAAGCAACCATGCAAAGAATATTAAGTAGGCTTTCCAGAGAAGACAAAAGGATTTAGATGCTAAATTCCCACTGAAACTGAATGAATGAATATAATTCATTTGCACTTTTTGAAAATTCCAGATCCAATAAAGCATTTCAGATACAGACATTAACTGGAATTTCTCTCCTTTATATTGATTTTTTTTTGCAAATAAATACGTTTCAAAATAATTCTAATGACATAGCAATGTAATGCTGCATAAGAAGCAAAGGAAAGTAGAACTGGGCTATGTATAGACTTTGTCATGTGTAAGATCTATTTGAAATTAGTATTTTTCATTATAATTTCACTGTAATTTAAGGTTTATGTAATGTACTTTCTGTGGCTATTGTTATTGTTATTATACACATCTTATATATCATGCTATTCAGAAAAAAATGGCTGTTAAGAATTAATTTATCATGATGCTAATCCCTCCAATTTATAATTTACTGGAAGTATATGCACTATATTTTACAAAGTCAAGCTACTAATCCCTGGATTGGATTTGTTAGCAGCCTCACATAAAACTCCAGTGCTCATTACTCAACAGAAAGTTCATTTTAATGTCATCTGAGTAAAACAATAGTATTCAGAAACCTCGTGTAAAACTCATCTCAAAAAGAACTGTAGGATTTGGGGGTCAGTAATACTACCTGTTAGCTCTTGCACACTACCTTGTTGCAGTAAGATTTTTACGTCCTAATTTGATTGTTCATTTCCATTTTGAATTTGCCTTGTGAATAGATCATTGTGTCTTAAATACACTTGAAGAAATCACTAAATTCATGGAAAGCTTATAAAACTTTAAAGAAAGTAATAAAAACACTTTGGTTTTAAAGACAGACCAATATTCAGAAAAGTGGTTTTCACTAACTTTAGTCTTTATAAAACATCAATTGATAGTAGTTAGGAACAGTTTGAATAGTAGTTTTGGTTATAATCTCTAATAATAACTGTAGTCTCTGCTAGCCTGTGTTATAGCCAAGACAGGTATGGCGAGTCTTGGAGCTATGAGAGTAATAAATGAGTCATATATGAACAACACCATCTGCACTCTGTGAAGGCTACTGCTGTTAGAAAATGTCCTCATATAAATAAATATATGATAACAAAGATGTAATTTCAAAATAATTTTGAAAAGGAAAAATAATTTATGTCAAAAAGATCATATTACATTCTTTAAAATAAAAAGCTCAAGTGATCTGCCTGTTCTCAGAAGTCTCTGAAAGATGACTGAAGGAAAGACAGGAAAATATGTTGCTGATAGTATCAAAGTGCTTTAAATTTTATTTTTTTTGTCTGTTCGTTTGTTTGTTTGTTTTCTTCAGCCATGCAAATTCTAAGAATTTGTGCAAGCTGACAAGTCTTCATAAATGCCAGATGGGAAGGGAAACATTTAGTTCAGTTAGCTTTTACACTCAAAAAGAGTGTATGTGAAGACAGTTGGAAGAGCCTAACTTGAGTTTTGCTACAAAGCATGACTAGATTGCTTAATTGAGAGGTCACTGGTTAAATTACTCGTGTATATTTTATTGGTGTATGTTACCAAGAATACACCAGAAAATTAAGCATATTCAGCCCCTTGTTCTTGAATTTTACTGCTTATAAGGACAAAACTGACCATCCTCCCTATTCCCATTTTTCGTTTCCAAAATACATCCCTTCAGAATCTCTTCTGCCCATGATTCAGCCAATCTTATCAATACTTATATTCCTTCTTAGTTCCTTCCTCCCATCCTTCCCCACTAGTACACTCAGTGGGCTTGATTTTTGCATTAGTTACCTTACTACGGTAGACAGTAATCATGTTGTGGTTTAGCCCCGGCAGGCAGCTAAGTGCCACCCAGCCGCTCGCTCACTCTCCCCAGGTGGGATGGGGAGAGAATCAGAAAGGTAAAAGTGCAAGAACGCATGGGTTGAGATAAAGACAGTTTACTAGGTAAAGCAAAAGCAGCGCGCGCAAGCAAAGCAAAACAAAGAATTCTTTCGCTACTTCCCATGGGCAGGCAGGTGTTCAGCCACTTCCAGGAAGCAGGGCTCATCACGCGTAATGGTTTCTTGGGAAGACAAACGCCATCACTCTCCACACCCCCCCTTCCTCCTTCTTTACCCCAGCTTTTATGGCTGAGCATGACGTCATATGGTGTGGAATATCTCTTTGGTCAGTCTGGGTCACCTGCCCTGGCTATGTCTCCTCCCAGCTCCTTGTGCACCCCCAGCCTCCTCGCTGACAGGGCAGCACAAGAAGCAAAAAAAGTCCTTGGCTCTATGTAAATACTGCTCTGCAACAACCAAAAACATCACCACTATTTTCATCAAAAATCCAAAACACAGCATTGTGTGAGCCTCTACGAAGAAAATTAACTCTATCCCAGCCAAAACCATGACAAATCACTACATAAATGTCCATGAAGTTACCGCAAGGTCCAGATTTGTGTATTTTTAGCCTTTGAGTGCTGCAAATAATGTATAAATTCCCTTGCATAAATATATAAATGTGCAAAGCAAAACCTTAGCAGACCAATATACAGAGAATGATGTCAGTTTAGGATCTAGTAAAGGTATAACAAAATTAAACCAAACAAATGTGGAAGTTGAAATTAAAAAGATACATCTCAACCAGAACTGTAGATTCTTTCTGAAGTCTTCCCTTGTTTTCTTCCATGATGGTGGTTTACATCAGTGAGTTTATGAGGTTTATTTCTCAGTTGTCATTGGCAATATGGATTTACCAGAGCTCAGCTGCTAAAGAGTGGTAACTCGTAACAGCAGTAAGCTGGATGCTTTTATTCATCTGTCTGCAACTCCTACATCTCCATCCTCCCAGCTGCTTTGATCCTGTGGGTCTGAACCAGCACTGTTGATATTAACTATTTGAAAAATTAGAACTAGGGTCACTGCTATAAAGAAGGCATATTTCAGTGCTAAATTTTCCTCCATTTGGCTGACTTTACCTGGGATTTAGATTTAGAGAACCTAAACTGTGTTATTGTTGTTTTTGTTGTTTTTTCTCTCTGCGTGATCTGCCACCCTGGTGCCAGTTCTATAGCAGTTACAGATCTGATCCTCAACAGCAAAAGTAACAAGCAAAGATATGCCGATATGAGCTGGCATACTACCTCAGCTTATTGGAACGAAGAGTCACCATATTCTTTTCTTCTCCTCCAAAGCTGTTAAGGATACCTATCGATCCTCTTAAGATGGGTGCTAGGTCAGTAACAGGTTCACAGAAGCAACCTCTTTCTCAAAGCTCATAGGGACTGTCACAGTGGCGGAGAAGGGCTGGGGAGGAAAAGGTCTTGAAACAGGCTGACTCCTGTATTAGTGAGAACCCTCTGTGAACTTCACAGTAAGAAGCACAGACATTTTGTTATCAAATGATTTACCTAATTGCAGAAAACATTACTTCTTTGTAGAAAGTTCAATAATATAACAATATGCCTGGCAAGTATCTCTCAGGATCTTTAAACAACCTAAAGTAATGCTAATGCACTCTAACTTATTTAAGGAACTAAAACACCTAACTTTCTTCTCAGACAACCAAATCAGAAGTCTTGACTGCAGGAGCAGTTTGCCTTTATCCTACAAAATTGTCAGAAGACGAGCTTGGAGAATATTAGACATTGTTAAAAGTAACACTGAAATACAAGAGTCAGCTGGCTTATGGTTAGCTTTATTTAAACTGTCTTGGTCTGGTAGTGTAGGCTAGAAAAGGAGAATCTTTTCCCATATTATCTTACTATACATTGTGCCAGAAGCAGCAAGTATAGTCCCACTTACAGTGGTGTAAATAGAGTGCAGTCGTGGCTTCATTGGAGTTACAGATCAAATAAATCAGTAAGAAATGAGATTCGGGTCCATATACAGCTACATTTAGTTAGAACTGAGAATTAGTTTTTAAAATCTAAAATCTAAAAGTTTGGCAGTACATTAACAACTGTCAAACCTGAATGAGCCATTCAGGTACCCTCAGTACTTCACCAGGCATTCAGCTTCCAGTCCAGAGGGTTATGGATCTCCTGTGGGATCTTCATCATAAACACAATCCCTGTGTACTTGTCTCAGATACCACAGGGCACCTTTAAGCAGGAGTTTAGGCAGCTGACTGTATTTAGGTAATTGGATTGGGCTATCCATACTAAATGTGCTGAAGGTAAATGCCAAGTGACAAATGTTAGATTTTTAGTGAGCATAAACAAATATACATACTAAAAGTTTGTGCTTTTCTAGAAAGCATTTCTACCCCGTTATTAATCTTCCTCTGATTTCATTTTATCTTATGAGATAGTATTTGCGTATAAAGACAAATCAGACAGTTTGACTAGAAAACCAGGAATATATGCTGAACAGCTGATCCTTCAAGATTGCCCTTAAAAAAGAGAGAATCGAGTGAATATTAAAAGTATCCAAATATCACTTGCTTCATCACTCTGCTCAGTGTGTTTGCAAACGTTTTCACAAAATGATATTGGTGAAAAACTGACCCATTTGCAGCAATGGCAGAAGTTCAAATTTCAGTGGCTAGAGTAAGCTAAGCTTTTAAATTTATCGTAATCTTTTATCAGCCATTCCAAACTGAAACATTCTGGAAAACCACATGGGCAGGAAGAAAAAAAAAAAAGATAGTTCCATGATTTTTTTTTTTTGCCTAGCTGTTTATTTTGCAGAATGAAATGACTTGCTTTGTTTTTTCTATACTCCAGCATAAGTTATAGCCCAAACCAGGATGTGAAGACCCAAATAAAGCCAAATGAATAATAAGATTTATAGTAGTGGAAAGCAAACCTTTCACGTCAATAACATAAATGAATATTTGATTACTGCACAATACATTTAATCTCTACCAAGTCTTCCTGGCCACCATCCTGTGAGATACCAACATTTTAACATGTACTAGATTTCATTACATTTATGCAGTAGAGCTGATTTTATTCTCACTTTATCTCAGTGCAGTTTCACTGATTTAAGTAAGAATAGCCAGATAGATGTAAGTGAAATGAGACCAGAAGTGAGTATTGTGCTTCTTTTTCTGAAAGAAATTATTGCTGTTCAACATAGCGTGCATAAACAACTCCCCAGTTTAGAGTCTAGTTCCAGATTAAGATAAAGTAGCCAGTTACAGTCATTAGTGTAAAATTATGATTATTATGATACTGCAAACTCTAAACTTTGAAACATCATAACTACCATAAGTCCAACTTTATAAGATCTCTTAAAAAAAGGGCGGGGGGCAGATTTTAAAGTGATAAGTTATGGTGATTTTTCTTAGAATCCTTTCTTCAAAGGATTTGGGTCATGTTTTTAGGGTTCTAACTGTAAGCCTGAGACACATGTCTTACAACAGGGCTGAGGAACACTATTGAAGTATCTGTAAGAAAATCATGAAGATTTGTGACTCAATCGTTGAACACGAAAATACTTTCTTAAATTTGTAGCTTTTTCATAGGCATTTCATAAACTCTGCCTCAACTTCTGAATTCTTGGATGGTCCCTGTACAGTGGATCTAACACAAAGGCCCTGCTCAGAGAGAACTAAAGGATTTCATAGGAGACCAGGGAGAGGGAGGATCAAAGGATCTCCTGCTACACACATTGTTGCCTCCTCACCCACTGTTTCTGTTGTGCAACGACAGCTATCTGCATTAGCAGGAGAAGACCAGACTACTATAACTCTGGGAAGCAGCTGTGGAGCCTTAAGGCTTGTTCACACATCCACTTCTGACTGCAACTGTGCAGGCAAAAAAATACTGTTTTGTTCCAGCCCGCCTCCAGTTACCTCTACTGCCTTTTTGCCAGCTAAGCTGCTTCTGTGAATACTCCCTAATCACTTTCAGTCCCAAAGAAATAGGCTAGTAAAGACCAACATTTTAAACTTCCCAGCTTCATTTGAACTGGAGCATAGCAGGGGAGGTTCAGATGAGTTGCTGATTTCCAGTGGCAGTAACCTATGTGCAAAGGGATAGTGGCAAAGAGCTGGTGGGAGAGTGAGAACAGAAACTTCAGCATGCAGAGTAAAATGATGTGTCAACAGGCCTTGCTAAACAGAGATTTCTCCACTTCTTTGAAGTTTGCTTCAACACCAAGGCTCAGAGCTTTCTCTATTTCTTCATTTATGTCTTGTGATTCACCATGGGTAAATAAATACAGGGGGGAAACAAGTAATTTTTTCATCTTTTTAATTAAAGATTAGCCAAAACAAGTATTTAAGTCTATCCTTGTGTACACTAATGTGGAAATATCTGGATGTGATAATATTGCTCATCCTATGGAAGTTTCATCTGCTTTCACAGGAACATTGTGTCACTATTGCTTTTATTATTATTATTA
>VXAL01018018.1:55937-68290 GCA_013399475.1 Chauna torquata | reverse complement strand
AAAAAAAAGAACTGGCCACTCTCTATGCAACTGTTTGAAAATAAGTCATCCACTCATTTCCTTGGGCTATCCATTCTCTATCCATTTTCTCTCTTCACACACAATCTATTTGGCCTTCACTGTGAAGAATTACTCTTTTTAATTCATATATATTTTTAATAAACTCATTTCTGTAAATACCCACAAGAAAAAGCTATTTGAATAAACAATTTGCTTCAGGGGAAATTTGCAAGTGTGAATATTTACATAGCCATCATTTACATATTTTTTTAAAACATTGTATCAGTTTTGCTCTTCAGTACAAACACGCCTAGTGAAAAGGTTATTTAATTCTTCATCTTTCTCCCCATATTTTTAACTCTCTCACAGAAACAGAATGTCAGAACTATTCAAGCACGTTTCTCCATCCGTCCCAAGGGCAGTGCTATCCCTCGCAGAAAAGCATACCTTGTCAACTTAATCAATTTTTTAAGCAGATCTTAACTATACCTTACAATCTAGCCAACACCAAGAGGATGCTAAAAGTTAAGGTCCAAAGGATAAAGCACATCTGTTTCCCTGACATCTCTTCATATGTGAAAAATAATTGTGTTACATTCTGTCTGCCTGGAGCTGGACTATTCTGCAGAACAGACATATGCAGTAAAAAACAGTCATATACCACAGAAACCTAAATTTAAAGTCAGCTCTCAGAAGTTGAAAAAAATTCCATGCCTAATTCCAAAGTACCATCAGGGAATATTTAACGATCTTTAATCTGCAAATCTGTTCTGAGATGTCAGCATTCTTGTGTCATCCAAAGGGAGTTGCCATATACCTAATATAGTACCCTACTTCTCAGACAAAAGCAAGTGTGAAGAGAGAGTTCATTAGAAATAATCTTAAAATCAAGTAAGATCAGAACACAATCTCTATATATAGAAAGTGAGAGGACACAAAAACATGAATCCTACTCCACTCACGTATCAGTTGTATGCCAGAAACAGTCTCATTTGCACTAGTAGAAATTACTCTTGCCACAAGACAGGACAAGTAGTTGTTATCTCCTTATCATATCAAAGTATTTCACTGGAGTTTATTCTCCTTTCCCCAGACTAAGCAGACATCTGTAAATAACACGATCCACTCTAACAGAGTTGCTATCTTTGCCACTTCATGGCACACTACATTTTCTATCACTAGTTCATTACTATTCTTTTAAAGACTTCATAAAAAAAAAAAAAGAAAAGAAAAAATACACTGAGATAGAAAGAAAGTTTGATCTTCAGAGTTGGTTAAGAATGGAAAGAAATTGCTATCACTGTTGTGTTTAAAGCAAGATTTTTGTTCTGTTCCCAGTCCTAGCCTGAGACAGTGGACAGAAATGTAAATTCAATTCTTTGATACATTTCATATTTCTGAAGAAGTTCTCCAGAAAGACATTCACAAATCTGATGTAAAAGCAGTCACAGCTACAGAGCTACTTTACAACTTACTTTAAGACTATAAAAAGCACTACACTAATTAAAACAAAACATCTGTTTCTGTAGTAAACTATGCAGAAATTAGAAAGGGACGTACCAAATACACTATTAGTATAATCAACCAGATCTCTGCCACCTGCACAGTATTGGTTATGTGGTCCCCAGAGAGAAAACCCTAGCCCAATTCCTCTGCAAGTTCAGTGCATACGTACAAACAAAACAATAAGTCTTATAGAAAGTACCCAAAAATGAGCTTTCTTCCCGCCCCTCAACGCCAATTTCTACTGCAATGAACAGGCAGCAGATAAACCCCAACAAGACAGAGAACACTTCTACATAAGCTAAGTACAGCACCCAGACACAGCCTGCTCTCCTTTCCCTATAGCAATGCTACAGTTCACAAAAAGCATCTATTCAGATGGCACAATAGAAAGTATCCTACACAAGTGTCCTCAGAAGAAACGGGTTTCCCCTTCACAGCTGCACACAGAAGGAGGGAGGGAGGGAAATTCTCCACAAAGAGGACGTTTGGAGAAGATTTTTTTCAGTTATGCAGTGTTGATTGTTTTCTTTCTTTGACTCTGATTTCATAGGTACCTGATGTACCTTCCAACTATGTTTTGCTATAGTTGATGCATAAAATATGCGTAACACCTACCTCAATTCTACAACAAAAACTTTTCTATTTTTAAGTCCCCTGGTCTTGGCTTATAGACTAAAAAAAAAACCACTTTTTTTCCTGGTTTGTACAATCATAAGCTAACACCTATTGATAAAACTGTTACAATACACCATAACTACACTGCAACAAACATTCCCTTAACAATTCAACACTAGCTCTCAAGGAGACACCAAAATTAGATCTGGATTCCTTCCGTGGCCAAGGATGGATGCGACAGCTTTGTCACTCCACTGAATCCTACAGCAGGCTCAACCAGCAACAGCAAGCAGTGGCTGCACATCTGTTTTTCAGGTTAGAATCACAGAATCACAGAATGGGCAGGGTTGGAAGGGACCTCTGAAGATCATCTAGTCCAACCCCCCTGCCAAGCAGGATCACCTAGAGCACGTTGCGCAGGATGGCATCCAGGCGGGCTTTGAGTATCTCCAGAAGAACAATGTTGCATTTGCTAATGCTGTGCAGGGACTAGAAAATAACACTATCTTCCAAAGAAAGAAGTGCATATAAGGAATAATGTATTAGCATATAGATAGAGCAGCAAAATGTTTGGTTAGTCTCAACAGAAGCGTGTCTAGTGCTGACGCACTTAAGGGAGACCTGACTGACTACGTGGAATTTAGTAAGTTACACAAGTCATAAAGAATTTTTTTCTCTCGTCTTCTCTCCTCATCCTTTCCTGCCCACCAGGCATTCTGGGGGAAGTTGTGGGTGGCAGGGGTTGAGCAAGAAAGAGGACTCCCCTGCTCATTTTTCTCTCCTCCTGACATCCATGCTACAGGAGAATCCCTAGCCGTCATTTGTCACCAAGTTGAAAGCATCTAGATTTTGTCTTTCCTGTCCATTTATTTTCTCAAAAGGAGGCACCAGAGAATCTGATAAAACAAAGTTCAAGTACATCCCCCTGGACTCCAGAATCGTCTTCAGTCCATTTCGTGCCATGGAAGCCAAAATTAGTAACATTTGCACACCCAGATGAACCTCAGAAAACACACAGCTAGGATGTTTTTTGTTTGTTTTTAGAAAAGAAAATAAAAACTCCTCCAAAAAAAAAAGAAGAAACATTCTATTTTACACTTCAGAAAAGTGGGCAAGTGAGAATTAAAAATATATGAGGGAATTCCTGTCTGGGAGATGATTTATTCAGTAAATGAATGTCTGATGTGAAACAGTTTAAATAAGGGATTTATCTGTACAGGCTGCTAACTGCAAGATAGGATTCTATCTGCCAAAATATTAAAATAAAAACCAGACCTAAAACACAACAGAAGGTGATAAATCAGCTTTAAAACAAATACTCAAGTTTGCCATGTTCGCAGTTTGGGACAGATGGAAGGACATTAACCATAGCAGTTAACAGGCTCTAGAGATATTCTTCTGCCAAAGGCTATGCACCAGGAAAAAGTAACACCAAAAGTTTTTAAGTTTTAAATAGAGACAAAAAAGTTTATTCTCTGCATTTTTATTTAAAAAGCCACCTGCTTCCTGTCTGCATGCTAAATAAACTTGATCTTGTCACAAGGCGCTTAATGCTGATTAGCAAATACTCCACACAGTACACACTGTATTACCAGGTGACATCCTTGGCCAATAAGAAAAATCCTTGAAATGCTTCCCCCTCCTACAAAAAGGACAGAATCCCAAAACCCAACGAAACTTGTAGGTATAGATGCAATCCCTCATTCTCACCTCACGCTGTACGTAACCAACACTTTCAGCTAATAATGCCCTTCTCCAGCACATTTTTCAATTAAAGAAAAAAATTTACAAAGAATTTAGCCAGAGATCAATACACATACATAAAGACAGCTACATGTGAATTTGATATTATTTTGACTCAAAAGTAGAAACATAGACAGGATTTTTGCTTCACTGACTGTTCTTGTTGATGCACTTCCAAAATCAAGCCCTAACAAAAAGAGAATCACAAAAACCTTTCCTTGAATCTTTACAGGGGGAATAAAACGTGTTGACTACCCTTCAAGAAAAGATTGAGGATTTCAGTTTAATCTTCATAACTGCTTGTAGACTGGAGGTATAAGACTGACAACTTGCAAGAAACATGAAAATGAAAAGCACAAAATCACATCTTCCTTAAACTATTCCATGACAAATAATGTCATAAAATATTTAAAGTCAAGACCTACACAATCCTAGATTCTGGGTAAGATTCAGTTACATTGACTGCCAAGCTGCTTCCTATCTATTCACACTACTGGAAAACAAAACAATAAAAAAAATTACATCAAAAGAAAGGAGCAATTTTTTCTTTTTAAACAGTTACAGTCCACAAATCTGTTTAAAATAGCTAATATTTAGTAACTATCTCTGCGAGTGCATTTCCTAAGTATTACATCAGAAACCCTCAGCTACTTTAAGTCCTTGCTGTAGAAATATTACGATTGCAAGGCCTACGGTGCACAGAAGAAAAGTTAATCTTTGCACAACTGGACATAATGACGTCAAGAACAGAAGCAGAATAAAAGTACAGAGAAAGCAGATACATATCTACTCTTCAGGCAGTTTTCTCTATTTAGGACATAACAGTGAGAGCTTTTCATTCTGAAGGAAGGTAAACTCAAGGTTAAGTTTAATTCAACAAAGCTAAGTCATTGCTTATTTCTCACACTCCGCATGAGCAGTACTGCCCTGCTTTGCTGGACTGCCTTCATGAACTGCAGGCTAGATGTAAGCGTGTTATCAAATTCCTACCTTGTCTGTTTATACAAAAGCCTGGGGATCCTCCCCCAAATACTCACTGCCTTCCCACAGGAGCTATTCAACCAGTAATTTGGACACTACGTAGCAGGTAATGGGACAGCACTTGGATGGAACCATTTGGCAATATATTGCTCAGGGCCATCACTTAGTACAGGAAAGGTGTTTTAGACATCCTATCAGAGAAACATATGGCTTTTAAACTAGCAAGTCTTTTTCACCTGACAGTATCAAGAGGTGACAACAAAGGTCATCCTTTGGTTGCTCCTTCTAGACACGCAATTTAAAAAAATCACCTGGAGGACACAGAATCAAAATGAAATATATCATCTCTCAGAACTAGAGCTTGCTAGAGGATTACTTAAAGGCCTTAGTCTGATTAGGTATGAGTTTATGCAGCTTTGATGACTCAAACTCTACCGACTCAGCAGAAACGTTAAGTCCATCAAAGCACGCCTGAACAAGATTAACTGTGTACGAAAATCAGTAATCAAGATTTTCAGGCCAGGTTCTTTCAGGCAACTGTGTTGCGTAACAAGTCCTGGGGAAAAGAAAAGGGAAAAAAAGTAGTAATTTTACAGACGTTCAGTCAGGGAAAATAGACTAAGTATTTCAGCAGCTTTTAGTTCCCCCCTCTTTCCCTTTCTCCCTCTCTCTAAATTACATACCAAATGATAAGCACACCTACACACTGAAGGATTAACTGTTTGCGTTCGGGTTCTCACAGTTACACCGAAGATGCTGGTATGAACAAGTGCTAGAGAATTTCAATTCCTGAAAGAATTCTCGTACAAGTTTAAAGTCTAAGGGGAAACAAACAAACAAAAACACTTATTAAATTTTATTAAGTACTTTATAATAGCAGCTTTCAGCATTTGGGGGAGGGGGGGAAGGGAATCCCTTTCAGCAACCACTAGTGTTACACTTGCTTTTCCCCATTATTGTGCACAGATCTGCAAAAATCAGTATCAAGTCAAAACAGTGCTGATTTAACAGAAGATTACTTGGACAGAGATTCAAGAGCGTGTACAACTCAAGTCATCTATCTCTGACAGTTCACTCAGATCACATGGACATGAAAAACAACCTCCAGGGACTTTGAAACTGGAAAGTGACTTTTCTTTGAAGGATGCTTTTCATCTGTGATCCAACCCATTCTCTTTTGAAATGACATTATATCAAATAATTCAATTAAATGCACTTTATCATTACTATTTAGATGTGTGCAAGTTTTCTGCATTTTCTAAAGTAAAACCAGAATACAGAATTTAGTTGTTGTTTTTCTGTTATGTTCCTCTCTGAAACATATCAGAATATGAATTAGGGAAAGTCACGATGTACCACAGTATAGGCATCAAAGTTTTTAAACTCCCCTCCCTCCTCCCACACCAAGAACCTATTTCATGTCATATCCTGCCTTGTAGTAAACCTACAGTGTGTAAGGATGTTTTGTCTTTTTGGTTTGGGGTGTTTTTGTGCATGTGGGTTTTTTTGTTTGTTTTTTTTTTAAGGGCCTACTTGAAGTTGGATTTTGTTGTTGATTCACCTACGGAAAACACAAAAAGCCACCCCATATCCAGAATTCTGCTGCCGCTGCTCCTCCTCTTACATCAAGTCCTGCTCCTGCATTTAAACGAGGCAGCGCTGTTTGTGCATGGGAAAACAATGACTGCCCTTTCAGAAAGGTCTAACTTCCTATATTATGGGCAGAGTCCTAGAACTGTGTGAATTGAAAAAATTGAGCTACATGGGGACTGAGAGGTTCATGCCTGCAGAACTAAATGCTGAATCACACTGTTTTGACTCTTTAGGCTCAAAAATTTGCCACAGTTTTTTGTGGTTTTTGTGTGTGTTTTTTTTTTTTTTTTTTTTGAATAGCAGCATGGAGATCTCTTCCCAGATTTAAAGAAAACCACTGAGTGGAATAAATCTGCCTCAGCAGGATCCTTCCACATAGAAAACTAGAAATATGATTTTTCACTATAACATTGCGTTTTTATCAAACAAATCTGTATTCTGATTCCAATCTCTACAGAAAAATACCAAGCAGGTTCTGCACTGTCATTAAGAGTACAGGCTTATCTACCTATTCTCCATGCCACCTTTTATTTTTTTTCCCCTCATCTTGCTGTCTTCAGAATCTGATTTCCCTGGGAAGACTCAGAACAACATCTTCTCCTCCTCTCTTCTGATTTCAACAGATTTTGCGGCTTTTTTTAGGCTAAGAGAAAAATGCTAACATTTGATGCTGCAGAAGCTTACAAGCTGCTCAATCCAACTTGCCTCTTTGAGGAAGGGTTCATTTTACCTGCTTCAGTATCATAACAAAAAACCCTAAGGCACATAAAAAAAATACCCAAGAGAGCTTGCGCTCACCTGATGACAGTGTCCTGTCATGGTGCTGGCCCACTTGATGCATGCTCTGCTGTAATAGAGTCAGGCATTCTCCAAGGCAGCTCAGGGTGGCAGCAGAGGTAGCTTTTAAAAGCAGCAAGTCCTGATCCAAGGCAGAAAGGGGCCCAGAACTTGGGAGAGCTTCAATGGCTTGCACAAGATTCTTCTGTTGTCCCTCAACTTGGCTCATCATCTGTAAAGATGCAAAAATATCTGATGTCATAGGAACTATCACTGTGTAGCTTTTAAATTCCTACAGCTTGATATAGTGACTAAATGTAAAGAACTACCACAAATGAATGTTAACGTTACGAACCAAACATACCATGAACTTACCTACAAAAATAAAGAGCTTGAGACTACCAAAAACCTGTGAAAATGTCAAGACAATGTTAGCGAAAATAGTCTCTTAAAATAGCAGGTTCACAGTAGGTTTAATAGTGACTCATACTTTCTGGAAGTCTTCATAAGGAAATATATGAAAATTCTACCTCCTCCTCTGTTACTAATTTAGACTTAGATTTTCTTTCGTAGGTACATGATCTGAGACACCCAAGGAAGAAACATCATCCATCTTCCTCCTTTCCTTCATAAAACATCTAATCACAGTTTAAGAACAAACATTTTTCATTTCTCAAGCATCGCTAAGGAATTGTTTTTACAAAATAAGGTGACTTGGAAGTTTACAGGCATTAACATAGGATGCAACTTAGAATGCTTATTTACTATCAGATATGAATACCAGCTGTCAGGGACAAAGTTAATCTGTTTCTAGATTTGGACCAACCAGACAAAGATAAAATGCATGCTTGTAGAGCAGATAAAAACATTATATGAGCAGGCTGTTCTTTAAATAAATTGGCAAGCTCCCAAAATTCTTCCTACAACCAAAAGAAAAAGATGTTTAAAACTTCTGTTTTTACAGCCTTCAGCAAATTACACATGCACATGACAGGCCTCTTTTTTTTACACTTACCTTTCCCTAAGATAAGAAGCCACCTTCATGTACCACACTGCATTTGGGAATGTCTTTGAAATAATCATACCAATAACTGTAATCATAACCATTTGGGCCAAAACTCAAATTAATTCTGGACTTTTCTTTAACGTACTGAGATACTAACAGCTTATGTCTAAAGAGCCAGAGTTATACATCTCATCTCAAGGATAATTTGAGAATTATGTCATCCTTCTGGACATCTGGAAGTGGTATTGTTTTATCCCTACAAGTTTGTCTGTTGATCAGATACCCTGACAAAGGCAAGTTATGGGCACACATAACGCTGATTTTAAACGCAAGATTGCAAATCTCTTATTGCCAAACAATGTACTTACATCCAGCTCCCAAATATCAAGCTTTCTCTCAATTACAGAGAAGATCCACACCATCTAAGTAATAACTCTGGTTAAGCCATTGCAATCTTTCTTCAACGATGCAGCATCACACTTCTTTCCTTCTACACCCCTCGGCAAGATATAGCAGAAAGCATATATACTACCAGACAGAAAACTCAGTTAACAAGAACTGAGTTGCTTAGTATTCTTTTGTCCTGCGGGTGCAAGATTGATCGATATAAACCCAAGGTTCAATTATCTGTGGGAGTCCATACTGAATAATGGTTGCCATGTGTTGAATTGTCCTACCTCTCGTAAAATCTCATTTTCAAATCTTTCTATTTTCAGTATAACTGCAGGCTTATGATCCTAAAAGGCGGATAAAGTAGAAATACCCTACCAATCCTCTGCCATATTGATACAAGAAAAAAGTCCTTTTATATTTTCAAAAGCTTGCAGCACCCTAAAAAACAGTTTCCTAGAAAATAAAGAAAGATGATAATGTGCCAGCCATTCCTCCCAAACTCCAACCAACGTGAAGAAGGGGCTACAGGGCAAGTGGGGAGTGGATATACTCTGTTCTTATGTTTCTAGAGGGGGATTTTTAAACTAAACATGAAGGTTATTCCATGAATGTCTCCTTACTACATCTCTCTTCCTCCCCTTCTCAGTCTATTTTGCTAAATCTGATGTTTTTATGTAATCTAAGAAACTGCTATTTGAAGATTACATGCTTTGAAAAAAAGATCAATGCTTAGCAGGTTTATGAAGCATGCAAATTCAATCTACAGCTAAAGTTCAAACTCTACACATGACTAGAGATAAATCAAAGTCCAACTCCTTCAGCTATTCAAATGAATCTCATACGTGGCTCAGATTAAAGAACATGTCAACACTGATCACATTTACCATACAATTTATCACATTAACTGCAATGTTCCTGTACCAACTCTCTGACCCCCAACTTAGCCTAGACAAACATACTTGTTTGGCTTAATTACTACAAGGTTCATGAGACAATGTGGATTTTCCTTTAAAGCAACAATTTTTAGAACAAATTCTGAAGAAACCTTTTCAAACTAGCTGCTTTGGATTGGGAGGTATCTTGTCTTCATTCTCCTTAGCCTGCATCTATGCAGCACATAACACAATAGTCATCATCTCTTCTCCAAGTCAGGCAAACAATAATCCACCTAGATCAGAGCACCTGAGAATGCTAGCGTGACACTCTATGGTCACAAGAAATTTATAACCTGGTAATAGACATGAAAGATATCACCACTTAAAGTCACGGTTTGATAAAAGGTGGTTTGTTTTGCTAAAATGCTTGGTTATAAAAGTGAGCTAGATACTGTCCAGAAAATGCATGATCTTGAGATGCTCTTTCCTAAGGAAACTGTGTTAAACATAATGTCTTCCTAAACAGGATCATTTCACTGCAAAAAAACTTACAGGTTAACACTTAGGTTACTCAAAGGTTTCAAAAAAAGAAAAAAATGTAAAGACTTTGTAAACAGCAGATTCAAGCTCTATTTGTCCAACCTACTATAATATAAAAAATCTATGATGAACTTCATGACTTTGTTTTTATTATTATTATTGTATTTTTGAAGTGTGGTATGCTTCCTGTAGCCTCCCTACACTGTGGCAAATATACTGATAAAAAAGTTCAGAAGAAGGAATGGAAACTGAACTCAAACATCCAAATACCCATCCTTGCAAACAAGTCAGAGCAGAATTAAGTGAAAAGCTGTTGTAGGAATGTACGAAAGGAAACTTAGTTAAATGCTTTGCTGAAGGTTAAAATGATGAGATTTTAACCACCAGCATTTAAAATGGAGGCCAAAGATTTAGGAGAAGCCAAATTCCTTTAGGTTTGGTAGTATATATAAGTTAGGTAACTGCAAAATCCAGGAAGACTGGGAGGAACTATGCTCTCAAGTTATTGCCAAAAAAACTAATCTCATGGGAATTTTTACAGTAAGATGTGCACAGTCAATTTTAATTCCATTTGTCATAAAAGAAAAACAGTCAGAGTGCAACACAGGCACCCAGGATAAGCAGCTTTAAGGAACTGCCAGAACCCCAGGCAGTGCTCCAGAGCACAGACAGAGGTTCCCTTCAAAGACAAAACAAAAAAAAGACCATCACAGACACACACACTCATGTAAGTGTTCCTCCCTCCTCCCCCAGAAAAAAAGCTCAGGAAAGCAAACTGAAGATATGGCTGGGAGAAGAAAGATCATCCTCTCCGTGGAAGACTGTGCAATACAATTGAACAGAAAACTGCTTCCCTCCCTTTCCCATCCTGGATAAGAATGTGAAGTTGAAACTCCTTCTCGTGCTTCAAAGCAACTGAAATATTTTGTTTTCATTTCTGTGTGATCAGTTTTCATACTTTCCATTTTCTTTTCTTATTCTGTTAGAAACAGCTTACATTTCCAAGGATTTGCTTCCACAGGAAAAAAAAATCCAAAATAAAACTTTGCAAACTTCAAATATTTCCATTTTCCCCTCCCTGCTTAAAGGGCAAATATATTCTTATGCAGCTAAGACCAGAGCATAAGATAAAATGACCAGAGAACTTAGGAAATATTTGGGAAAAGTGACTGAATGTTTGCCATTAGCACCTAGTCCAAAGCTCTACAGCCTTTTACCAACTAAATTCTTCCAAGTTTAAGAAATAGTAGTTTAAGTCATTTACAAAACTTAGAAGCATTTCAAAGTATTAGAACTTGAACATTTACTGTTTCAATGTTGGTCAAAACCATTCTGTTTAAGGTACTGCATGAATAGAACAAAAAGAACTTCCCCTTTTCCAGAGACCCACAGAACAATTCTCTGTGACATAAGGGGAAGGGAATAAGGTGTACTACTAAACTAACAGAACAGTTTTTTTTAAATGCTTGCCACTTTTTTTTTTTAAATGAGTCATTGACAGAAGATTTTTAAAGACTTGAAATGTGGTTGTTCTAAAAAGAATAAACTAAAGAGGAGTTAACACAAGAACACCAAACCATGTTGGATAAAAAAAAAATCATTAAACATATAATCCCTTAATACGACAGGCTCTGGGTCACACAGCTACAGCATTATCCTCTACCTTACTTGCAGGTCTGCTTTTTTACTTTGTTGGTAGGAGGGAAGACGGCATCTCTCAGCTAGTTGCAAAAACAGAATGAAGAGTTATGACTTCAAGAAAACTTAAGTTGTAATATTCCTTTTCCAAAGTTAAGTAACTTGCTTAATTTTGAATGACTCTGCTCTAGGTAGAGATACACAGTTATTTTAGTACCTTACAGCTTTCCCTTCTCCTCACTTGCAAATATAGACAGCTCAAAGTAATAGCTGTCTACTTTAGACAGTAGCTAAGACTATTTGCCCCTTCCTCCTTACCAAGTCTCAGCTCACTTCTCTTTCCACTCTTGTTTCAGCTTTGGTACCCCCTCTTCACCTATAAATAGTTTCTCATAGTATGGGAAAGAAACCATATATTCCCATGAATGCACTCAAACTTCAGAAGTATAACCCTATGCTAGGTACAAAACAGAAAAACTGAAAGAACTTTCAGACTACATGTATTAAATGAATTATATGTGCGCATGTATCTAACATCGGTAGGGCTGCATTTACTTAACTGCAAAATATTTGGTACGAGGAAGCCTCAGGCTAGGAAGAGACCGGTTCATATGTATGGCTTACTCTTTTAGCCATCGTCAGCCTGCAGTAGAAGAGAGCAAGCAGACCACATTATGTGTTTCCTA
>VXAL01018018.1:31862-55510 GCA_013399475.1 Chauna torquata | reverse complement strand
CCTATGCTAGGTACAAAACAGAAAAACTGAAAGAACTTTCAGACTACATGTATTAAATGAATTATATGTGCGCATGTATCTAACATCGGTAGGGCTGAAAAATTGAAAAATTGAGGTGCTATTTCTGTGCTAAAAGAAAAATTACAGTAACTCAATATTATGTTAACATACTAAATGATATATTAATCTTTCCCACACAAAGAAATCATCTTACAAAACCTGAATGGCAATTTTGATTGAAGGTTTCAATTTGTTTCTGAAATTACAGACAGAGAAAATCCCAATTATGAAGTCTAATAATAAACTCTTTTAAAGATTTTTCCTCCCATCCTAGAACAAAGATAAACTGAAACTTCAAAAGGAAGAAAATTGAATAGCCCCATATAAATGGAAGATCATATCACTGCTTTTGACATGGTTTTATTTACATTGGAAATGCTCTTGTTATCTCCAGGACTAACAGACCTAAATCTGTTTGTCCAGCCCAGACAGGTATTATGATAATCAAAACATCTTTATTTCTAGAATCACTGATCTTACAGGACTTCACCAAACTAGCAGCACATCACAACAACTTAAAGCAAAAAAAACAGCTTTAAGCCATTTACAAAACTGCCCAATTCACATCATTCTTAGGGGCATCGCAAAGGAAGAATAACATCAGCCGAATTAACTCAAAGGGCAAGCAGACACTCTCCCTTCATCATACAGTCCATATGGAGCATGACAAGAAAATAAGTACTGTCATCAATCCTGGTTTTCTTTATGAAGATTTAAATACTTGAGATCTGCCTAACCCTCTTTTGGAATATACAGCTTAAGGAAGATTATTCAGACTTTCCCAGCACTGAATATATCATCTGATATACACACGAGCAATTTAAATTTTAGCATGTGGAATTTTCCCTTTTGGAATTGATCTTCACACATATTGAATCCTTTTATAGTAGGTATTAAGATACTCCTACCCATGTGTTCAATAAGAAAAATCCAAAACACTCCAGAGAAGGAAAATACTCTTTTAGCACCAGGAACCCACAGAAATTCTGTGTTGTCAAGTTGTGACATGCTAGAAATCATTCATCAAGGACACATTTAGCTCTATCATTTAGTAACACACTTTCTGTACTTTAGTATTCTCTGCGTGGGGTGTCAGTAATACCAACACTAGCAGCACATTGCCTGCCTAGTTACCTCTGGGCATTTCCTCTGGAAGAGTTAATGCAGTAATTTGTATTTTTAAAACCTTTCCATTGCTGACTGTATGCAAGTTGAAAACAATCATAAAAAAAACCTTGGAAAATAAACAACACAATGCTCATACGAAAAACAGAGCATCTGTAAAACAAAACAAAAAAAAAACCTGTTGTGTGGGAAAAGCTTTGGACATTTAAATAGTAACAGAAATGCAACACAAATCACTTTCTTACCAACCCTAAGTCAAGTTGCATTTGTGAGAGGTTTGCTGTCTTCAAAAAGCAAGGAAATAGCCGATGTGATTCTTCACTTTTTTTTTTTTTTTTTTTTTTCTGGGAAGGGTGTGCCTTCAGGCCCTNCATGCTCTCTCTCTCTCTCACACACACGCACACACAAATACTTTCTGGTAGTATTAGTTTCTTGCTTTTAGAGAATCATGACAGAAGAAAAACATTTTGAAAGACATTCAGAAAAGACCTAAGGAAAGGCCAGCTTTTGAAACTACCCTAGAATTAGCTCATAAGCGATAGGAGTCAAGACCTTGATTCTCATTTTTAAACAAGCATACACCACTAGGCTTTTGTTTTTTCTCTTTTGTTTTAATATAAAACACTGTTTTTTTTTTAAAACAAAAGCAGATGTGCAAAGGAAGAGAACCAAGTCCACACAGAAAAAATAAAAACCTTCTAAGTCACTGTAAATCCAGGACATAGGGTTGCCACGTAAGCCTAACGCAGTAATTAATTCTGACCTTGAGCAAGGACTTCTTGCTTGACCTGATATCATCAACAATCTTGACCCAGATATCACAAACAGCAATACAAATTGTCATATTATGAAAATTAAAGGTTAAAACAGACAACCAATATATAGATACATTTTGATATGTACTTGGTACATGTAAGACAAACACACGGAACACCAATGTCACCAAAGTAACCATACTTATCATTAATCTGACATATTGGCTAACAATTTGGCACAAGCTCACAATTCCCACACAGAATTTCCTTGAAGCTTTCTTACTTTCAATTATTTATTCTGACAAGCGAAAGATCATAAACATACATGCAAAAAAAAGACTTTTAATAAAAATTCATTGCTTTTTTATCTTGCTTCCAATCACAACAGCTGCAGAATTCAGTGCTTTCAATAACCAGCTCTGAAGGTATACCTCTCCTATTGAAAAGTCTGTCAAATTAAGACAACTTCTACAGCTGGAGTAAAAGTTATTTTTTTCCTCCATTTTAATGCATTTTTATTTTGAGTTAAGCATTAATACCTAGCCACTGCAGAGCACGAGAATTTTTGCTTGGGCTTAACCTCTGAAAAGCATTCTCAGACGTCCTCAAGGTCACTTGATGTGTGCATCTTACTACTTGACGAAATTTCCTGATAAGGATTTATAGGTTTCCCCCTTTTCTTCAGTAAAGTCACATCCATAAATATTTTAATGGGATTCCATCAATAGCATACAAGCTAGGAAGGCAAAACTAGAGCTTAATATATAACCGAAGTGAAAGAGCCATACACAGCAGTTGTTGCTAAAGGCACTGCAATCTATAACACCAATCTCTTATAAGGAGTACTTTGCTTTTCAGCTCTGAAAATGTCTCGTGTAGAAACATGTACAAGACCAGATGACCACAAACATGCTTGCTCTACAGGTAACAGATCTGTATACTTTGCTTACAGTAAAACCCAAGGTTTTGACCAAAAAGCATCCTTAAGCCGCAAACAGAAGGGAATTCTATCCACAAAGCTTCAATCCGGATGAAGACCCACAGTAGCCTCTGTGAATATTACTATGCTAATGAGAAAAAATATTTTACGAAAGGATCCTAGAACATTAAGTGAGATATTCTGAACGCATCTTGGAAAGATGGAACCAGATAACGATGTCCATATCAATTGTCCTTTCTTAATTACTACTGCCCTCCCGTTACAAAGAAAAAGCACGTAATTCTCCATTATTGTCACCTCAGGGTAGCAACCGGCTTGACCTCAATTATTTTAAAGATGCAAACAATGAACAGTAATGTTGGAATGACTCGGTTATATAATAGTTATTAAGGCTTAGACACACACATCCTAGCAAAGAAGCTTCAAAGGAGCAAGTTAATTTTCACTTGGCATGTAATTTGCAGACAGAACCACAAAAAGTGACAGAACAAACAGAACTATACCTCTGACAATCAGGGTGGCAGCAAATCACCAGGGCACATTTTCTTTCCAGTTCTTGCCTCTTTTTTCACAATTCTATTTCTTCCCTTGGAGAAGAAACAACAACAACAACAACAACAACAACCTCCCCACCACCATCTGCTATTCTGTTCTCTTTTCCCTAACCAGAAATCCACATAATCTCTGTTAAGGAAACAACTGAAAAGCCAGTTGCTACATATCTTCATTGTCTCAGCTGACAAAACATCATTTCCTTTGGGGTTTTATTTTGGCTTTTTTGCTCAGTCTTCTCACAGTGCACTCCACAGGGTGGTTCCTTGCGAAGAAACAGAGAAACAAATGTCATTCGGACTGATTCTAAAAGCAGAGCCTAAGACAACTAGGAGAAAACACAGTATGAAGGAGGGAGTCTGCCTTGGTTGTTTCCTTTCCCTAGCTTCTCTTTCCAATCTGCTGTTTCCACTGATGATGATGCTGTTCCACTGGTCACCATCAGCACTTCCATGGGCCGTGAGCTCTCCAGGGACCTCGGCACAGGATTTAACACTCCAGGGAGCAGCTAGCTGTTAGTTATCATCTCCTGCAGTGTACTTTTTAAATTGACTGGTTAATTTATTCATATACTCCTATGCTCCAATCTTTACCAGCACTACACGTTCAATTCCTGTTTTATAACTTTAAAATCTGCAACTTGGAGATTTGCTGCATATCCTTACAAGATAGCATCACTGTATTTTTTGAAACCAACATTCATTACTCATTGATGATCTACAGACTTCTTACTCATTGGCCTACTGTCCAGTAACTTATTAGCCACACTTTCAAGCTTCCTAGCTATTAGTTGCACATCTACAATAATCAGACTGTATTCTGCAGATCTGCATAGTATTTTTTTAGTCCACGAGGGCTGTTGGATTTTGGGGGAGGGCGGAAAGGGGGGAGGAAGTGTTGTTTTTGGAGATGGATCTGGAAGCTTTAAGCATTCCTTCCAACACTGGAGAAGAAAAAGTAATCCATTTTCCTGAGAAATTCTCAGCCTGTTGCAACTTGAGTACACAGGAGGAACCTCTGCCTTTCCTGCAATGCTTTAAAACAGGCAGAAGCCCAGCAAGAAAAGGAGCTGACCTAGTCACCTGTTTTACAAAAGTATCTCTCTGTTCAGAGCAGGATATTGTTAACAGATCTATCTTCGAACACCAAAGAGCATATGAAATCTTTAAGTGTTAATGTTCTCTGGGACTTTATTTTGACATCGACACTTAATTTGGATGCGAACACTCCCAAGGACAACCCGACTGTCCTCTATGAGTTTCCACGGGACTCTGCTTCTTTCACCAGGCAAAGAGAGTGACACCAGGGAGAGGCTCACAGCCTTTGCAACACATACACTAGATAGTAGAAAGGATCTAGCAATTCTGGCAGAATCCCCAAGAATGCTACCAGAAATCTCAGCAAAACAGCTCACCTGCTTCAGGCCAAAACAAATCAGATGTTTCCCTCTGCTACCTAGGCAAACTTCCAACCATACTCTGTTAAGATCACAGTTCCAGACTTAAGGTTAAATACATGCTTTCTCTCCACAGTCTGCCCTTCTCCTCATCTAAGAAATGAGTTAGTGAAAGATAGAAAGGGGGAATGCTTTTAATTGATATCCTGAGACATTCAGCTTCTGTTGGTTTTGTATTTGGCTGTTTAAAAAAAAGAAAGAAAGAAAGAAAGAAAGAAAACACAACGGTTTTCCTTTTTGTTCCCCTGCAATTTGCCAGTTCTTCTGAGAGTCCCTTCTTAAGATCTGGACAGGACAACACTTCTCCCTTCCAAACCAATGCATACTTCAGGTTCTTTCCCTTGAATAAGAGGAAGATTTAGGAACAAACCAAAGCACTGAAACAGTGGAGGAAAATAACATTTCTCTGACATTGTTAGCTATCTTAAGATTGTTTCATGGAGCCGATCAGCAAGTCTTTAGATGAGAAGTTAAAGCTTTTTACTAAGATCTGGCTTAGTAAAATAATAAAAACTCAAGTAAAAAAGCACGACTCAGACTGTATCAATGAGCAGTACTTATCTCCACAAATCAGGCTGAGTGGGCTATGCTGCTTCCCCCCACACCAAAAATGCTCAGTATCAATCTAGCACTGGTCATTTCGCCACTGGAGGGGGCTGTCTGGGGATCAGGGTCTATTTATTGCAGGAGATATGACTGCTTTTCTTGTTTGCCTGAGCTCCCTTTGGATACTCCATGCATGTGCTGGCAACGCATGCCATTTGCTGCCAGCATAAGGCTAGTACCAAAGCACAACTAGTAACTGCTAGGTTTCCCCGTCGTATCTCATGAGCTCTTTCCTTGAGCATTTGCTTGTCTACCTGTTATTAACCACAACCTATTCCTGTTAATAGTCACTTACCGAGACTTACCATCTGCTAACTAAAGATGACTCAAGGGGAGCAGGGTATAGGGATCTTGTGGTAAAAGCACAGAGAAGAGAAAAAGCAGACAGTTGCTGCCAGGGTTGGTGATCAAGAACCAAAAGTTGAGAAACAAACAAAGGAGCCTGCAATTTCAAGTAAATCTTGGACAGCAACTGGCTGTCATCCAGCCAAGCAGGAAGCACATTGTTGTATCTTAAACCACAGAATGCAGCACTGAGAACACAGTTTCTGAAAAGCTTCTCGTGGAAAATTAGATTGTTTAATTTTACTATAAGGATTACCTCAAAATCTGCAAGGAAAGTCATTAGTTTTAGTGATTAAATGTTACTCATAAGTACATGTTATTCTATGAGTCCTTCTGAACAGTAGTTTTTCTTACATTTCAGAAGGATCACTTCAGTGCAGTTAATAGCTATAGCACAGAACTGAAAAGCATATTTTGATTACTGGCAACTAAGGCACATTTGTGAGTATTAAGCATTCAAAAGAGCACCTAGAAGGTTGCTGCTAGTCATTAAGTCAACAGCAGCAATCAAAGAAAAATTCTATTAGTTCACTGCTGTACAGCATACTATCAACAAAAGGAATTTTTTGTACTTTAAGTAAGATCAGTCTTCAGAAGATAAAAGGACACATTGCACTGGATTATAAATTACACATTTTAACATGTGTAGATTTTTGAGTGGGGAGCTTTCTCTCAGAACATGCCACTAGCAAACATAACACCGGATTTAAAAAAAAAAATTGTCTCATTCCACCTCAGAATATGTACACACACCTATGGCCACACAGAGTAGCCCAATATGCCATATAGGTAATTCTCCAAACATCTGATGGAGATTTCCCGTGTGTCTGTATTGAGCTTACGTGGCAAGGTTTTCGTAGCAGGGGGGCTGCAGAGAGTGGCCTCTGTGAGAAGGGTCCAGAAGCTCCCCCGTGCCAGGAAACAGCCAGCTCCAGCCAACTCCCACCGCTGACCAGAGCTGAGCCAGTGAGCGACACTGCTTGTGCCTCTGTGACAGCATACTTAAGAAAGTAAAAAACTGCTGCACAACAGCAGCTGGGAGAGAGGAGTGAGAAAACGTAGAGAGAAACAATCCCACAGACACCAACACCAGTGAAGAAGGAGGGCAGGAGGTGCTCCAGGCACCGGAGCAGAAGTTCCCCTGCAGACTGTGGGGAGGAGATGGTGGAGCAGGCTGTCCCCTTTCACCACGGCGGAGCAGATTTCCATGCTGCAGCCCAAGGAGGAGCCCATGGTGGAGCAGGTCTGGTGGGAGCTGCCACCTGTGGCAGACCCACGCTGGAGCAGTCTGCTCCCCACAGTACAGATCCATGTTGTAGAAGTTCTTGAGGAACTGCTGTTCTTCAGCAGCCTGTGGGAAGCCTACGTTGGATCAGTTCGGGAAGGACTGCATTCTGCTGGCGCCCAGCATGGAGCCTGAGCCCATGACCCTGAGATTAAAAGTGCCAAGCTCTTCCCTTTCCAATCTATCCTTACATTTACCTCCTTTCAGCCCACTCCCTGTTAACTCCCTAGCTTGTAGTAGGTGCAAAATAAAATTTTATTTTATTTCTGTCACATCCCACGTCACTTTCATAATCTGGGAAACCTCTGTGCCAGAGGATAACTAGATTTGCTTATAACTACCATGAAGTACACTCTAAACAACTCTCAGGTGCACAGCATACAGTGGAATGACATTCAGTTTTAATCAAAGTAGATATTACTTCCCCATCTTATAATCAGTTCAGCTCGTATTTTCTGAAAAACAAGTGAACTGTTACTGTCAAGGCTATCTAATCGTGCTATTCCTGGACAATACAGGAAGCCTTGGATAAAGTACACTCCTATGGCTTACTACAAGCCATGCGGAGACAAAGCATCACAAAATCACCCTTTGACAGTTTCTGCTGTCCCGAAGCAGACTGTCAACTGGTTTAAGTTGATATTATTAACTTTACAGCACTGAAGTGATTCAACATACATTGCCACGGTTTTGAGCCAGTTCGTGACATACTGTAATATGACTGAATTGCATATATACAGCAACTTCTACACAAATTCATGTGCTTTGCATCTGCCAGCCTAGACCTACCAATAAAACTGCAATTGGATAAACAGGGATCTCTGTAAGGAAAAACTGCAAGCAGTCATCCCAGAACATAATGGACATCACCAGAAGAACAGGCTAAGCAATATGTACAAGAATATAAGAAACGTTTCCTGAGCCAGAGACAAATACATGAACGTTTTTAATATAATATAGCATCAATCCGTTACAGGTATATGTCTAGTAGCTGAAACACAAAGCAATAAAGGAGTGGATGAAATGTTATTAGCCATCAGGAATACTAACCATATTTTAAAAACACTGTCAGAAATCAGGATTGCAACCAAGAAGCAGGCAAGCAGCTCCTTAAAAGCATTAGTGTAATATACACAAAGCTTCAAAAGCATTCAAAACCTGAAAGCCAAGCATTAGTGAGGGAAATCATACGAAGGACACGTAGCAAAAGCTGTTGATCAGATCTTTGTTAAATAACAGATGACAGCTATGTTTACTATTTTCCATTTGTTGTAAAATCAAAACGTTTCCTGTATTTCTTAGCATAGTATGCAGCACTTTGGGTGTTATACAAGTATTTGAAGATTATAAGTCCCTCCATAAATGTATATAATAATGTAAACTGAATAGTACACATAAAATATGAGCCATTTCTATGGTTACTTTCTCCTGGAGGGCATTTACGTAAAGTACTTTCTGTACTTAATATTTGAAACTTGGCTATCTACCTAATATTACATTGTCATCTCTTACCACTGAGAACACTCAAAAATATCTTGTACTTAATTTAATAAAAATAGTGTTTAAGTGTGGGTTAACAAAATAGCCCATGTATTTTGGAAGCAGTCACTCCCATTATATACACAGCTGCAAAAGTTAAGTGCACCTTGTCGTGTTAAGGGTTTGCTGTGAAGATCACTGCTGCACCAGCCAGCCACTCAGAAACCTGCACTGAAAGTAAAGCCACTAAACAGGCAGCCATAAAATGTGATCCTCTAATCTGAAAAAAGGTTTACAGAAGTATGTTTTCTTCAAGCCTCATTTTCAAACTGTCAACTCTAAATTGAAACTACTGCAATATTTGTGCGAGAGAATAGCCTGGTAGCTTTTCAAAATGTAGGTAAGTATATGATATGCTATGCTCTATTTCACACAGAACAGGTGGATTCTGTTTTATATACAAAATTAATTGAGAGTTTTGAAGGCATGCAGAAGTTGGAGACTGAATTTTCCTCAAATTTCACTTCTCAAGATCCTTTGGAAGCTTATCATTGAGTTTAAATTTAATGAAATGCTCTAATAACTACAAATACTAATCTTATCTTCTCCACAATTGCTTAAGAAAATGAATGCTGCAGCAGCCTTCAAATCTAGCTATCATACATGCATTATCCCTAATTTATAAAGTGCCATTTACTACATGATTGAAAATGATCATCTTTGCACATATTCAATTACTACTAAACTATAGTCTGAGAAAACTTTAACAAAAAGAAGCCATGTTTGCATCATAAATATTTTTTGGATTTGGAACAAAAAACCACACAGAAATAACAAACTAGGTTTACTCTTGAAATAACTCACGTGGACAAATGGTGTAATTTAGTAGAACATTTGCTCTGTGATTCCCATAGCAACCTTAATTCTCCCTGACTGTGTATCTGATATCCAGGATGACTCAACCTTTGCTTGAATACAAAATCAAATGCACAGAACAAGGTGTAGTTTAGGAAGGTGCAACCTGTATGCATTCTTACGGACCTCATAGGTACTGCAAAGGCAAGGTGAATATTCAGGTAACAAGAAAGTATTCAACTCTCGTCTATGCAACTCAGTAATTATTGGTTTATAGCACTATAATTTTTATAAGCACATGCACATTTACTGCTAGGAAGGTACTAGCCTGACACTCGTAGAGATTTAAGCACCCCATTTATCCCCTAAGGAGACATGTTTTTATTGATCTTTGCAATACTAACTTGAGGTAGGACAAACAGCTTTAGGAGATGACACTTCTACAAATCAATTAGCCTCCAATGAAACTGCCACAGAAGATACCAAATAATTTCATCTGTTCCTATATGCTCTAAATTAACTTTTTGTCTACAAGGTTATGGATAGCAACTAATCATACCAACACTGCTGAACAGCTAAAAGGAAATTTCTGCATGCTTGCACTGGTATTTTCATACAGTACAAGGAATACACATTCTAGAGGAAGCAAATAACTTACCAGTTAGTTGCATAATTTCTGCAGGAATCAAAAGGTAACAATTTTAAATACGTGGCAAAGGACATGCAAGAAGCAACAGGACTGTCATCTTGCCAAAAAGCTGTCCTTTCCAAATTCTGGAACTGCCCACTGGCACATAAAATGGATGTCACACTGGTGGAGGCCCTACAAAATCTAGATCTCACTACACCAGATGTTCAGAACACATGCCAGCAACTAGTCCACCGTAAAGTATCACAAGTAGTAACATAGACTGCATTTCACAGGGATCAGAAATTTCTTTCAACTTTTTAGAGTGATGGAAAAAATATTTCTCTAGACTTTTTTTGGTTAATCCTATTTAATTTCTCTAAACTTCTGTAAATACTTAACATAAGTTGCTACAAAATGTTCACATACTGCAATTCTTAGTTCTTTAACAACAGTGGTAACACTGGCAGAGGTTACACTCTAATCGCTCTTTCTCAGCCAAGATAAACACCATTCCAGGATGAAGAGTGCCGCTATCACTTAGTTCAATGGCAGCTAAAATTTAATAAGAGGTGTGATGCAGCCACTTGGCTTTATGCTCCAGCTAATTTTAACCGCCTACAGTAAAGAATTCTGCAAGTATAACTCCTTTATCGCAAATTGCCGAGAGGATAATAATATGCATAGTTTAAAAAACAGAATGCAATGTCAAGACCACACACATTTAGGTTACCGTAAAATCACTTAAAAAAATCATTTGAAAGCACTCCTTTAATGATAAGTTATGGCCCAAATAAAGATGTAGAATCTTGAATAATTCTGCATAAAATGCAGCACACAGTATATCAGCTCTTCCAAATTAAGGTATGGTGAATTTTATTTTTGATAAAACATTTCATAAATCAGAATGGACTGGACTATTAACATCAAGTTAATAGAAGCAAAAATCTCACTTGAGATAATATTATTTTAAATAAAAAATACATCATAATGAAAAGCAATGCACCTTAGCTCCTTTTCAACTCAATGCTACACAAAAGCATCCTGAGTATTGAAGTTTTTATCATAGTCAAAAGCTCCATATTCATGCTTAATTTTAAACTTACCAAAATTATGAAAGGCTCTAATTTTTAATTTTGAAAAGTTCTAAATTCAGAACAGAAACACTTACAGCATTTGTCATTTGGGGGACCTACACAGTTACTTTTACAACTTTTACAAAATTTTGCCCATCAGTTCGGTTCTAATTAGACCTCTTTGCTATCATTTCTTTTATACTACAATTCTCTACACTGCCTTAAAAAAATTAAGTCAGTCAGAACAAATGACAGCAGAAAACAACCTATTGTTAATTTTTACTATGAAAGGCAAGAATGGGAAAGGAACAACCAAGTATTACCAAATATCACTGCAGTATGTCAAATATAGGAGTACAGTTGTACTATTTGCAACACAGAGATACACTTCACTGTTTGCAAATAACACGGTCAAATCAAGACAAATTGGTCCAGAAATGAGCAGCAATTTCAAGTTTAGCTCTTCTTGGGGATATTATCCGAGGTTGTGAAGACCATATGTCCCACGTGAAGGATGACACTTTGCAGCATTCTTGTTTTTCACAGGTCTCATATATAAAGTTGCAGTATTACCGTAACATTGTTCAAAATATCACCCTCCCCCCGCCCCCAAAAAGCTTCTTACCATTTTCCCAAAGCACATCAACTCTTTCCATTGATTCAGCTACTATATTTTACAAGATGTAAGATTTGTTAACATAGTTAACATTAAAAAAGGCTTATTTGGATGTTATAGCATCGATTATTTCACTCAGTAAAGGGAACATTAACACAGAGATCTATAATCCCTTCGAAGTCTTATCCCTTCATCCAAATCATACCAACTTCCAAATAAAAACCAAAGATTTGGGTGCTGAGAAGGGTGTTAACTTTCTTTTTGTACTTTCAGTTCCTACTTCTCCACTCTTCAGATAAGACAAGGAGTAGAACAGATTTAAGTGCAGGTTTTGTGAACACCTCTGGCCGCATCTCTTTATTTGTAAATTTAACAAAGGAGGGTAAATCCAACAGTCACCACATCACAACACATTCTGCAGATTGTAACATAAAGGACTGGGGCAGATATTTTAAACCAATATGATAAAAGAATGCTTTCAAGCAGTCAGGCTGCCAACAGTTTCTTTGGTAGAAGAGATGGGAGGGGGACTTACAAAGGCATTATTAGAGAATACCAAGAAGTTCAGACAAAGCAAAAGAGGTGAGAAGGAAATACACAGAACATGTCAACTGAAATTAAATCTTTCCAGATTAAGGAATCAGACAAACAGATTCTTATCTTTTCACAAGATGGAAACAGGATCAGTCAAGTAGCCAGTTTTTAGAGACTGATTTTCAACTCCAACATGCTCTTCTTTCAGAAGCAGCAAAAGAAAAAAAAGAAAAAAAGAGAGAGAGAGAGAGAGAGAGAGAAATCCAATACACAGAAGGTAACGTTCACAGACCTCCTTACAAAATCTTCTTGTGTTTATCTTAGTTTCATTTTCCTTCCTTGAAAAATACTCACTTCTTTTAACTTTCAAATATTATCCTATGTTCTGTATCCAAAACTTTTATTGTTGCCCTCTAAGCCGTTCTCACAAGATTTGGTGCTCCAGCTGAGGTGTGACTCGCCTCAAATATAGAAAAATTAAATCTGTAATTATAGCAGATGATAAATCCTGTCATATTTACCTTTTAGTAATGACATCACATTGCAATATTCTGCAAACAAATCAGTCAGCAACCCCCAGGCCTTTTTTGCAGGGATGATACTTAGTCGCTTACTGTGTTTTACTACAGGCTAGTACTTATTTCTACTTTCCCAAATGTAGTTCTTAGCATTTGTTGATTTTGTCTCTTTCCAACTTATTATGAACAGCACACATACTAATTCTCTCTTTTTCCAATTCCTTTCAGCCTCAACCAGCTTCATTTCAACAAAGCTGCTACGGCTCCCTCTGTTTATTTTATTAATAGAAGTAGGGCACTCTCTGGATTCAACCTATGAGAGCAAATACATTTAGTAAGGTAGAAACAACTTGGGGGGATGACTGACAGGCAAAGACAAGATATTCTTTTGAAAAACAAACAGACACATGTTTTCTGTAATACAAAGTTAATCTGGGTGACAATCAGCATGCTCTTCAGAGCAGGGAATGAGTATTGTTAATACAATACAGAATACAAGGGAAGTTCTCACTTTTAATGTTACCAGAATAAAAAACAAGCATTCTTCATCAGGATGTGTAATCTAAGTCCTCATTGTGGAAACATATCAAGATAATTTATTCAAATTCTTACTAAAATTTCTCCATTTATAAAACATTCAGAGACCCAAAAACACATTCTGCAGATTGCAACTTAAAGGACTGGGGCAGATATTTTAAACCAATATGATAAAAGAATGCTTTCAAGCAGTCAGGCTGCCAACAATTTCTTTGGTAGAAGAGATGGGAGGAGGACTTACAAAGGCATTATTAGAGAATACCTAGAAGTTCAGACAAAGCAAAAATTACCAGGGATGAAAGAAAGATGAAAGCGAGCTCTGTGAACATCTGCCATACTATTTAAGCTTAAAACTCTGTACTATCTGTGTTGTCTAGAAGACAGACTTAAATCAGTATAGGAGTTACACTTTTTAAACTCTGGTAAACATACACTGAAAGAAATATACTTTTTTTGCTTTTCATGTGTTTCATAAGAACAAAGCATTCTTCCATGACAAGACCAACAACAGAAGATTGACAACAAAGTTAAGACCATAGCCACATAGAAACAAACTGCTGAGTAGGGAGGATCTGTGCCTTCTTTCACACTCATTCAAGGTTTTTTTCCAGTTACATTTAAATCCTTTAGGGTCCTCTTTCCAATTGGAAAGGTGTGCTACATGAAGCTTAACAGAGATGTTCCTACAGCACCAAAGTACCATTGCAAAGTCTGGGAGCTGTGGTCAACCTACTTCATCTTTTAATGCACGTGCACACAGCAATTTTAACATCATCATAAAAAGCCTTTATGCACCAGACTTCAAGCTGAAGCAGAACTAAGCCTTTTGCTCAGCGAAGGGATCAACACAAAGCAGTCAGAGTAGGAAACAAACAGAACTATTGACTTGTCAGACTTGATTGCTTATTCTAAAGCAAAACAAAAAGTTACAGCAGATCCGTGTCTCTTACCTCTCTGACTTCATGGAGTTGACCAGAACGCTGGCTCTTAGCTCTTCGGGCTGCTGCAGGTGATTTGTGATGTGTGATGGTAACAACAGTTGGCCCACTTTGATTCATATATTTCTGGCCACTAGGAGATGCAGAATTAACTGTCCCAGGTGGCAGCAGAGATGAGCTTCTACTTCGTGAGGATGAAATGCTCTAGAACAAGCAATGGAATGTTGATATTAACAACCTTTACACAAGTAAATAATTTGCAATTTAGGCTACAGGTTTGCACTATTCTACTTTCCTCACAAACCTGAACCTGGAGATCTAACTGTGCTCAGGACTGATTTATTCCTTCTGAAGCATCTGTATTGCTCAGCTGGGTTCTTCTCAGAAACACTGTGGCTACTGCCTTTGTTTCTTGGATTGACTGAAAACTCAAAAATCTCCACAAACTCCTACATATTAACATGCTGTTAAATTCCTACAACCATACTTTTAAAGAAAGATTAGGAAGGATTCTGAAGACAGATTATTAACAATGTCAACACAAATATTTTTAATGAAGTCATTGACCTATAATTCATCAAACTGTTTAGTGAAAAGGAAGAAACAAATCTTAATGCTGAAGAACTTCTAAATCTAAAGAACTTCTGAAACAGCACAGTGCTGTCTTTTTACCATGAAAAGAGCTGCAATTTTGACAAGGCCAATCCACACACCAATTAATTCAAATTAGTTCAAACTAATGTTTGAACCAAAACATGGCCTAAACCATCAACAGGTTTTGCAGTAAGCTTGGGATAAACAGTAAATGCAAAAAGGTTAGAAATAAATCTCCAACAGTGTCTGCAACATGAATACCCTTTACATACAACCTATAAATTTAGTCTGAACATTGAAGAACTTTCTCCATTCTTATCTAATCATTTATCAGTGCTGCCACCTCAGTTTTTTTTCTGCAGCCAAGCTCAGATATGCACTAGAACACTGTGACATATCTTACGCGAGCGCAAAATAAAAAAGCTTTTCTCTTCTATTTAAACTGTTGATTGCATCTGTAAGTTTAAAATTGAAACAGAATAACACCTCATAAAACACAAACCAATTCAGAGAGTGACATTTAGTAGCACTTTAAGAAAGTGAGGTAAATACACAGCCCTACAGGTGAAACACCATTCATCTCGCCTACAAACCCTGCACAAGTAATGATGGCAGCCTTTAATATTTCTGAGAGTTACTGTAAATGTGGGGTACTATTCTCGAGTCTGCTGGCAAGTGTACAAAAGCATTACTTGTGTACAATCTCTCTCCCTATCCCTTGCAAGTCACTTTTGAGCTTTGCAATTCTGTAGTTACTTCATTAGAAAAAGACTTTAAATCCAAGGTGGACAAGTTCCAGCTAGCACTGGAAATAAAGTTATGCATTATGTTACCACTACGCTGACTGTAGATGATGAGGTAGATTATCTGGCACTGACAAGATGGAAGAGCTAAATATGTTACATGTTCCCCCTGCCACCTACCCTCAAATTAGACTTTAGACTTTTTGAGGCATTGAAAGTTTTAAAAAATGGTATACCACAGTCTTAGTACGAGAAGAGCTGCTACTGCAGACCTACTGAGTACTCACAGAAAAAAAAAACATTATTCCAGTGACCTGCATTTATATTTAAAAACACTTCCAAGAGTCATGATCTGACTCTGTTTTTGCAATGAGTACATTCTTTACCACCGTAACTATTAAGATTATAATAACAGGCACCTGTAGAATCAGGCATTTGTAAAACTATCCATTCTGGCTGATAATTTACAACAGCATTAAAACTGGATTTGACTCTACGGCAAAAGATAACTATATGGCATGGGAGTGAAATTTGTCATAAGGGCACAGACGTTTGCAAGTTTTTTCAATTCATCTTGTATTTGAAACAGCATTGTTTAGACATAACTACAGTTTAAAATAACATAGGAAAAGGTATTTGGGAGAAGGGATTGAGGGAAATTGGATGTGACTGAATTTCCTTTTTAAATAGAAGTTTCATAGAAAAAGTTTATCTCTAGTATCATAGCAGAATATATTTACTGATTTTTCTTTTTTAAATCGACTAGCATGAGAATACTCCTAAATGAAATTTTGGGTGCAGAGGAAAAACCTGGTAATTTCATTTTTCAGCATTAGATAAACTTATCCTCCAGTTTAATAAAAGTTATTTTTAGAATGAAATCTTCTGAGAATCACTGACATTCTAGAATCATGCAATCACAATATTAACAATCCATGACTGCTACCTTCATATAGCTAAAATGATCATAAAACATAGATAAACCATAGCAATTTAAAACAGTGAGTCCAGCCATTAGTTTCACTTGAAGGAAAACAACATCCTCTGAGAAGTTTAGTTTTATTACATTTTGATTTTCTTTGGGGGAAAAATAAATTATAGATCTGCAAATAACAAAAGTAATATAAAACAAATATGGAAAAATCCATGCACTGTTTCTGTTTAAAAACAGAATCAGGAAGGAATGATAGCAGAGAATTAGCTTTCAGAAAAAAATAGCTGTCAAAATAATCACATTTAACTTGCACAGTTTGAGAGACGTTCATAAATTGAACTGTATATACATTTCAAGTTAATAACTGTACTAATTATGTTATTTTGCAATTCAATGCTATTTTGCTTCAAGATAGTGTTTCAAACTGCAGTGAACTGCTTGCAGCTGACCTACAGATCACAACAGACTCAAAGTGTCCCCAGACCTCCTGGCTGCAGCTCACACATCACGTTTTCTCTGACGGTGTCACCTAACACAATATGCCTTCCACCAAACCATACTTACCTTTGGGAGTCATAAATTTGATAGTGCACCACTAGCACAAAAGCTGCCAGCTAGCTGCATTATTTTTATTGTCTTTGTATCACAAATACATAATGAACGCATTTCCAAGAAGCAGGTATGTCCATCATTTTAGAACTCTCTTAATCTGGGTTAGGTTCTTCACTGCAAGATTTGCTCTAGTGCATATTAAGCCAATGGGCTACATCAGCTACCCTCCTACATTGCGACCTGAAGCGAAATAAACAGTCTGTGGGACCACAGTGACTTTAAGATGGCTTTTCATTAAGTTTTGAAAAGGCATGTGGCAGCTTGCAACAACTGTTGTTGGTGGACAGTCTTTTAGAGCATGGAGTTTGGGAATCAGTGGAGCAGAAGAGAGAATCAGAAAGAACAGCCCATCTATCGTTTCAGTAGCAAGTGGTGCTGAGGAAGGCTGTCCCACTGCAGTGACAATAGGTAGCCCCAAATCTCTACGTATACAATTTCACAACCCAGCAAGGGCTGACGATATCACACTGCCAGGTGTGCCTGGAGTTCAGCTGAATAAATGCCTTGCCCTACAACAGTGCTATGTGATCTCTACAGAGAAATCACCTGTGCCAGCAAGCCTGTCCTAGAGACCTCTCCTTCTCAGCACAAGATAGTTATCAATCCTATGCAGCACACCAAGTCAGAAAGATCAGCCATCTAGAATTAGCACATACAGCCACAGTCTGTGCTAAATATCAGAGCCAAACACATTGGTTTGAATGGCTCCTACAGGTCTATAAGTTCTCCTCACCTCTTCATTTCCTGTCCCTTTACACCTTACTTCCATTTAGTAACCCTGCTTTTCCAACCAATGCGCCATAAAACTCTGCCAGCCCACTACACAAATCCTCTCACATCTAATTTGGGATTATTCTTTAGTGGTTGTCCACGACATACAAAACCCAGATGAACTCTGCACTAGGACCTCCGGCTACCCATAAAGCTAGCCCTAGGCAAGTCTCCAAGATAAACATTCCAACTTCCACGTAACTGTTCTTCTGTGCTGTACCTTTACCCACCAATGAGACTGGTGCAAAACCTGAACAATGACTGAAATGACACACAGCTGCAAGGAATTGATGCTAGTAAGGGGGAAGCACTTGAAGATGCAAAAACTAATAGCATACAAAATGCAGATGAATGTCTGCAGTAGGCAGTTTCTACAACCACTCAAAAAAGCCTTTTGAAGTGGGGCTCCACTCCTCAGTGGCTGGAAGCACCAGACCTGCCACAGACAACTGTTCCAGTATCACAGCACTATGCCTGCTCAGCCCAAGGATGTAGGGGTGGCAGCTAACTCCTTCTGCCAGATTCTTCCTGCCACTTCCAGAAGAGACCTCTCCTGGAACAACATACTCAGCCCTTCATGCACTTTCAAATTTTACAACACATTGTCAACACCTATATCCCCGCCAAATAGTTGACTCTTCTGAAGAACTTTTCCAAATTAAATACTGGGTATGAAAAGCATCTCTTTTGCATTTAGACACATGGCTGTGCAAAAATCAACATTTTTCTTTTTTGTTAAAAATGTTAAAACCATAAAAACATAATTACACATCATACTACAACAGTCATTTTTCCAAAGTTACTCTCCCAGGAAATCAAAGCAATGACAGTAACTGACAAATCTGCACTCCTAGTTCCCTGCTCTTCCCCCTGCCACTGCTGGTATGACTGATCTGGACCTCTATTATCATATCTGTTTTTCTTTGGTCCTACTGCTTTCTGGTTTGCAAATAGATTGAAAACATAATGAAAAGACTTATGAAAGGAAGACATAAGCTCTTCAACAATTAGTAATGCATGGTGCCAATAACGAATCAAGAAGCCCACAAGCTGAAGCATCCAAGAGGGATTACAAATACTCTTTCCTGAGGCTACACTTTATCATAGCTCCAACAGTTTGCCTGCTAATAAAATGAACGTAATAAAAGAAAAATAAAGAAGATAATAAAAGAGTAATTTGTAACTTGCATTCATCCTTGTTTTATGAGCTAAAACTATCTAAAGTATGCCTAGCTAACAGACTTGGGTTACAATCTCTATTTGATTGTCCATCTTCAAGATAAAAAAAAGCAATATGCAATATACTGAATGCTTCCATTTGGATATCAAAAATCCCAACAATTAAAATAATGTAACTGTAGAAGAGTAAGTTCCAACTGTACCAATGTTTCATGACTCATTTTCCCCGGAGGTTGTTCTTTCTGTTCACAGAGAAGCTGAAGTGTTTTTCACCATTTACCAGAAGCAAACAGTTTTGTTTATTTTCAACAGTAAATGCAATGTTCCAGAGATCAATAAACTAATTTCTGAAGTGAATTGTCACATCTGTTTATGGATGATAATCATCTCCTTCACAGGCACTGTGCCACAGATGTTTTCTACAGAATAATAAATAGTGAAATGACATTCCTTTACTCCTCTGCATATATATAGCACAGCAGCAATCCCTGTGTACAGCTTTAGAGCAACGAGAAGTCACAGTCAGAAAGCGATTACGACTGAGACACCACCATTCAGTATTTTAATTCCTATCTACTTCTTTTCCAATGCATCCTAAGTAAGCAAATACTGAAGAAGAAAAATATGCACAGATCTGTTTAATTTACATTCTGATCATTCAGAAATATTAAAATGCAAATGACTGAATCTACATAACATCCAAACTTACGCACTGCAAAGGGACCAGCTTATGATATGCTTTGCACATTTGTGTAAAGCTCCATCTATGGCACTAACTTTTCTGACAGATTATTAGTGTACTTTATCATCTTTAGGTAAGGCAATACATTTGTCTACTTTTAAGCAAGAGACTACAATGTTCATTTGCTCATAAAAATCTTTTATTTGTTAAGAATCATTTGAGCATGTTCATGTTCAGCCCTAAATTGACTTTATTTTTTTCCCATTTTTGTAGAAAGATTTTGAAACCAGAGATGTGAGCAACTCTATCTTCATGCAACTTCCAAAGAGAAGAAAAAAAAGGTGTCAAACACATACATCCACAGCCAAGGAACGCTTCCTTCTCAGCATCATCACTGTGAGGATTTCCAAAGCATGTTTTAATTAGAAGTACCATACTTTATTTGGCTTCTACAGGTCAAGAAAGAGAGGAGGAAGTGGAAAAGCATACCAGAGGAGGGAAGAGTAAACTTACTCAAAAGGAAAAAAGGTTTGATATTAAGAATCAAAGCTTGAAACTTTCACTAGTCTGGCTTTATGGAAAGTTATCTTCCCCATGTTAAAAAAAACTCAGTGAATAATCTATTTGTAAAGTGAAAGATAACTCCATGGCTATTCATTACTAAAGGCAAGAAGAAACTTCAGAAAACTGAAGAAGGGCCCCCAAAGATCTGTGACAGCCATTCTTCCAGCTGTGGAGAAAAGCTACACATCTGTCTCAATGATCTGAGAGAAGTGCTGACCTCAAACTTCCAGGCATTACTACAGGTGCTGTTTCACAATTACAGATAAACTGGTACTGCAGTTGCCACTAAAAGGGCAGTTTTGATCTTTGTTTTCCACCATCTCTCCATGCTGGCTATGAGGCCCATTTGTCTCTATCGACAATGACTTCAGGGAGTTAAACCAGATGAGAGAGAGAAATGTAGACACACATACAAAATTTTCTGCTCATTTAGCTCCCCAAACTGCCTTTCCAAAGGGTCTGATGATGGTTGTAACAGGGACCAGGAACACTGCTTGAGGGGAAAGAGAGCAGGACAGTCCCTCACAGAGACAAGCAGTAATCAGGTTGGCTCAGTTTTAAATACAAAGCCTGAAACTAAACAAGAGAAAGGTTAGTTTCTGTCCAGATCCATTTTGGCCATTCTCCATCCAGCAGGAAGAAGACAGCGGGGCTTTACCATGTGGTGCTGCTGGAAGCAGAGTCATGTCTCCAGCTTCCCTTATATCAGCGCTCATCTGATTATTTCTCAGAGAGCCAGTCAGGGAACTAAGTACTTTTTAGTAGGATGGGGTTTTTGCTGTTTATGATGTCCAAGTTACTACAGGCCAGAAACACAACAGAGCCTGCACAAAAGGTGGCAGCAGAAGGAAGGGAATTGGAGTGCCCTGTACAGCTGCAGGGAATCAGCAGATGGGTTGAAGTGAAACATGAAACCACACCATCCAGTTTTCAGCAGCTCACTGTCCAGCTCCAAGCCAGAAGCTGGAACAAAGAGTTGTCTGTCCCTTCATTCTAGCACAAATCTAAGCTGAAAGTTTCCACTTCACCACAATTTAAGACACAAGCGACTTCACAAGATAGAGGTTTCCATTCCCTGCAATGTTCCTGATACGCACCAAGAAATACAAGGGTTATAAGCCAATCCAGCAACTGATAGATACGTTGAAATTAAGAGCTGGTATGAAAAGCTCTGTTTGTGTATTTAGTAGTGGTTTTACAGCCACCATCATTAAACAGCCAAGAAGAAGGGATATAAACAGAAAAACAAACAAGTTTTTGATAATTCACGGATATAAAATTATTATTGGAAGTTACCAGAAAAATAACAAATAGGCCTACTTCTTAAATTCATTTTCTCTCTGAATTCCAATTTGACTAATGCTTTTAATTAAGACCTAGACAATCAAATTGACTTAGAATAGTGTGTCTTTTGGGGAAAAAACAAAAAACAAAACAAAACAAAAAAAACAGCAATCCTATCCAGGCATGGATGACTTCTTCCAATACAGTGTCATTTGGCACTCTATGGAGGTTGAGTATTCTGTAATCAAGCAAAATGAAACTTGTATGGGAATACTGAGAACATTAAAACTATCCTACAGTATGGGTATTATTTGCCAGACAGCATTATCCTTTTACTGATTTTTTATCATTTAGATGTAAAATTTAATTAAACTAAAGTGACAGACTTAGCTTGTGTTATATCAACTTGTCAGTTGTATAGCTCACCTTTGGACCATATTTAGTCATTAGTATGCAAGCAACATTTTCATACAACTTTTTTTCTTTTTTTCAATCCTTACTCTGCTTAATGTCCTCTACCACTCCAGTCGCCAACGAAAGTTTTAAAGACAGCAAGTCATACAGTAGCATTACCATGCAAGAAATGAAAAAAACAGGAATGGCGAAAATTGTGGTCCTTGAGTCCCTACCACTCGCATTTATATGCATTTATTTATATAGCAAACATTTAGTATTTTTCATTATTGTAAAGATATCAATAGAAGTGTTTAAAAGACTGAAGATGAAAACAGGAGGTTTTTTTTTTCCTAATGACTTTTAGTATAAATGCTAAAATCACACATAAAATAAATACAATAATGACTTGTTCCTCAAAGCATTTTTTGTTTGTTTTGTAATCCCTTCCACCTTCAAAGTGCATTCTAATTTAAACAGATTCATGTCATTTCTGCTTGGAGGTAGGGGATACCCTCAACCCATCATTCTGCTATTTTTAAAGTATCTGTCCAAAATATTTGTCTGAGGACCAAAAAAAAAAAAAAAATCAGACCACTTTTAAAGGGAAGTAATAACATTAATCTTCATATGATAACCTCTTTCAGATTTGGTAAAGAAGTTGTAAAACTGACCACTGCTAACATCCACCTGAAGTTTCTATAATAAGAGCCATTAAATCTTACAAAATGAAACAAAACTACTATCAGTTAACAGTTTAAATACTACTCAGGACGTCACACAAGTGATTAATTTATTAATGAACAGTTGACCTAGCCTTTCAATAACCATCTATTGACAGCATCCAAAACGCACTTCATGAATTGGCAATGTTTATTTAAGTCATTTCAGCTTCTTTTGTGATAAAGAAGTCTGTTCCAGCTAGCAAGGAATTACAACTTGCTGCTTTTATTCATAAATCTCTAACCATGAACCCACAAACTACAGCAGCCAGTCTATCATCCAGATCATGCTGTTCTTCACCTACACCACTTAAAACATAGTAGTTACTTCTCCCTCTTAATTATTTACCTTAGAATTACCTTCCTTGTGATGTTTGGCACAGGATCGAAGCTGAGTGATCCAGTATTGTTTCTCCTTTGCATCAGCAGCTAGAACAGAAACAAGAGAATGCAGCGGACAGCATATGAACTGATACCCTATTTTTGCATAAGAGAAGGGGTGATGGGGGGAGGGAGAGGGATGGAAAAAGGGAAGGAGGGAGGGAGGCTATTTATTGGTTAGGACTGTACATCCTAGTTTATTCTAGTTTAAATATGTGCAAGTTCTTCAGTATAACACATCTAAACCTCAACTTAAGATGCTGCGGCCAGCTGGAAGTGATAAGCTTATGAACCTTCTTCACACTTATCTCCTCTAGGTGTTATTAAAAGCAGAATTACCTCAGGATGACTTTTTTTTTTTTTTAAATCCACTTTTGCTTTACTCATCTCTCTCTGTGAAGGACAAAGGTCATACCACAGCATTTAAATCTGTGAAACCTCTATACTCAGGCTGTCAATCAGCTACCAGGCAAGCTACCAATTC